>CAJQUW010012820.1:0-342365 GCA_907163375.1 Prostheceraeus crozeri | reverse complement strand
NTTACAAAAAGGAGTACCATTTCTAGATATTATGTTAGAGTTAAACAATCTATAACTCAAGCGAAGCTAGCTGAAGCGCCACCTAAAGGTTAAAGCTCTGTTTTCTGTAATTCATCATTTGATAAAAAACGACCTCTGATATTCCTCATTATCTAAATCTTAATTTCATAAGTAATCGGAATAATTTGATTTATTTTGCAAACTTCAAATATTTCTTTAGTCCCAGTATCCGACGTAGCCTTTTTCAAATTTGTTCTTATATTTAAATATTCTAACTCTATCTCCAATTATAAATTTCGGCTTAAGTTTCTGCAAATTCGGATTACTCTCATTCGAATAATTATTCTCAAATATTTTTTTTCTTATCAAATCAGGGTCGTCAGAAGCATTCTTTGGAGTTTCTTCAATACCAGAATGAACATTTTTTATATTATTGTACTGATCTACCAATTCCTGGTAATAGTTTTTAACCATTTCTGATTTCTTTGCTCAGTAAATTTCTTGAATAATTTATTTTTTAACGTCCGATTGAATCCTTCTTCTATCACTACGGCCTTCCCAGCGTTTTCAGTTGAATAAACAATTTCAAATAGTGGCTGAACGTTTCGGTTATAAAATTCCGATCCTTTATCAACAAACAATTTTTTTTGGCTTTCTCTTACTTTCTTTAAAGATTTCTTCAAACGCATATTTAACTGATACACCACTTTTATTTTTTAAAGGCTTTACCCAAGCGTATCGTGTATATAAATCTATAACGGTCAATGCGTATTTATAATCTTTTTCATTCGGCATATGAATAAGATCAGCACTCCAAATATCATCTTTTTTTAAATACTTTTACTTTCAATAAATATTTAGGCCTTCTGTATTCTTTATGAATTTCAGACGCGTAGGTTCGAGCGTTGCTCTCAGACAGCTTTGCTGTCGTTTCATTTAAACCCTGACCGAATAATATTTTAGCTTGTAAAGCTTTCTTAACAAACATTCTTTCAATTTTTTCTCTAAATGTAGGATTTTGAATACTATCTAATTCTTGAATCATCTTCTTATCAGCTGCATGTCGAGAACTTAGATCATGATTTTCGATAAGCTAAATCATGCCTGTAAGCGGCGCATCTACTCTATTTATTGGTTCTTCTCCTGGTTTCGGATTATTATTCTCATCTAGTCTTATATCTAATCGAGTTCCTGGACCGGTATATGAATGACCAGGAAGATGTTTTTCTTTCGAATATTTACTCCAAATAAATCCAGGAAAGTTTTCTAATGTTTTTTGTATATCACCACCGAAGTGGTATGGAACTTTGTTCTTGTCACCTCCAATATGCTGACAATTTGAGTTTTTATTTTTGTTTAATAGATAATTTAATAAATCTAAATTAGCAATTTTTAATTAAATTAAATTCTCGGAATTTGTAGAATTCATTTTAAAAGATAAAAAAATTTAAAAGATAAAATAAATGTTTTACCTAATCGGACCAAAGGTCCTGAGGCTTTAGCCGATAGAGCTTAGTTCAGAGGCTTTAGCCGATCGGACCGAAGGTCCTGCGGTTATTACCGAATCATACTAGGACTTAGATATATTCCAGAACCATCTTTAGTTTCTTTAATTTCAATTAAATCATCAACATTGTGGAGAATATTTTTAAGAACTCGTTTTCCTTCATCAACTAATTTTAATTTACTAATAAAATTATCTACTATTCCGTCACCCCTAGCAACTTTCTCTAACTCTCTATTATGACGTTTTTGTTCTTCTAATGCTGCCTTCTCTGATTTATTTTTATTTACTGCTTGGACAATACTAGCTGTCCCACCTGCAACACTTCCTGCTGCAGCTATGCCACCTATTATTAGTGGAATTAATGGGAGAATCCCGCCATTCTTTTCTTCTTGTAATTGAATATTCTCTATCATTGGTTTACTTATGTAATACTTTTTTTTGTTAATCGTAATAGTTTTAGGGGTATTTTTGTCAACAATATTACGTAATTTTAATTCAACAGTTTTATTATTATTACATTTCGCTTAGGACATTTTTAATAAAAAAATTTTAAGTTAACAAAAATTTTAATCTATTCTAGTTATGAAAAATTTTAAGTTATCAAAAATTTTTAATCTATTCTAGTTACAAAAAAAATTTATTACTAATTACTAAAAAAATTTTAATCTAAGAATTTAATTAACTTATCGAGCGAAGCCTCCTCGAGGCTTTAGCTATCGGACCAAAGGTCCTAAGGTTACTAACCTATAGAACTTTGTTCAGAGGCTTTAACCGATCCTAGCCATCTTTCCATTAAGAATTTCAATAGAATATTTTACATCTTCTAGCAATAAACCATAAGCCATCAATGAAGCTGTGGAATCTTTCTTTTCAATATTAATTGTTACATCACAACCTGTCTTGATAATATCTTCAGATTGTGCACTTAAATCGAAACAGACAACAGGATATAAATGTCTCCAATCTCCAGGAGTTAATTGTGGTTCAACTCCAAATTCTATACAAAGATTTCGATAAGAATCATATCCTTCCATAAATTGATTATTGGTATCATCGAATCTTAATGGATCAATTGGATATCGGGTTTGATTTAATGAAACTTGTAAACTTCGAATTGTATTAATATGGAAGAGATTATTGTTCTTATCAAAACTTGGAGAATTATTTCTTTGAAAAGTTAGTAATAAATATCTTGGAGTATTCGCAGTTCTAGTAAAATGCCAGTTAAATCTTTGTTCGGAAAAAGTTACTGAACTAGCAGTACGCTTTAGAAAATTTACTGGAATTGGCTTGTTAGTATTTAATCTTTTTGCAATAGCTGTTTCAATCTCTAAACTAGGAGTAATATGCTTAATCCACCATTCAAGTCTATCAACTTTTAAATATGCTTTTTTCCCAGTCTTACCAAAAAAGATTAATTCATTATTTGCTGTACGATGAATTATTAATTTAAATTTTAATTGATATGATATTTTATCATAATCTAAATATCCGAATAATGGAGACAATGACCAATTTACTGTCTGTTTACTTTTTTTGTTAAATTCACGTCTTTCTTTATATGCTTCATTATTTGTTTTATTTAAATGTTTTGCAATATTTTCTACATCTTTCGCAATTCCTGCTGCATCTGTTCCAGCGTGAGTTAAATCATCAACAATTATACCATCATTAGTATCAGGAAACCAACCTTCGATTTCATACTTTTTATTATTTTCACCAATTGTTACAAATCTAAGCATTGTATCAATTACACCAGGAGAATCACTTATTGTTTCTATATTTTGAGTTGCAACATCTAAACGCATTTGTGTAAATAATCTTGGAAAGAAATTATTCTCTAGTGCAATATTATCGGTATCAGGTAATGGTGTTGTAAAATTGGCATCACTATATAAAGAATATTCACAGTGTAAAAATGAATCAGGTAGATATAAATAACTTTGTTGATTATCAACTTCAAAAATTAAATCACCTCCAGTATTTACTCTACTGGAAGATCCGGGATTCATAGCAATTCTTATATAGTCATTCTTTTTTTGATTATAACTGACGAACGGAGGATCGTCTAATCTAAATTTGTTTTCAATTAGCGAAGACATTTTTATAAAAAATAATTTGACTTTTTGTTTTTGTCTCACACACAGAAAATTTTTTTACTAAAATAATTTTACTAAAATAATTTTACTAAAACATATATTTTAGAATTTTGCTAGACCATTACCTCTTATTTCTTCAATTGTTTTTTTATTATTTTTATTTTCATTATGTTTACTATCACCATCAACAGCTATGTTAGCAGTTTTGTTTTTTTGTTTCCTCTGAAAGTTTTTTTAAATTTTTTAGTTCTTCAGAATCATTCCTAAGTTTACGAATAGCTTCTAGCTGTTTTAATTCGTTTTGAGATTTAACAGCATTTGATATTGCACTAGCTGTACTACCTATAGCAGCTGCTCCTTTTGTAGCAGATGTAATCAAATCTTTATTATTTTTAATTAAGTTAACGATACTACCAATACCAGAAAAGATGCCAGCCCCTTCTTTTTGGACGGCACCTGCGGTGCCTAGGAACTTTGTGTTCCGACAGTTTCTACACTATCATAATGGTACACAGGTTTCAGAGATGGTTCATGAGCAATTTTATTATTTGATGCAAAATATTTAAGATTGTGTTTATAAATTATAGGCATTTTTAAGCTTAAATTTGACTTTGTGAAAAATATTTACGTGTTAAGATTTACGTTTGTGAATGGACAACAACTTCGAGATAACTTTATTAATTGACTGTTGTACTTTATCTATTGCGTCAAGCAGCGTGTGATGTACTTTAATTTCTTTGCTATTAACTTGCATTTTCTGCTGATTAATCTTCAATGCCGTTTTAAGTGCATTTAACTTAATTTTAAGAACATCTAATTGTCTTTTAACAGCATCTAACTGTTCTTTATTTTCTTTAGAGTTTTCTTGTAAATTTTTCTTTAATTCATTTTCTAAATTGATTTTAAGAGTTTTCATTTTATCAACTCTTTGATTAAGCGAGTTTACTTCATTTATTATTCTATTCATCTTTTTCATTTGTTGAGTAATTTTAGAACTTAATTCATCAACACTTTTTTGGAATGTAGTTTGTAACTGCTTTAAATTTTTTTTTAATTCTTTCAGGTAGTTTTTCTATTTCATCTTCTAATTGTTCTTTTAACATTTTTATCTGATGTTTATTTTTAATGACTGCAGATTTTAACTTTATAGAAAGTAATATTAAAATTTTTGATTGTTCTGAGATCTTTTTAAAAAGTTTTGCTATATCTGCTTCTAGCTCTCTATCCTTTTTATCAAGTTTTAATAATTTTTCGTTTAGTGATTTGTCATTAAGTTTAAGCAACTTTAATTCATTCATCAGTGGAACCAAAACATCGTTTATATATTTTTCTTTTAAGTCATTGATTTGTGTATCAACATATTGTTTATTTGTTAACTCTGTATTTTGTTGCGGAAGAATAGAAAGATGCAATGGACCAGATAAAAACGTCTCCAGTTTTCATGATATAATTTTCTATTTCTATTTCTAATTCACGATTATTCGGGATATATGCACCTCCACCAACATTTGGTAACATCATTTTTTAACAATAAAAAAATCAATTTTTTCTAATAAAAATAAAAAAATAAATTTTTTCTAATAAAAATAAAAAATGGAAAATCCAAATTTAAAAAAATTATATTCGCCCGCATCATCCTGTTCTTCTTATTCGACGAGATCAACGGGATTTGAAAATAAATGTTTTGATAATAATAATAATAATAATCCATGTATAGATGTTAATATTTTATTTCAATTACAAGCCGAAATTTTAGAGAACAAACAAAAGGTTTACCTTCTATAGAAACTAATTATTGTATTTTTCCAGGTGATCCATTTATTAAATTTATGGATATTGTTAGTAAATATAATGATGTAGCTTATGTTGAATTAAATAAAGAAAATATGGTTATAATAGGTCATAATAATGTTTATGGCTTTATTAGAGCAGTTTTGCCGATTAGTAATACTGATTGGATAGAAAATAAAATTATTAATTATATCAATATTAAAGAATTAGTTAAAAAATTAAAATCTTTTTCCAAAGAAAAAATTAGATTATTTGTTGATGAACAAAATCAATATAACATTCACATAGAGAGTAAAAAACATAATGAAGAATTATTATGTCAGGTATATTATAGAGACACAATTTATAAACAAGAAACATTAGAAATGCCCCAAAGATATGAATGATGATACGTATATAGGATTATATTCCAACTTAAAATATTAATTTATTAAAATCTTATATAAATGGTTTAGCTCAACAAGAGAAAATTTATATGTGGACAACACCTTATACTATTAACAATGACCATAATCATAATCATAATCATAATAAACGAACCGAAGGTTCTAGGGCTTTGCCCGATCATAATAATCCTCTGAATCATATTGAAGAATCTGATAATATAAATGATGATTCTGAAACATCTGAAAAAGGTGTAAATGGTAAAAAAGATTATAAAAATATTAGTAATTATAAAAATTTATCTAAATTTCATTTTCTTACAATTGAAAATAATAATGATGGTATAGTTGAAGATACTGTTAGACAACTATGTGTCGGGTCTACAAAATTTAAATTAGGATTTACATCTAATCAATTTAAAATTTTATCATCTTTAATAAAAACTAAAAGTGATTCAGATTATGGTGGTGTTATTAAATTTTCCAAAAAAGATCAAAGACCAATATTTTTCTCTATTATATTATTATCAAATAATAAATATAATTTAGAATTAGATATTCCTATCAGGGAATGGTATCCTATCAGGGAATGGCATCCTATACCAAAAAGTGTAATTTATGATGATGAAGAAACAATTTATGATGATGATGAAGAATCAATTGATGATGATGAAGAATCAATAGTTAGTGAAAATAAATTTAAATTATCTTTTGATAAAACATTATATGATGAAACTTAATATTATAGAACATTATATGCTAAAACTTAATAGAAAATACCAAAATATTCGATAAATATATTTTCATATGTAATAAAATTTTTAGATGTAATAAAATTTTTAGATGTAATAAAATTTTTAGATGTAATAAGTTTTTAGATGTAATAAGTTTTTAGATGTAATAAATTTTTTAGATGGAATAAGTTTTTAGATGTTATAAAATTTTTAGATGTTATAAAATTTTTAGATGTTATAAAATTTTTAGATGTAATAAAAAAATTATTATTCCCACGTGTCATCATCATCACTTAAATTACTCTCACGGATGATTGTTTGAAATATTTCAGCTTGAATATCTTCTCCGTTATAAGGTAACATAATTTCATTTTCATCAGGTGCTTGACGTTTAAGAATATTTATTTGACCAGAAAATTTTTTTTCTTCAGTATTATTATTTTTATCAGGAATACTAATTCCAGGTTCTAAAGATCTTTTCCATGGTTTATTAACTGTAGTCGATAATGTTTTCCCCGAATATAATTTTAGAAAATCTTCTACTTTTACTTTATCTTGTGAATATCCTTTGAATGTTTTCTTTTCACTAAGTCTCCCTTGCTCATCTACAGTAATACAGTATTTTACTTTAGGTGCAATAAACATTGCAAAAATAATTCCACCATTTCCATAATCATTTTTCCCTTGACACAATTCTCCTCCAACATATCCAGCAGCGTCTAATTTATTAAAGAGCTCATTGGAAATATATATTGAATCAGTATCTGTATAATGAATGTATTTTTCTTTGAAACCATTAATTTCTAAAATAAAGTTATTCATGATTCTTCTAGAGTGAGAAAGAATGAAAGAACCTAAGTGTGATGGCATGAATGACGTCTTCCCATCTTTTACAATATTAGTTTTGAGAAATTCATCATCTTCCATTTCTACTTTCGCTAAATATTGTTCATCATTTAATTTTTCATAATCTTTTACTTCTTGAGTGAAATTTTTTCTCAATGTATTCTCATTCCATAAATGATATTTAGTGGTTATATCTTTTGCACAGTTTTGCCATATAGCGAATTCATCAATAATTTAATTAACTCATCACCTACAGTATTTCCTTCTGTTTTATATCTTTTTCTCAAATTAAAAAGTTTTTCAATATAATTTCGAAATGGTGAAACTTGATAATTTTTTTCATAAATTATACCATCAGTAATATGTAAGATTTTTCCCCCACATCTAACAAGTTCTTGTATGTCTACAGAAGTTAATACATTATAACATATACCATTTCTAAACCTGATTACTTTTACATGAGAATTATTATTTTGATTTTTAACTTTATCTTTTATAGGAACTGGTTGGAAAAACATATCATTCGGATATTGAAACACAACAGAGAATATTCCAGTTTTAGGTCTAAATGTTTGATTATTAAATTTATATACTATTTCCCGCTCTTCTTCTTGACGAAATTTTCTAGCTGATTCAGCTTTAGGGTATTCTGAATTTTCATCATACATAGCTGATGGATATAAAGATGTTGCATCAAAAGCCATTAGAAATTCATTTTTTTGTTCAAGTAGTTGATTTGAAATTTTCTTACAAATTTCAGTTTTATCTCCTAAATCTCGATACTGTTTCATTAAATCTATTAAATTACTTCCAGGGGAAAAAGCCCCACCAGCGCAGCGACCAGGTAAATACTGTTTTAATATTGGTAACAAGATGCTACAAAATGGCGATATGTATTTTCTTATATTTTGCTGAAACTCTTCCACCTTTAACAGATTTTCTAATATAATTTCTAGCCCATAAATCTATATGAGAATGAATATTTATATTGTCATTTTGTACGCTTTTCATCCAACCGTTAAATGTTAAAGCAGAGGATGTTAAATTAGTAGTTATATCTTCACCAACTAAATCTTGCATAACATTATTATATTTGTAGATAAAAAAAGCTAAAGAAAGAATATCGTTAACTAAATATGGTCTCCATTCAATTTCTTTTTCTTTATAATTTTCATGTGTTATGTCTCCAATTTCATAATTTAATTTACACACATTCGTAGGAATTTTAAAATTCTCACACCATTTAGAAAGACTTGTTTTTACATGTTGATAACTACATTTCATTATAATATTTGAAGTGCTAATTTACCTGAAGGTGAATCTTTTTCATATTGTTTTTAAATCTAAAAAATTTTTGGATGTATCTACTAACACATTCAGTTGTATAAGGATTTTTGTAATGAAGCAGTCAATATTCCTCTTGAAGTTTTAAGAGGCGGTTTAGATAATTTAAAATTAGCTTTTATCGGAAAATAGGAATCAAAACCTGATGAATTGTGGCTATTAAAGTTACTCTAGAATAATTAAATTTTCCAAGAGTTTTAAAAAATTGATGGATCGGACATACGTCCTCTGGTTTCCCCTGATTGGACATTCATCATCCTCAGTTCTCGTAAATATTTTCACACAATTTTGAAGTTTATTAAATTCTAATTCAGTAAATATTATACTCATCAATCTGTTTTTTAAGTTTTTTAATTTCATCTTCATCTTTTGATCGTTTAATTTTAATCATATCACTTAACAAACGTGTTTCTAATTCTTTCAATCTTTGTTTCGGTAAGCAACATATAAATTTATTAAAATTAATAGCTCCTACAGCATAAGGAATAGGATGAGCTGTTGAACAGTTAGGATCAGGAAAAGTTTCGAGATCCCAAATATATGTTGAACCATAGTCAATTTTTTTCTTTGTTATGATTTTATATGGACGCGTTGTTAGATTTTCATCAGTAACTGTTTTATATATGGGTTTGAAATTATTTTCAATTTCTCTAATAGGTTTTAATTTATGAGATTTATTAATTAAACAATAGTGACCAATTGTTGAACCTGCGTGAAAATAATTGTAATAAACATAATTATGAAACGTTTCAATTCCTCTAGGATTTAAATGACGATTAGCAGGACTATAATATTGAACGCATTCTCCAAAATATTTATTGAATTGAGAAAATTTGCAGTTTGACATTACTCCTGTTCTAGATGTGGCTTTCTCTTTATATAAAAAATTATTAAACATTTCTTTCATCATTTCTCCTTGTTCTTCATTAAAACCTCGTAAAACATTATAACATTTAATAAAACAAAAATCTTCAGAAGGAATATAACAATATTCACCGAAATATTCTTTGATTCTATATTTCATATTAATCCCTGCCCCTCTATGCGATCTTTGTACTAACTTCATTCCAAAATCTTCATATTTAATATTACCTGTAAAAATCCATTCGTTAGCATCGGATTTCTCATCCAGATTCGAAAACCATATTTCAAATGAATTTTTATTATAGAAGGTTACGTAAAAATTTTGAATTATATTTTCCTGATCTTTAACAACTTTTCCAAGTAAATTAATAATTTTACCATTTGCTAAAAGTTTCCTCATATCATTTACTACATTAATAAAAGATACATTTTCATATTTAATTTCATTTGGATTAAATAAATTACATAAATCATCACCAAGTTCATCCTTAATTCTATCATCGAAAAAGATATCAGTAATAGGAGTTTCTAATATTTCTTTTGTTCCACTTTTCTGGTTTTTAGTATTACGTCTAATACTACGCCTAGTACGTTTCTGTTTTCTAATACGTTTACTACGTTTACTATGTTTAATTTGCGCATCAAACTCAGCAATTTGTTTCTTGATTAATTCATCAATCCTAGACGTTTGTCCGAGAGACATTTCACGATTCATATTTTTAAAAGAAAAAATGAATTTTACATAGAACCTCGGTTCCGTTTTTACATATACACAGGAATATGTAATTGATGTAATGTTTCTAATTCATGTGTTGTTAAATGTTCTTTCTTAACCAACCACCATAAATTATTATACGCCAAAAATACTCGGAAACTTCTTAAACAAAGTGGAAAGTCTTTTGTTTTAACACACGGTTGAATACCATGTTTTGTTTTATAATCTGTAACGAGCGCTACGTATTTATGATGATAATAAAATCTAACTTCTTTCTTCGAATTTACAGGATTTGTAGGATGACGATAATCTTTTAAAAACTGGTACATGTTCTATCTTGTAAACATCCACCATATTTTTTTTTATTTTTATTAACAGAAAATTTATAAGAAAAAATTATTCGGCCACTCCGTTCGGTCACTCCGTTCGATCACTCCGCGAAAATATTTTCTATCGACTTTTCAGTCGGGGCGAAGCCCCTCGAGGCGAAGCCTAGTCAGAGAACAATTGTTCGATAACTCTATCATGAATTTTTTTATCAATATTAATTGTAATGAATCCATAATCTTTTGACCAAGCATTGTTACACGATTGTTTAAATTCATCTTTATTTCTTACACATAAATCTCTTAACAAATCACTTAAGTTTCTTGCATTTATTTCAAATAGTATAAATATATTTGCATTCTTTCTAATAACACTTCCGTCTAATGAATACATACTTTGTGTTAAATAAAAAACACTACAGTTATTATGTCTACCTCTTGTGAAATAATTTCTCTGAACTGACTGATTTCTATCATTAACACAATCATCAAAAATTACACAATGTTTCATTGTTTTATCTAGTTTACTAGGATCTTGCATATTACCACTATCATCTATTAATTGTATCTTTATATGCTTATTTTTATTAGATTCAACTAATTGTTTATTTTTTGCTGCTTCTTCACACCACGAACTTATTTCTTCTTCATCTTCAGATTTTTCATATTCTTTGAATAATGAAGCAATTGCTGTTTTTTTAAGATTATTTTCAAATCCAGATTTTAAAAATTGATAGACGGGTTGTTCTGCTGTTGTTGTATAAATTATAAGATTATTATAATCCAAAAAATTTGGAGTCGTTAAAATTTTAAATAATAGATACGTTTTTCCACAACCTGATCTTCCACAAATAACTGACAAAACTTTATTAGATAAATTTGGATGATGATTAAATTTGAGTTTTTTTTTATTTAATGGTAGTACTTCACTCATTTTTTAATAAAAAATTTTATTTTAATTTTTTTAGTTTCTAAAGAAGAAGAAAATTAAACTTCTCTAGCTTCGCGTAGGAGTTTATACCTCCCGAACCAAAAGATCTATCATAATCTCTTCACCTCCAAAATTTATTTCTTTTCCTTTTTCATCAGTGATTCTCATGTTAATGTTGTTAATAGTTTTTCTTGTAATAGGGAAATATATTAATGTTTGTGGAATTACATTTAATCTATAACCAATGGGTACAGTAAAAGCTGGAAAACTGAATATTAAATTTGACAATTTACCATTTATATATCCTCCTTCAATAATGTCACAATGTACAACAATTGAATTTATTTCAGTTATTTTTGGAATCTTCTCACCTAAATGATAACCTTGACTATAGGTTTGTTTATTAAATCCTAATAGCTTTGACAATGATCTATCATGATTAAAATCAACTTGATGATTTCGTCTAAAGTAAGAGAAAATTTATTGACTGCCGGTTCAACTGCAAAATGTAATTGTTTCTTATCTTTAAATGGTATACCTAAATGTCTCTTAATTTCATTTGATATTGATTCAACTTCGTAAGAACCAGGAAGAAAAGTTAATATTTTCCATGTTTTGCCTTTATCAGTAGAATATCTAAATTGATCATTCACATCTTTTATAACATTTTGAATAGTGTTAAATGTGGAGAAACTAGTCAATGCAATTTGATAATTTTTATTTTGTTCTAAATGTAGAATGGGTTCTAAATTACAAGTGTGTGATGAAGTAGTTGTTATAATTTTTAACGTCGTACTAAATTTTGATGAACCCAAAATCTCTGTCAATTTTTCTAAATGATTATTAATTTTGTATAAATCTGCTGAACACATTTTTAAACTAAAAAAATTAAATAAATATTATAGATAAAAATCATAAATAAAAATCATCGATAAAAATTAGAAACAACATATTTCAGATACACTTTTATAATCCTCTTCATTTAGAATCTTCTTTTCTAACAGTCTTCTCAATATAGCATGAATTTCATTGAAACTAGAATTATGTCCTTCTTTTATTGCAGATATTAAAATATTTAATCTATTTAGTAATTCTTGTAGATCATCTGGTAAAAATATGGTTGTTTCTGTTTTCTGTTTTTCAGATAAACCTTTTCCTACTTTAACTCCCGTTGATAATAAATTTTCTAATTGTTTATAACGTCTAAGAGTTTTTACTGCACCAACTCTATCTAACATAGCTTTATATTTTATAAGATCATCTACAGCATAATTATTTAAATCTGCTCCTCTTAAAAGATTAACAAAATTTCTATCTAAATTAAAAGGAGATTTATCTGGTGAAAAAATTAAACCTCGAAAAGGTTGCGGAAATATTTCTTTTTGTCCGAGATAAAATCTAGGTATTGTTTTTCCATCTATAAATGAAATAGAATGTTCAAATTGCATAGATTTTGGTAATTTCTTATTAATGTTTGATTTTAGTAATCCATAGTCATCTAATATAGTTTTGTGCTCTGGATCTGTTATATCAATTTGTTTATATCATTATTTGTAAGTTCTTTTTCAAGAGTTTTAAATGGTTTCATAGTTTTTTCAAAATCAGTTTTTACTTGTTCGGTTTGCTGCATTTTTTCAAACATATCAGATTGAATACCAGCTTTTATCATTCTATGTTGAAGATGATTTTCTTTCATAATATTACTTTGTTTTATTAACTCTTCTAATTGTTTTATTCTTTTAAAATTATCAGCTTTAATTTTATCCATTTTTAAAATATAATATTTGAATTTTGTGGTAACATTGGAATACAGCAAAAACATTTTACTGAACAAATTATTTTTTTATTGCTTTGTTGTCTGACATCTTTTCGTTTAAAGTTTTCTCGTTTTAAGTTTTGTTTAATAAAGTTTTGTTTAATAAAGTTCTGCTTAAATTTTCGCTTAAAGTTTTTAGCTCTTCTAAAAAAAATTTGTCATTTTCTTCATTAGAAATTTTAGCATCACTCGAAATTTTGCCATCCTTTTTATTTTTATCATCAACTTTTTCTGTCTGTGATTGAAATGATATTTGATTTACTTCATTAGCTATTTGATCAAATTTTTCAATCTCATCTAACGTAATAACATTATCATCACATACTCTTTGAAAGTAGTAATGTAGTTTATCATAGACTTCTTTAATATGTAAATGCTTAGTTTTTAATGATTTTCGTTTCTTAGTTATTAAAGATTTATCTAACATTGTAACAAGTGAAGTTGCAAAAACACCCGTACCTGTTAAAGCTGTAGCAACTACTGGAATTACTAAAACACCTGAAGATATAACAATTGTTAAAGCACCTAAACTTATTGTTAAGAATATGCCAATTCCTTGTGTTACATTCTTAACTTTAGTCCATCTCTTTCTTAATTTTTTATAATGCTCTAATCTTAATAATAATTGAGATTCTTTATCTTTCATATAGCGTACTCTATCTTTGTGTTTTTCTATATTTAATTCACTTATTTTTAATTGAGATAACGAAGGATATATTCTTGCGGTTCCTTCCATTTCTGAAGTTCCTTCCATTTTTGTTTCATCCATTTCTGAAGTTCCTTCCACTTTTGTTTCATCCATTTTTAAAAAAATATTTTTAGTCACATGATATATTTTAAAAACCTGAAAGATGGATAAAATTCATGAATTTGAAATTCTCAACTTTTATGATTTTCGGTGTCCGGTTTTACATGACCTGGAACGGTCATGATTTTAAGGGTGAAAATTGTAATTCTCAAATTTGAGATTCTTAACTTTTATGATTTTCGGTGTCCTAGAACGGTCATGATTTTGGCGGGGGTGAAAATTGTAATTCTCAAATTTTGAGATTCTTAACTTTTCTGATTTTTTCGGTGTCCTGGAACGGTCATGATTTAAGCGGTGAAAATTGTAATTCTCAAATTTGAGATTTTGAAAAATTTGAAAATTGGGTATTTTTAAAAACGCTTAAATTTTCGCCCTTCGGCCTTCGGCCACGTGAAATTTGAAGTCTACCTAAATTTTTGAAATTTTTGAAATTTTGATTTTTTGAAAAAACCCGCAAAAGTGTGACATCCGGCGCAAGCGAAGCGAAGCAAAGCGAAGCGAAGCGACGCGCCGGATGTCACACTATATACTACTACAGCCTCGAGAAGTCTTCAGCGGTTTCGAATATAGAAGATAGGCAAACAGCTTAGGAAAAATAAGGAGCTGTATAGACAATGTCAGAGGTGACTCGACAGAAGTAAATCAATCGCAAATGGTAACTTCACATCAGCTGTCAAGTTAAATATGGCCCAAATTTTCGAATTCTCCCATCTAAACTGCTTTTCAGTGTAGATGTTTCAAATTCAGACTTAAAGTATGAAAACTTCCGTCATAATTTATCTAAAGATGCAGTTAAAGCATGATAGTTGTTTTACGATGAACCATGTAATCACACACTGTAGTTGAAATCTGTGATGTTAATAACCGTCTTATCGTATCAATAATTCTTATTTGAAATTAAGTTGCTGAAATGTTCATTGTACTGAATTCTGAACACTTGGAATTGAACACTTGAGAAGCATTGTAATTTAAAATAACATTTTTCTATCTATAAATGGCTAAGCATCCCGAGGAATGCCATCATTTCCTTCTACTTAGGCTATTTAATGATCAAAAGGGGGAAAAATCAGAGAAATCTTACAATTCGCGGGTGAAAACGGTTACTGTAAAACCATCTTTAATTTTTCTTCGTTGTCAGATTCGGAATTCATAATGCACTACTATTAGTAAACTGTAATACCGTGTTTTTGTTCGCAGATGTCGAATATCCCTGTACAACAAAATGAAGCAGATACCGCAAGATTTTTGATAATGTGCACGAAATGGTTTACAATTTATGTCGCATATAGTCAATCCACTTTCCCAGCTGATCTGATTGATAATTATGATCAGCTATTTCCACGAATGACTGAGACAGACCTTTAAGAACTTGTTTAAGAACCTTTAAGAAGACTTTAAGAGCTTAAGAACCCTATAGCTCAAGCAAATAATTATTTTAATGGAGTGACTCATCTCGTGACATGAACGTACCACGAAAACTACCTCTGTATAGAATAGAGAAGATGGCTCTAGCCATCATCAACCGAGTTGACTGCCATGCATTGACCAAGACAGAGGAATATTGACTTCGCGAAGTATTGTGGAGCCAAAAGTAAACTTCTTTTCTAAGAAACTTGAAATGTATGTCTGTCCATTCATTCTTGAAATTTCTCACTGATAGAAGGAGAAAATTCTCAAGAGCAGTCTCAGAAATGGCACAAAAACTGTTCCCGTCACGTAAACTCATCTGCAGATTCTGAAACGGTTGTCGCATCAGTCCCATGGATTTTTTCAACTGTCGCTTGCAAATATTCTACGTGGTATCTTAGAGCACAATTTCATCATTTTGCATCGTCACAATCATTCGCCAAAGATGTGGTGAATGCACCTTGGACGCACGTGATTCGTGATATCTGAGTGTATCGCATCAGCTTCAGTAGGCTATAGGCGTGAACAGATTCTTACTTGTCTTATCGATTTTTTGGCTGTATTTCTATGGCACTTTACCCAGACGTGCACGAAATCGCAGGTATTAAGAAAATTAAAAGTTAAGAGAAAACACTGTTGATCAGAATCCATAACATCCCTCCAACAACGCTGAAAATTCAACAAGCTGCTTGCATTTCGAATATTTGATGGGAAACAATCCATAAAGTAGGTCCATTAAAGCTGAACGCACGATTTCATCGAGATATTGAATTAATGGAGGACACTGTAATTGTCTTCAGATGAGCGTAGACGGTGTGAAGAAGCTTTCTTCTGATCAGGGTTGGCCGGTAAAAGCCGCCATGAATTTTACCATCTGGTGAAACCCGGTTAAAACCTGGCAAGCCACTTGCTTTTGCTACCCTCTTTTCGGCAAAAACAGGACAAAACTGACAAAAACTCTTTAATCAGCAATATTTGCTTATTTTCTTTGAAAAACGATATGAATCGTCCCTCCTGACTTTACTAATATACATCAGTCATGATACGCTCATTATATTCATTGATAATAACCATTCGATGTCATAGGTATAAATCTACACTTTTCAACGTGATATTTTACAGTATATATACAATTTGTTTGTTTTATACGCGTACGGGATGTTTATATCATTACTTATTAGTGATCACTAGGTGACATGCCACGCGTGATTCAGGCGTAATTACGGAACACCCCAAACATCCGTGGTTAAGGACACTCTATTCTTCTACCCGCGTACATACGCGCTGCACTAAGAGTCAGAAATCACTTGATCTGATGCTGTTAAAACATGGGAAATGTTTATGAATACGCGCGGGCGAGCGTTTATAGTTTGCGCGTCGTCTACGGTTGTCCGCGCTGCTGCTTGAACCACGGATGAACCGCTAAGCATGTTCTGTCTTCCCTGGGCATGAAATTGAGGTCCTATCACATTGTTTAGCCTCTGATACATGCAGACACATGAGACGCAAAGTCTATATAACAGGACTGCCAACTATACTGACTTATATAACTTATATTGCAGCAATATCCCGCATAGCCACGGATGTTTGGGGTCATGTGTAATTACGCGTGATTGAGCGTGGCATGTCACCTTGTGATATAACCTGAATAACCTTTTCTTTGACAACAAAAAAAGATTCAGAGATGAATTAATTTACCAAAACAGTGTTCATATAAAGCTTTATGCATTCTTTCTAGCGTACAGCTTCAATCATCTTCATTCTTTAAATAGATTGGAGAAAACTTGCGCATGGTTTTTGCAAATTTACTGACTAAGGCGAAGATTTTATCGGAAAGGTGACGCTGATGATAATGCCATTGTTAAACCGAAGTGAAAACATCGATATTTGCTCCGTGGTTATATTCGATCAACCCAATCGACAAATTGTATGGTGTATAGTGCATTTACATGTACATGATGAGTTCCAATCAAACGTGAGTATTCAAGGTTGAGATTATAACTTTGTAATCTCCAAATTCCGAACAGTATTCTACACCCAAAAGATCGAAAGTCAATCCTCACTAGGAACATTCTCTGATCATTCAGACACCTTCAGGTGCGTCCTCAGGCATCTGTTCCTACGCCTGAATGATCAAACAAATTTATCTAGCGAACTTCTTCTTTGGATTTTTGGGTGATAAAATTTTGGAATTCAAAAAAATTGTAAACAAATGTGAATGTCACAATGAATGTATATAAATTTCATCGCTTCATTTAAGTGGCCAATCAGCAATAGCCAAAGGCCAACCAACATCACCTCCTCTATAATCGCATCACCGCTGCACCAACTCAGCGACTTAAATCACGATGACCCTTCTCAAGTCACGCGTCCCGCTACCTCCGCGACGGTTTTGATATTTTGCTGAATATGTGGAATCTGTAAGTCAGTGACGGTCCTCTTTTCCTAAAGTGTGCCTGCCCAGCTCCAAACCAATCGTTACCATCCGGAGCCGACCTCCATCGAAAGCAATGTATCCGACTGAACCGACTGCGCTCCAAAACTACTTACAGTACGCGACAGCGAGTTTGCATGAAGATGATACAAAGCGTTAAACTTGTCTCATCAGCTATCTATGACACAAGATCTATTTGAAATGACTTCATTTGATTACATGTTGATGAATGATCGTCTAGACATAATAGATATCTATTATTTAAAATTCAAACTCGAACAAAGCACATAGACACTCCGCTATTAAGACACAATCACAATGAGTGAGCGCAACGAAAGACGATTACAAGTTATCACTTTATACAGCCACACGTCAAAAACTCATGATGAAATAGCCGCTGATATTGGAGTGAATCAATCAATTGTCTCGAAAATTATTAAACGACATGAAGAAAGTGGCGGATACAAAACCCGATATGAAAATTGCGGTGACAGAATAAGAAATTCTGTGAGAGAGACCTGCGACATCTTCGATTACAGGTTGTGAAATCGCCAAGATCCACAGCAGCTGATATTCACGAAGCCATGGGAGAGTCTTCCGAGGACGTGAGTCTTCGCACAATTCAAAGAGCCCTATACGAGGCTGGTTGCTCCGTCAGAACACCCCAAAATAAACCATATCTTTCGCCATTGAACATTGAGAAGAGATATGGGCTCTGGAGCACGCGTCGTGGACCGTTGACCAATGGAAGAATGTTTTGTGGTCAGACGAAACCATAATTGAAGCCAACGATGGGTGTCCTCGCTTCGTACGTGTTGTAGACGGTTATCCATTGTCTAAGGAGCACTTCAAGACTTCAGTGAAGCACCCTACAAAAGTGATGTTCTGGAGTTGTTTCTCGTGGTATTGGACTTGGCGAGTTCATGTCGTCGACGGACGTCTTGACAGTGACAAATACATCGAGCTTATCGTCGACGGAAGACACGTTCAACAACTGAGTGAAACATTTCCTGACAGTAATGGAATTTTCCAAAAAGACAATGCACCCTGTCATGTGTCCAAGAAATCAATTGCACATTTCAACGGAAAAGGTATCCAGCTCTTGAGGTGGCTGCCTTCTTCACCGGATTTGAATCCGATAGAGAACCTTTGGGCCATTGTCAAGAATCGCCTGCGCAAATACCAGGCCAGAAGTAAAAGTGACATCATCAAAAGCTTTCTCAAGGTATGGTACCATGACCCTGACTTAAAAGAAATATGCCAAAATCTCGTAGCGTCGATGCCAAAGAGAATTGACGCTGTCGTGAAGTCCAAGGGACATCACACAAAATTCTGATGAACCCTCCAAATGAGGTACTTTTCAAGTAATTCTAGACCAATTTTTGTTAGTTAGGCCTACATCATGAAATGTTCACTAGTTGCAATAATTGATGATTTGATGACAATAATAAACGAGTGATTGAAAATCCACCAATTTCATCTTTCATGCAAACTCGCTGTCGCGTACTGTACTTGGCCGCCACCCTCAAGCGGTGTGGTATTCGACAGTCCGCCTCCTGTGCTTGTGGTCATCCAGCTCAAACAGTGGAGCACATCATCTCGCAATGCGGGGGCCACAGATCTCCTGATGACAAGCGTCTCCTTCGCGATCCTGATATTGACTTTAGAAATTGACTCCAAGAGCTATAAAAAGTGAACTATTATTTTGTGTGTTTGGCATACAAATATATATTTAAGCAGCTTTTCACATATCGATGAGATATTATCATCCATCGATGTATTGCTTTTCCTTCTCTGATTTGAACAGTTTTGCAACTTTCAGAATATTCTTCTTTGTAGTTTGTGGTGATTGGCTGAAGCTGTTTAGTCATGCATTATATGACTTTATTACGAAGGTTGCTATTTGCTGTTACAAGCTAAATTTTCTAATTCTTTTCTGCCAAATTTTCATTCTCTTCTACAACCATGAGAATTTGTGACTGATTTCTATCAAAGCTGGTTGCAGCCGATTTCTAACAATAGTGTGTAGCGTGATTCAGTCTTGTGACTGAAGTCTCAACTCTACTTGTATTGTGATTTCCCTAAACTTCCCCATTTTCCCTATTGCAGGGAAGTAACAGGCACTGACCGCACGGCTCTGACCGAGCGTAAATGAGAATTGTCATCTTTACAAGATACAGAATAAAGTAGAACTCACTCGAATCAACACGCGTTCTACATTGGTGAGCCCGCATACAAGAGAATGTCAGACTCTAAAATTTCAGCCGTTTCATTAAAGTTACCGACATTCTGGTCCGAACGCGCAGCAACATGGTTCATTCAGGCAGAATCACAATTCGCGATTCGAAAGATTGAGAAGGACGACACAAAATATCACTACGTCGTGGGAGCCCTGGACCAAGATACAGCTACCCGCATAATTGATCTTTTAGAGTACCCTCCGACCACAGACAAGTATGAAACACTTAAACGGCGTCTACTCGAAACTTACACGCTATCAGAATCTCAGCGTGCAGCCGCCCTTTTGAAGATGACCGGCGTCGGCGACGATAAACCGTCATTGTTAATGGACCGTATGCTAGCTATGCTAGGATCACATCCTCCGTGCTTTCTCTTCCGCGAAATTTTTCTTCAGCAACTACCGCCCTCTATCCGCGGCCATCTTGTGAATTCAGGTATTACGAATTGCCGGGAGCTAGCTCGCCTCGCAGATGCCCTATGGATATCAAACAACAGCCAGCCGATTCACAACATTTCCCGTCCTCATCGCCCGCATTCAAGCAAACCTTCACTCTCTCTGAATAAATCATCCGCTCAATCAAATTCCTCATCTGGCACGTGTTTTTTCCATCGCAAATTTGGCAATGCCGCCCGCCAGTGCCGTCCAGCGTGCAACTTCCAGAGTTCGGGAAACTCGACAGCCGGCCGTCAGTAGCTTCATTGGCGGCCGGAATGGTGAAACCATTGTGTTACGTTCGCGATACTACTGCAGGTCGCCGTTACCTCATAGACACTGGAGCACAGGTTAGCGTCATTCCCGCCACGCCCGCCGAGTCCCGATCTGCGAAAGTTTTTCCGCCTTTGATCGCGGCTAACGGGAGTACCATTCGTACCTTCGGCACCCGTACCATACGCCTACGGATAGGCTCCAAACCGTATACTTGGACTTTTATAATCGCGGACGTTTCACAGTCAATTCTGGGAGCAGATTTTCTACGAGCGCACTCATTGTTCGTCGACGTCAGAGGACAGCGGTTGATAGACTCAGTAACATTCAACAGTTTTTCAGCTCCCCGCCTGCGCGCATCCGTTCCACATCTGAGCTCCCTCCACTTCTCTTCAAATTCAACCTACACAAGTCTACTCGCGGAATTCCCGGAGTCAACCACCCCTGCTTTTACAAGTAACACTCCTCTTCATGGTGTCGAGCATCACATTCCCACGCAAGGGCCTTCGGTTTACTCGAGAGCACGTCGACTTCCGGTTGATAAATTGGAGGCAGCCAAAGCCGAATTTGCCAACATGGAATCGTTAGGAATTGTGCGTCGTTCAAGCAGTCCCTGGGCCTCTCCTCTCCACGTGGTACCCAAGACAAATGGTGGTTGGCGACCGGTTGGTGATTTCCGACGCCTGAATGACCTGACATCGCCTGATCGGTACCCAGTACCTCACATCCAAGACTTTTCGTCGCGATTATCAGACAAAACGATTTTTTCTAAGGTCGATCTGATTCGAGGATATCACCAGGTACCGGTACACGCCGCAGATGTACCGAAGACAGCAGTGATAACACCTTTCGGGTTATTCGAATTCCTCCGCATGCCATTTGGGTTAAAAGGTGCTGCTCAGACCTTTCAACGATTGATGGACTCAGTTTGTCAAGGACTGACGAATGTTTTTGTTTATCTCGACGATATGCTGATAGCAAGTGTGACTCCTGAACAACACATCGACGATCTCAGAGCTCTTTTCGATCGCTTAAAGACGCATGGACTAGTCATCAATCCAGAAAAATGTGTGTTTGGTGTCGACGAACTTAATATTTTCGGGCACCGCGTCAACGGCAGTGGAATTTTACCTTTACCTGCGAAGGTTGATGCAATACGACAATTTCCCAGGCCTACAACTCTTAAAGGACTGCAGGAATTCGTAGGTATGGTGAATTTCTATCAGCGTTTTATCCCATCAGCTGCACGCATAATGCAACCATTGTTCTCCGCACTATCCGGCAAAAACAAAAGAAAACAGTTGACCTGGTCAGATTCAATGACAGCCGCTTTCAACGAGACTAAACATGCCCTCGCCGACGCAACCTTACTTTCGCATCCATGCATTCAGGCTCAAATTGCTCTGACTGTTGATGCATCGGATATCGCTGTCGGAGCTGTGTTGGAGCAGAAGCTTTTGGGTATTTGGAAACCTCTGGCATTTTTCAGTCACCAATTGAGACCACCGGAGCGCAGATACAGTGCTTTTGACAGGGAACTCCTCGCGATTTATTTGAGTGTGAGACATTTTCGACATTTCGTCGAAGCCCGAGAATTCACAGTGTATACAGACCATAAACCGTTAACTTTCGCCATGTCCAAGGTTTCGGAGCCCTGGTCCGCAAGACAACACGTCATCTCTCCTACATATCCGAATTCACGACAGATATTCAGCACGTGGCTGGAAAATCTAATGTCGTTGCGGATGCCCTATCACGACCATCAGTGAATGCAGCGAGCGCCCAATTGTCGCCTATCGATTATAAGGCTATGGCCAGCTCACAAGAGTTCGACCTGGAGATCCAAGCCTACCGAACGGCCATTACAGGTATGGAGTTACAAGATGTTCCTTTCTGCAGTGATGGTACTACACTACTTTGCGACGTTTCAACTGGCCGGCCAAGACCTATTGTCCCAAAAGAATGGAGGAAGAAGATTTTCGACAACCTTCATAACCTCTCTCATCCTGGTATTCGTGGAAGTCGAGGTCTAATCGCGAGTAAATTCGTATGGCATGGAATTCAGAGACAGATTGGTGAATTCGCTCGGATGTGTATACCCTGTCAGCGTTCTAAAGTGTCACGGCATATTCACGCTAAAGTGGAGCCTATCGCCGTTCCAAATCGCCGATTTTCTCACGTCGATCTGGTTGGACCATTACCTATGTCGAAAGGCTTTACTTATCTTTTGACGATTGTCGACCGCTTCAGCCGGTGGCCAGAGGCCATACCGATTAAAGACACTCTAGCTTCCACCTGTGCTCAGACTCTAATAAGGGAGTGGATTGCCCGATTTGGCGTCCCTTCGGATATTACAACCGACCGTGGACCGCAGTTTACGTCACAACTCTGGAACAACGTTTCCCAGTTACTTGGTGTATCTCTACATCGCACGACTGCCTTTCATCCTCAGGCCAATGGAATGGTGGAACGTTTTCATCGACATTTGAAAGCATCCCTCATAGCCGGCCTTACAGACAGCACATGGACTGATGAATTACCCCTAGTTTTGCTCGGAGTACGAAATGTTCCCAAGGAAGATTTAGGAACCTCGTCGGTTGAACTCGTGTACGGTAAGCCGTTAGCCTTGCCTGGTGAATTCGTCGTTTCCCCGACTTCGCAAATCCCTCATAATGACTTTCTACGGCGCTTACGCGAAACTGTGTCAAGCTTCCCCTCTCATCCGACCTCTCATCATCGTGTTCTCAACGAGGCTATCCCATCAGATTTACACAACGCTAAATTTGTGTTCATCAGGCGTGATGGACATCGACCACCCCTAACGCCTCCTTACGACGGTCCCTATGAGGTGCTGAGTAACAACGGGAAAACCTTGACAGTTAATCTTGGCGGCCGACACGAACTTGTTTCAGTCGATCGCATCAAAGTGACGCATTATGATCCCACCGACGAAGTTACTGTTGCACAACTGCCAAGACGAGGACGTCCGCCTTTACCTGCACCACCAGCGAAACCTCCCGACCAATCAAAAACAGTGACCCGTTTTGGCCGCCACACTCAACGTCCGCAGCGGCTAGGTGTGGAAGTTTAATGAACTGGGGGAGCTGTGTAGCGTGATTCAGTCTTGTGACTGAAGTCTCAACTCTACTTGTATTGTGATTTCCCTAAACTTCCCCATTTTCCCTATTGCAGGGAAGTAACAGGCACTGACCGCACGGCTCTGACCGAGCGTAAATGAGAATTGTCATCTTTACAAGATACAGAATAAAGTAGAACTCACTCGAATCAACATGCGTTCTACAAGTGACTCTTTCTTTGACTCAGGATAAGATTTATCGACACCATCTTTTTTTTTTTGCTTAGAATGACTTTCATTTTACAATGTTTTCGGAAGTATTCATTGACTTCTATTACCTGGCTAATAATGGTACTGGTCTTGGCAGGAATGGTATAATGGCTGGGTCTTGGCTGGAATAATGGTACTGGTCTTGGCTGGAAAGGATAAGAAATGGCCCTGAAACTATAAAATAAGATAGCATCATCTGTTGATGGAAACTGACATCAAAATGCACTATCCTTTGCGAGATGTAATTACTGCGCAGCCATACTGCATAGAGACCCTATCACGTTTCGTCAGAGTCAAAGCCCAGGTCTCAATTGCTCATTTCTTAAAAATATAGACGATTTTTACCAGTTTTTGCCAGACTTGCCGTTAGGTATTGAGTATCGGTATCCCAATTGGGATTGAGTTGGGATTGGGCCACCGAAAATTAACCCAGTTCCAATTTTGCTCCATCTTCTATATTTTTACCCCTTAATAATTTATGATTGAACGAAAAGCCAGATGAGTTACATTTTAATCAATTAATTTCAACTACTTCACTTGTGTAAGGTCATGCCTGTGCTCTCGGTTAAGAGGACGGGGACGAGTATTGGTTCCAAATAGCTTTGTAGAGATATTTGTGATTAATGATTTTGTTTTAAAGATATAGCACGTTGTAGGCTTTTTATGACAGATCTGTTTATAGATTTTAAAATAAGATGATTTTGTCAATCATTTTCGAAGAATGACATTTTTGTTTTGATAAATCATGTTGAGTTTTATGACACTAACTCTGTGTTCATACGAAGACTAAAGAAATAACACTTACACAGTTGGAAGTAACCTAAGGAAAGTAAAATATCAGAAAATGCTTCAAACAGTGCATAAATTGAAATAGTTCGTATAATATAATAAAACCATAAATATTTTGACATCAGGGTTGGAACCTGCCGACGGCCGGCTTGTCCTGTTTTAGCAACGACAGCCGCCGTCTCGGCGTCTCATTACGCCGGCCCACCGGTTAACATAATTAGACCCACCGTTGACGACATTCAGTCTAGAATAAATTGCTTAGTGAATTATTACAACATTAGGAGCATGTAAATTAAGAGTATCTACACACATGTGGTAAGGATGGGAGAAAAAATGTAGTGAAACATTTGGAAGAGATGGATGACACAGTGACAAGAAGAAGGGGACGTTTTATATGAAAATAAAAAACGTCTTTTCAAATGAGATATTGTTCTGATAACTTAAACCGGTTTTGATTGGAAAACAGTGAGATGGCCTACTGGCCACAATCTTCGTCAGGAAGTTTAAAAGCGTATAATTATGTACATGTTAACATTAGTTGGTAAATTTGAATTTGGGTTATCATATACCAGGAGCCCATCTCACTGTTCTCCAATCGAAACAGGTTTAAGTTATTAGAATAATATCTCATTTGAAAAGACGTTCTTTATTTTCATATAAAAGCATAATGAGGTATCGTCTCTTGAGCTGTTATTTATTTAAGAAAAATAAGAAGGGGACGGCCAGGGATTCACTGGAAGGACTGTGCCAAGAAAGACCTGAAAAGCACATAAAGGACTCAAGGACTTGGAACAAAGTTGGGTTCACCCTTGTGTTTTGCGTAGTCTTCGGGGGTTCCCAAGAATCTTGGGGTGCGGACCCAAGAGTAAGAACCCAAGAGTAAAGAAATTGACCATGAATGATTATTTGCGGTTTTCTTGGAAAAAGTCTGCCTAAGTATATGATCACATCATGCCATGGCAAGTCATTTACATGTAAGCTTACATGTATGTACATGTAAATATGCAACCTGCTTCATCACGCGATTGCTCTTTCTATGATAAAACTGTGCTATCATCAACTTTGATATAGACCTACCGTACATTCCTATCTAATAGTTTGTTTAATTAGCTTTTTAAACTATGCTTTGATTACCTATGGTTTCCTTGTGAATTTAATCCATTAAACTAGATGTAATGCATATTGTGTTAGACAGAATTTTTGTATGTATCATTTTGTGTGAAATAAAACAAATAATACATGAAAAAATGCAATGCATGAAACCAATACCTATATAACGCTTATACTGCTAAATTGGCAGCCTACAACAATTGGTGGATAACTTGCTTCATATAGTCTTCTGCCTTGAAAGTTAAAAACTTCGGCCTATATTGTTTATTCTACTATTAGGCTACATGTATTAGAAATAGAAAGATATCGGTATCATTAAATGCAATGACATTCTTTGATGATTGCTTCTCACGATTAGTAAAAATATCGTTATATCTACATTTGTGCTATTTTCATCTTATGCGAGGCCTATGTTATGTGTGTGTTTCGTTTCTTGATCAGACATGTTGTAAGGAATGTAGCTTAGTCATGCATGTTGTTCTAATTAGGAAATTATTAGGCTGTAGCCGTAAACAGGGTTGATGATATTAAGCCCAGAGATAACTTATGCCGATAATTAAAAGTTTTAGCTGAATAGTAATATGGCCTCAATTCCGCAATAACAAATTCATGTAATAAATAGTAGTTAATATGAACATTAGATACATATTGATTGGATAGCAATATGTACAATATGGTATGATTCAAAATATTTTCATGCAATTTTAAATCTCAATCAAAATTCCAAACATGTTCTGGATATTGTTGTTCCGCTTCGTTAAAGAAATAGCCACTCTTGGGTCCAATCTTGGGCTTGGGATTGGGGGAACCTCAAGATTGGATGCAACCTTGCTTGGAAGGAGAAGGCAAAGGACAGATTGAAATGGCGGCAGATTGTGAAGAACGCGGCAAAGGGTGTGATGGGGAAGACATGAAGTAACTACTGACTGTGACTATGAATATCGTGTTATTTTTATGTGTATGACATTTCCCCCATACCTTTTCAGGGAAAATGGGGTTGTTAAAATAAAATAAAAATGAATTTGATTATCCCATGTCATCTGTTTGAGTAGTTTTCAGAAGTTAAAGTCAATTCAATGTCAAGATTTCTCTATGATATCATAAATTCATCACAAGTGTGAAATCTGATAGCTTGAAAGCTTTCGTTGATGCTTGATTTCACTAATTTCATTTCTTTATTGCTAAATAAACAGACATTGCCCAACAATAAACAAATTCGAAATTTAAACTGCTATTTACTGCAGGAGGATATCTGACTCTGTCATTCAACTTTTCTGAAAAGGTTCGTTTAGGAAACTTTTATGGGACAAAATTAAATCCCCCCAACGGGGCGATAGTCAACAGTTGATCGAGATAACGCTAGTCGGAGTTCTGCCGTTTATTGGGACTGAGACTCCTCCTCCACATTGCTGATAATACGGTATATGAAATATCACATTCACTCAATTGACGACTCTGTGTTGCTTCTAAAACTAATCATCAACAATATGCCTGGGAGTTAGCATGCAAAGAACTTCAATTAATCTATTATTTTGATAGTTCGACATTCGCATTGACAAAGCCGAGAGTCTCAATTTGTTTTGAGTGTGGGTTGAAGCTATATACGTCATATATGAACGTTGACTGTCTGAGAGGTTATTTCTGTCAAATCCATTACTATCATCTCAATAAACATGTAAATTCGACATATGCTCTCATTATGGCTTAAAATGAAATGTTGCAATTATTGATATCTTAAATGAAATCAAAGTAAAGTTCAGCTTGTTTAGTTTTCAGTTCAGTCTAAGTGCATTTATGTACTCAGGTTTGCAGTTCGACACTAAATATAACTGTGACCATATGGCGATGGAGGAGCTGCTTCTCAGACGATGTATGTTGAAAATTTAATTGAAAGTGCTTTTTATAACCTTTATAATCATTTCATTTTTTTTATAATCAAACAGAAATCGGCCTATTTGAGCGAACTGTTACTATTACATGCATATAGTCCAACAGCCAGAACGAGTTTCTGCAGGGAGCGAGGCCGAAAGCGAGACTTTCACAGAATGATGTACACCCTATACCTACTTCGTATCGGCACGTCAGCCGTTCTAGTGAGTTCCTCTTCTTGTCAGACAAGATCAAAGAAAAACACATGTAAATCCAATGGGACGCAGATTGCAGTTTTTGGCTAAAATGATATTTTGTATGCTTTCTCTGATTAAACGAAAAGTACTAAGCTCAGAGTCATAATGTTTGGCATGGAATGTCTTCAGGTCATTTCCTTTCATTTTCATGCACCCCTGTCTATAAAACTAAACACATTTAGATTTGGCGAGCCTCTTAATGTCGACAAACACAAACATTTTGAGCAACTTTATCCACATTCAACCACATTCTTACACAAATTGCTGATTAGATGCATGATAAAAGCACATACACATCATAAGAAATGACCTGAAGACATTCCCTGTCAAAAATTATCATTCTATACTTAATACTTTCCAGGTGATAAGCGCAAACATAAAAAACTTCATTTTAGCCAAAAACTGCAATATGCGTCCCACTGGATTAACATGTGTTTTCCTTTGATCCCGTCTGACAAGAAGAGGAACTAACTAGAACTCGGCAGACGTGCAGATTGGGTGTACGTCATTCTGTGAAAGTCTCACTTTCGTCCACGTTCCGTGCAGAAACTCGTTCTGGCTGCCGGACTAATAGGCTGCATCGGGGTTAGAACTGGTCGGTCTGGGAGAATAATTTGGCTATGGTTGATGTGGTCGTTGACTGCGAATTGTTTAAATGCGTTACTATATGCAGTACTCAAGAACCTGACAGACAAATTATAAATCTCAGAATTTATTATCACTCTATGTTCTACAAAGAATTCTGCCATAGTGTGAAACAAATAAATTCTCGTCTTCGAAACTTTCGTATTCGTCTTTTTTTCAAAGCACTAGAAGCTATGTATAGTATGATTATCTCTAATAAAGATAAAATTCCTTCTCTATAATGTATAAATGCTGGAGTGGACATTGTAATAAATGTTACATTAGGGAAACCAAAAGGCATTTATCACTAGAAAAAATGAACACATAAAAGGCAATCCGCCATCTGAAACTATCATTCATTTGCACCTTCCTAATGTTACTAATTTCAAAATCATGCATCATATCAACCCGTGACTAGCCAAACTGGCTGAAGCCCTATTCACTAAAGAATTCAACTCCGACGACCTATTGAATGTCCAGACCCGAACTACACGATTGGCTTTGTGGTAATCACTTCCGACGAGTTGAGCTCTGTATATAAATAATGTAATTTTTTATTGTTCTCTCATGCATTTCTACACTGATGAGAGGTGGTGGATCCATCTGAGACATGTATGGTTGTTTCCACAAGAGTCGTTTTTCCTAAAAACTATGAATCTGCTGGGAACCATTGTTTTTCCATGTATTGATCACTCCGGTGAGATTTATTAAAAAAATGTGATTGAGATAATACCGCACTGAACGGGTTAAGTGCATTGAGAAGTTCCCCTACAGGGCAAAAAAAGATTGATGAGATAAATCTGTGAAAACATAAATAAAAAGTAATTAATGAAATATAAAAGATCTTTAAAATTGACCGTTTCGGTTTCAACCCACTAAACAGAAATCTACTTGCATGAAAGTCTTGGTCATTGTCTCGTCTCTTGAAACTTTGTCAATAATTCGTAAATAAATTGATGAAGTAAAGCACCTGGCAATGGGCAAAGAACGATTAGTGATCCCTCTTTGAGATCGCCTCAAATGATCGAGTTTTATGAACACTATTGATCATGTCTGTAAATATGAGCATTGCATGCAGTTTGACTCTTCATGCTTCAACTCGCACATCAATGAAGCTAACAGCGATAGGCCATAATTTTGAGGCTAACAAGATATCGCATAGTCGAAGCAAAATGCTTGAAACTGATCATCTAAGTTTTGATAAATTGCAATAAGAATAAAGTGAATAGCCTTTAAATAAAGAAATGAATGAATACACATGCTAAATGTGTATACACTTGCATGATAGAGAGACGAAACAAGACAGTGGCTAGACTTCCCGCTAAGTAGGGTGCAGATACTCAAAAGTTTCAAATTATTACGGAAAAATGAATTATTTGCTTCAATAGCACCATTGCTATAAAAAATAAATGAATCAATGAACTTTGTTTAAACTCGGAAGTACATTAGGCACGGAGACCTTCTTCCATGTGGCCGAGTTGTTATATATATCCCACTTTCATTTCCTTTGTGCTGAGTGTTTATCAAAAATGTGGGGTGTGCATATTTTAAAAGTCTCAGGTTTGACCCCACCAAGGCTTGAACGAAGGTCTCCCAGACGCACAGCGAATACTCTACCACAAGGCTACAGCGCCGGTGGTAACTCAAACAATTTGATGAGCAGTATTTTCACAATATTCAAAGCTTGAAGATTGCATGTAACGCATGATACAGTGTAATTGATGGTTATGACTCATGATCTAATGAATAGACTCATATCCATATACGGTATTTGTTGCGTTTAATTGAAAGTTGTCACACAAAATGTATTTCGCTTGACGAGGACCCACGACGAAAATGCGGCAGGCGGTCGCCCCTAGGATGGATGGGGTTATCACTTCGCCATACATTGTCAAGAAAGAAGACTGAAAATGATTCCAGTCTGCCTCGACAATGTTTACGACGTCGAAATATCTTGAAATATTTTTAGAATACATTTTTGTACAAAATGCATGCTTGTATTTTCTAAACATATTTCCAAATCCACACAACAGTTCATTCCGCGCATGCATGGAGACAGATTTGTTTCTTAAATCAGTTTGCACTCTTAAAACTTCATAATAACTAGAAAACGTTTTCAAAAGTACAAAAAAATTGATTGGTTAATTAATTACCACATCGAAGACAATACTGGAATTGGAAAATCACCTCCACAAGTTAAAAACATCTGTGAGCGAAGAAGATCATTCTCGATAACCCAATTTTTCTTGTGAAGACTAAGACATGAAAAAAGATACAATCTCTTAACACGTACAATGACAGCAATATACTTTTTCTCAAAAGGTCGGTAGCTGTGTGTGCATCCGATCGAGCAAGGTGCACATAGTCTGCTCATCCTCAACGAGAGTGTTTTTCAGATGTCAATAGATTTCAATCTTACTTAGCGTCACAAGACATCACAAATTGTTTCATCTTTTTAAATCTTATAGTGCTGACAAATTGCAGTGGGAGTGTTACCCGATATTAGTTTAATATCATTTAGAATGTTTGCACCGTTGTTATACATCTCTGCAAATACAAAATAAAGGAATGTATCATCACAGACAGGTTTCATTTGATGCGATGACTCTCAATCAATATTTCTGTTCTCGAGATACAATATTTTTTGCAAAAATTAACAAAGTTAGGAAGATGTGATAAATCAAGCTTACTCACATTTATTATTTAGGTCTACATGGTACCATTAAAAAAACTCGAGCTAAAAACGTTGTATTTTATTTGACAAATTTAAGACTTTTTGCGGCACACTGTAATGATTTTTCTTTTCCTTTAGATTCATTGAAGGACAGTTTTAAAGTAAAAGTCCGGCAGCCAGAGCGAGTTTCTGCAAGGAACGAGGCCGAAAGTGAGACTTTCACAGAATGATGTACACCCTATGCCTAATACGAATCTACGCGTCTGCCGAGTTCTAGTGAGTTCCTCTTCTTGTCAGACAGGATCAAAGAAAAACACATGTAAATCCAATTGGACGCAGATTGCAGTTTTTGGTTAGAATGAAATTTTCGATGTTTTCTCTGATTAAACGAAAAGTGCTAAGCCTACAGTCATAATGTTTGGCATGGAATGTCTTCAGGTCATTTTCTATTATGTGCATGCGCTATTGTCATACATCTGATGGGCATTGCATGTGAGAATGTGGTTCAATGTGGATGAAGTGGGCCAACATGTTGGTATTTGCCGTAAGCAAGAGGCTTGCCAAATCTAAATGTGTTTAGGTTTATACACAGAGGTGCATGGACATGAAAGTAAATGACCTGAAGACACTCCATGCCAAACATTATGACTCTGGGCTCAATACTTTTCGTTTAATCAGAGATTTTCAAAATGTCTGAAAAATTTTCTTTTTTGCCAAAAACTGCAATCTGCGTCCAATTGGATTTACATGTGTTTTTCTTTGATCCTGTCTGACAAGAAGAGGAACTCACTAGAACTCGGCAGACGCGTAGATTCGTATTAGGCATAGGGTGTACATCATTTTATGAAAGTCTCACTTTCGTCCTCGTTCCCTGCAGAAACTCGATCTGGCTGCCAGACTATAATTGACTGTGATCATGGCTACAATGATGATGATTTTGCAATTTGTTAAAGAATTGTTTTCATTTAGCATTACAGCTTTTCTATTCTGATAATGCTATACAATGTATAATTTTTGGATGAAAGCAGCTTAAATTCATTAATTGCTTGTCGTATATTTAATTGTCATATAACTGATTATTTTGTGTCATTGTTCGTGAACCAAGTAGTAATTTATTCAGCTAAGCAAGATCTAGTAATGGCGGCAAAACACCGCATGAAAGTCGTTGTATTTCACTTCACTGTTTAGTCTGTGAGACATTAGTTAGTCATTAGACAGACCAATTTAGATAAATATCGCATTAGTTCGTGACCTGTGTGCAACCTTGTTTTTTTAGCGCAATATGGTGATCTCAGGGGCTGCTCAATAAGAACTCCATGACGAATATCATGATGGCCACTGCTGCCATTGTCCCATTGTTCTCATCGAATAATTTAACGAATAGATATCGCTCGAAAATCTATTTAAATGCAACATCTATCATTAAACGTTATGAAGCAACATGTTCAAATATTGTCTTTTATTCTGTCTTCTGGCCTTAGTGGTCTTGCCTGCTAGCAGCAAGAAGGGGAAACACCACGGACATCATGAGAAACACGAAGAACATCACGGACATCATGAAAAACACGAAGAAAAGGAGGAGGTAGAGGTAGAAGTCGAAGAAGAAGAAGCAATACCAGAAGAAAGTGCCGAACGCGTACGCAGACAAGTAAACCAAGGCCCAGATTATCAACCAAACCGACACGGATAAAGTTTTTGATAAATGAAGATTTGGTAAGTAAGATCCTTTACATCAGTTATCCTTGGATGACGAAATGCTTAGGTACCATTACTTGAAGGAATAGCTGATCATCATTAAATGTTTGCACACGCCCCAACTGAACCGCTAGCCAGATGTACTCACTGAGAGGACATGGGGCTTCCCTTCATTTATCTCAAACAAAAATCCTAAACCCTGCGCCTCCAAATTTTTTCTGAAGTTAATTCTTCCGAAAGGGGTAAGCAGCTACCTCAAAGTGGTTCAAAATCGGCTGAACTATTATCAGAATTACCGTGGGACGCGTTGTTTCGTTTCCACTTTGATGGTGAACAGCTACATCACTATCTTTGCTATTCATGGTAAATCTATCTTAGTATATCCTATAATATTTGGCCGATGCTAATTTAACTTAATTTCGAGTATTCACTATTTGTCAAGGCGCATTGTCACCTTAACAGAAGGATGTGAAAGTTAGGAATCCAAGTATTTGTAAAATATTATTATTTCTTTGTTTTAAACCTTTGTATATTTCGACCAGCGTCTTTGGTCATCGACAGATGGAAGGATTTTACAAGGAAACATAATCAAAAGTTTATGTATGGGGAGAAGCATAGAGAGATAAACAAAATGATATCTCTGTACAAATGATAGAAATCACAGAGTGCGAGGGAAAGGAGAGAAAGATTCAGATTCCTTTTCACAGGACGTGAGATGAATTCACAAACGTGGTGTGAATTGAGACAGATATACTCTTGATTTGATCAATTTATTTGCGGCTTTATATTTCACAGCAACCGGTGGGGAATCGCTGTTGGTCAAAATGTAGTATCTGGTTTACGCTGTATGCAAGTTTTGGGCCGAAACTTGGGTCAAAACCCAAAGCCCAAGTTTCAATAAATGAATAGAATCAAGTAAGCGAAGTGCAGTCTCTGTATTTTGCTGACATAAAGATTCTTCTATAGGCCACAACTTCTGTTGGGCCCATGAGAAGTGTGGTATTAGAGGGAAAAGATTTTTCATTGCAATAACTGTAATTAGCAGTCTAAGTAGGCCTACATGTCTGACATTATAAGCTTTCAGTTAATTTAGCCTACGCTGATGTACTGACTAATTGAAGATCTTTGATTTAATTGTGATTGAATATGAACAGACTTAATAATAACTATAGCTGCGTAGTAAGTGCATGGTTAAACATATTTAGAAATTGAATTGGGATGAATTCATTTTTGGATAGCTGTTGGTTGTCGCAGACATTTTAGGGGTGCGAAGATAACTGCGAAGATGTGAGATTCATGAAATATATAAAAATTCAACATGCACAAATGCTACAAAAATACATATAAGCCTACAGAAAATAGGATACAATATGTACGAACTTCCAATGCGCGGTATTGTCAAGCCCAAAATGACATAGCTAACAATCACTTCATTTTTAAAATATTCTGTGAATTGAGTGGTATTTTGATAAAAAATCAAAACTTCATGCTCTTATCATGTAGTTCTCACAAGATTCAAATCAAATGTTAAGTTTTGTTACTTGATTTGTGTATATTCAGCATTAATAGAAGACCCAAGTTTTGTATAGAAAACTCAAGTTTTGTATCACTTGCCCAAGGTCGACCCAAAACCCAAGGTCCAACCTTGCTGTAAGTTGAACAGGGGCATAATGAATCTTAAAGGTCCAACAGAGGAGTTTTTACAGGCACCAAGGCATAGTTCGAGTTCCTTTGTCTGTTGTTGAAGGGAAACACATGAATAAATAGGAATTAAGAAGGGAAATTCCAAAAGATAGCAACTTTGCATTTACTACCTTGATATGCTGGAATATAAGAGTATCAACAGAAGAGGTTGTTGACGCCTTCGGTTCGGCCATGTTCAATTTACATTTTTCCCGATCTATCCGTGCAAGTTCAAAAATGAATACTGGAAATATGTATCCTTCATCGCTACGGAATGAAATTGTCTATGGATTCTGAGAACTGTCTGAACCAGAGCAGCTTGAGTTATCAATTCATCACGAATTAAAAAATTTGCAATATATCATTGTAAACCCGAAAATAAATCGCAATTTTAATTGTAAAAACCAGAGTTTCGGAGCCGTAGCCGTGGCAGCTGGGGCACGGCTCCGAAACCCTGGTAAAAGCACGAGCACGAACGCGGCACAACTGACAATGCTCTTGCCGTGTTCGTATCAAGAACGCAGACCTGTAGTCCATTACATAAAAATGTAGCAGGTAGAGCGTCAACTCAAAAAGTGTCAGTATAGAATGGAAATGTTTATATCAAATCAGCTTTTTACGAAGATTGCGCTCCTTCCGTCCAAAAACGTATTTGATCAATTTTTATGAAGTTTTTGCAAATTATTCCTTATAATATTACGTGCTTGTACTGTATACTAGCGATTTGGCACCTCTATATAAGTAGTATGAAAAGTTATTGGATATGCAAATGAATGAACATTTACCACCAGGTCTCTTAGTAAAACGGAAATCAAGGTGATTATCAAGGAACCGCATTTATGATGCAAGTCTTCATGGAAAAGTTGAGATCCTATTGTGCATTTGGCTGAAATTTCAAGTTCTAATTCAATTTTTAGCGCCATGATATTTATGATTGATCAAATTTATGTTTCATTTCTTAATTGAACCTGAATAATATTGCGGTAATAAATAATATTATACATTATATTATTATAATATTATACAAATATAGGTAATATGATATACAATGATAAGTAATTTTGCTCTTTCAGTGGCATGTAAAAAAAACAATAAATTGATGAACCTTGCTGATACTTGGAAGCACATTGGGCAGGGAGCCTTTCTTCCATATGGCCAAAGTGTTATTTATCCCATTCTCATTCTTTTCGTGCTGAGTGTTTAGCAAGAATGCAGAGTGTTCCTATTTTAAAAGTCTTAGATTTGACCTAATCAAGGTCTCCCGGATGCAGAGCGTACCATAGAGTAGGGATATGTAGGTAGAGTGTCGACTCAAAAAGGTATCTGTATACAGTGAAAATTTTTATATGAAAAGATTCAGTTTTTTTGCGGAGATTACGTTCCCGTGGTCAAAAAAATTATTCGAGCACTTTTTAAAGTAGTCAAAATTTTGCCTATTTATATACTACCGAGATGACTCCTCTTTATAAGTAGTGTGAAACAAGTTGGATATCAAAAGGAATTAATGTTTGCTAATAAGCATCCTAGCTAAGCGGAAATCAAGCTAATTTGCAAGGGAATTTCATGAACCGCATTATAATGGAAGTCTTCATGAAAAAGTCACGATATTATTCGCGCTTTCTTGACTGAAATTTCAAGTTTTTCAAGTGATTTTGTGATTCACTAAATTCATGTTTCATTTCTTGAATCTGCATAGTGATGTGGACCCATTTGCATCTGTCAAAGTTAATTGAAATCATTGTCCTTGATTATGTGATTTTGCTCTACAAGTGGCAGGTTGCCTGTGATATGATCACGCTTAAGAGAATGCTCTTGAGGTTCAGCATGAAAGTAATAGGAACCCATCGAATTGCTAATTTAACAAACATTAGATCTCCAAGGCTGTCATGACACTGAGAATCTGCAAAATACCATCATTCTTTGTGCATTACAATCCTGATCATTCAGTTCCGTTTTCAATTTCTTCAAAACTGAAAAACTTTGCATATCTCACATTTGGTAACAATTATATCCCCCTCGAGTTCATTTAATAAAATCGAAACTGCATGAACTTTGAGGATTTACGTAATACTGAGTTGCTACTCTACCTAATATACTTACTCTATGCTCTAGTCTGTACAGTACTGTAGATGCATGTAGATGTCTGTACTAGTTCGGTGACAGCTTATCTGCATCTGAGCTGCGGGCTCTCAGCAATAAGGTGTACTGTTTTGATGAATGTCAGTAAATCAGAAATACACAACTCAGAAAAAATGAAATAACAATAAGAAACATAATTCAAACTCCTCAATAACAAAATTTAGTGATTTTTAATTGAATAATTGAATTCATCATCTGAGTTTTGTGAATGAATTACATAAACGTTCCTCCATTTACATCAATCAATATCTTTGAACATGGGGTTAAAGATAAGTGAAATTCAGTCTGTCTCTCTTTCTATTTTCAGATTTGACAGTAACACGACTGAAGCAGTGTTTCACCGGGAACATTCAATTCATTTTACAAGATGGGTTCAGGATTGTGTCATTCAATAAAACATTCAATTCATTTCGAGTTTTCATTCGTGATGTACATTATCACTAAATAACATTAATAAATAAAACTAAACACTAATAACACTAAATAAAACAATTAAAGATATTCAAAAGTTTGATTATATAATTTATAAGCGCACCCTTGGATAATGTGAAGGCATTGTCTAATATCTTTTTTTGACTTGCTTATATAAAGCTAATCCCAAATCTCATATTCTTTGACATATAACCCCATACTCTCCTACTCGCACCTTCATGGACTCGTTGTATGGCTTCATAAGTGTACAGACAGGTAAAAACATTTTTTGAAATGCTCATTTAGGCAGCATGACATAAATTTGCGCATTCTTACGAAGCTGAGAAAATGTAGAATATTTAAAGCATGCAAGTGTAATGTTGTGAGAGTGCTAAGTATTCAGATACATAAAAATCATGTAAGCTTGTAAAGCAATTCTGAATTCAACTGTTTGAATTATTAAGTTCATAAGATCAAGTAGACAAACATGTGTGTACATTGAGAACACTTGTTGGTGTCACCATTTTCAATTACCATTTCTATTTCATACTTAAAAAAGTTAATATTTACGGCATTTATTACCACATTCGATTTTTAAGGCAAAAATGTCTCTTTGAATCGAGCATCTTCATGCTATTTTGTGCTAACATGATCAACACATTTCGCTACAACAAAATATTGTAAAGTCACGCTTAGTTGATTTTTTTAAAATAATTATAATGGTAAACATAATTGCAGTCTTAATTATAGCAAATTATGGAGTTAAGAAATGAGCCTTCATTGTCATCCAGCGAGGAAAAATAGCTTGAAGTGATTGCATATGAATTGACAGAATTCATGTACCAGATCTTTGTGAAGAAGGATAAAAGCATCTGCGCATGCCTAGACCAATATAGATGATAAACTGGAGAAAGGTTGAGACAGAATGCAAAAAGAGAATGAAAGAGATAATAAAATCTAATTTAAACGCAGTGAATAAGATGGAAGTTATAAACATGCATGCAATACTGGTCATCAGCTGCACGGGAGGAATAATCAACTGGACCAAGCAAGAACCAGAAGAGAAAAATACAAAAACACGCAAGATGATGATTATGGGCAGTGGCATCCATCCGAAAGTCAGATGTTGATCGCCTCCACCTTCCGCGGGCAGGAGGGAGAACGGTCACGGCGCGGTCCCGCGCGTCTCTGTCTGAACAGCCCCATAGGCTTATTAAGGTTCTAAACGAAAATTCTGACTCGTGATGACGCGCATCGCCGCGTCCGGTGTGAACGAACTTTAAAGGCGCGTTTACACGTGAAACTTTATTGCTGCCACCTGCAATCAGATTGCATAGGTCGCTTACACTTGACATTAAAAAGTTTCTGACACTCGAGGAAAAATTGCTACTGACCCTTCATCGATCTATGATGAGTCAGAAAATTGCGGGAGACTTGCAGGATGTCAGATATCTAGCGTCACACGAGAGTGTCAGAGCGTTTACACGTGCAAGTTAGGTGGCAGCAATAAACATTCATGTGTAAAACATGTGTAAGAGACTTCGTTAACAGAAGTAACCATCCACGGCTGGCGGCAGTGAAGAGACCCTTGTGGATTGGAGAAAGAAGACAAACGAAGGCAGGTTCACCGGACAGAACCTCATTACATACTTTAATAGAACCCTAATATTCGTGTAAAACCTGATACAGAAGAATAATGGAACAATGGAAGAGTAATAATTAGTATTTTGTTGCAACTTTAGGAAAAACAATTAACAAACAAAGAAGAATTCGAACTATCATTCTTGCCTTTAACTTTCTTCTTCTTCGACTTGGAGTTAGGCATAACCAATTCAGTGACATCTGAAAAGATTAAAAGAAATCAAGTAACATGGCATAACTGAAGACTGATTAAGAAAAGAATGGCAATGTCAATTTATCAAATGGATGTTAGATCGCTGGCAAATATCAGCGCTGAAAGGAAATATAAATGCATTCATTTTTGGATCATCAAGACTTTTTGAGTTGCAGTATTTTCAGAAATTACAAAGCACATCCAACTGAACTTTAATTAACTTTCATTACATCATTTTCTTGCTTTTTATTATTTAACAGATAAATCATACTACTACTTTAAATTTCACGAGTGTCACATAATCTTGAACAAATGACGAATTCGTTCTGAAAATCCTCGTGCAAAATTATATTGACAGTGCTGCACTAAAGAAAGCCTGGAAACATAATTTATTATTTAACATGTAATCCATCCTTCGGGCAGCAAACTAATAATTATTACAACAGTTTCAAAAAATAAAATACAAATCGAATATTGTCAATCACTGTTCATCAAGCCGTCCAGCTAGTCGAATAGCGACAGCGTTGCCGCGGACGATAGCAAGAGATAGCCGCTGAAAGAGCCACTCTCTCTGTCTCTGCTATCATTGCGTTGCAACGCAATACGTCGTCCAATTTCTTTGAGGAATGGTAGTGTCAGTGGCCCGATGACACCAGACGTTTCGACGGCTACGGGTTGGACGACAAAGCGATCGGCTAAGGCGGCGTACTTGGAAAGTTTTGCCTTCTCCGCTTTGGTGGCAGCGGAACCAGCCTCCACTGCTGAGCCGTACAAGTTAGTGGACGAGAAAGAGTCGACGCTCTTTCCTTGAGAAAAGGGGAAAAGAGTCAACCCGTCTGGACGCTTGCCGTCACCACGATCGAGTCCTACGGGCTCGAGACACGACGACACCATTGCTGCATCCAGCCCTCGCTTCACAACGTCGTTGATAGCCGTGTGTCTCGGGAAACGGCCGGCACTGCGACGACACGAAAACGGGTGAAGGCCCCGCTTGTCGACTGTGCCACCGCAACGGCATGGGTGGGGCTCACATACACTCAAACCGAGACGCTGTGCCACCGCCAGGCGTGTTGTCTCATCGTCGAGAAGGGTACCGGTCGACGTCGAAGGCACTGCCTGAAGCAAAGCACCACTGTACGACTGAGAAGCAGCAGCTAGGCATGCAAGTCGATGTTGGTCGAGTTCGTAACGGAGGTGGTCCCTGTTTAACATCACTAGCTGCTTGTCCCATTCACTTTGAATATCGCGCTTATCTGGAGCACTCAGACTGGAGGAGGACCACACCTCAAGAGCTGAATTATGGCTACTCAATTTGTCTTTTGACTTGAGGATGTCGAAGATCAGAGATGCACTTGAAAATGAAGATGACAGGAAGGCGGGAAGAGCGATGTCTGACGCGGATCGGAGACCAAGTCCGCCATACTTCTGCGGCAAAGTAGCCTGCCTCCAACCTGTGTCGTCAAAGTCAACGTTGCAGACGGAGGAAACCGCCGATCTCAAGACCTCATCGAAGTGTGACAGGCCGCCTTCCTCCACAAAGCAAGGCGAGCTACGCCGAGTGTACAGAAGCTTCGGCATGGAGAGGCAGTTTTTCAAGAGAAAGAGAGCGGTATGACGATCTACAGATTGTAGTCGTAGCGCCATTCTGGACAGGGTGTCGCTCTTCTGTCGAATCACAGATGTTATTCCCTGCCGATGCAAAGGAGAGCCAAGGAGCACTGCGGAATCTATGGAGGTGATTTGAGCACCTGGCAAGCAATCGAATAGGGTACTGATGTTTTGTGTGGTTAGAACATTCGACTCAGATAGTTGGATCACCTCCGACTTCGTCGGATTCACCTGCAGACCAATCGTTGAGAGGACGGGTATGATCCTCCTCAGATCGTCGGAGACAAGGTCGGGTGGTCCAGCGATCGTTGCGTCGTCAAGGTACCACACGTTGAACTCTGACTTGGCGGATCTGGCTACTTCATCGACGCAGAGGGCGAAAAGGAGCGGGCCAAGCGGGTCACCCTGCTGAACTCCACAGGAAGACTTGATGATTGCTTTTCCTGCAAGCAAGTTGGTCGGACTGCCGTAAGAGAGACGCACCAGTCGGCCGATCTCGAGACAGCGACGCGCGACGGTCATCAGGATATGTTCTCGCTTCACGCAGTTAAAAGCGTTATGCATATTCAGCTTAACAAGCAGCTTTGATGTATTGCGGTTCCGGTAGATGTACTCCCGAGCTGCGTGAACGGCGGATTCCGCTCCACCAGGAATGCCGACACCAAGTTGCACGGGGCGGAGCTGTGGTGACAAAGATATACACACGGCGCGGCTAGCGATTTTGGCAGCTATGCGACGAAAGACGTTGCCGACGGCGATGGGCCGGATGCCACCGTCCTTCTTCCGCAGTGCAATGAGGTTCGCTGCAAAAAGCAAGTCTCTTCCGAAAGTACACACGGTCCCATTGAAGAGTCCTCTCATCAAGACGACGATTGAAGCTCGGAGGCGGCGTCCCGATTCGTAGGCAGCATGTCCTGTGAGGTCGCGAAGGTGACCGGGTCTCAATCCGTCCGGCCCACCACTACTGCTTCCGGGGAAGGACTTGAGAGCAGTTTCAATATCGGCGTCGGTCACTACAATCTGTGGGATGTCGAAAGAGTCACGTAATTGACACAATCAGGACCGGGAGGGTGTTTCTCTCGAAGGAGCTCAACGACTTTGTCAGTCGGATGCGCAATCGTATCGTCGGATGCGATGACTCTGACGGCTCCGGAAATGTCCCCGTCGATCAGCTTTGCCCTTACTCTTCTACATAAGGTCTCAGAGTCTTCGGATGAAACGGAGAAGCAATCGACATGCGGAGCAGCATCAAGGTTCTCGAGAATACCCAAAAGTTGTTCACTCGTCATGCTTTCAAAAGCAGTCAAGGTTTGTCGCAGGCTGGACGAAAGTGATGCGCCGGAGGAGGTACGGTTGGTTGGCACGCCGAGGGAGATTGGCGCGAAGCAAAACAAACGGATCCAATTCAGCGGTGAGTTAGAATTCACTGCCCTGTCGATCGCAGTCGCCAGTGCACTAGCTGCAGTACAACGAACCGCTTTGGGGAGTCGCGCAGGGATTTTGCGGTTCCGTCTTTTGGCGAAAATTCGCTGTAGAATCGTCTTCGTCGAGGGCGCTTCCAAGGATGAGTCTGGAGCATCCAAGTGAAGAGTGCGAGCACCAAGAGGTAAACATGCTGAACAGGACCAGGACGTAATCGAAGACGACTCTTTCTGAGCAAGCCCGACACATGTGAGGTGGAAATATCGATTGCACGATGCACACTCTCGTCCTTTCTTCCTTTTCGTACCGACCAGATGACAGGACGAGCATGCTGGTTGGGCCATGAGATGATATGAGCGGGAGTCTCGGGTTGATAAACCAAAAAAGATGTAAATGAGTAATAAATGTGTAGAGATGCACAGAAACAAAATTCCAAAAATTGTTCACGATGGGTCTCTAACCGTATCCGTGGATCGCCCACCAGCGTCTTTGACCGCTGGACCACTGTGCAGATGTTGTGTCAAATCGTACGCAGCGACGATGATCGGAGAAGAGGTTATTGAAGACAGGCTATTGATCACTAAGTGACGGCAGCGCGCTTGTATCTCTCAGCGCGACAATGCACATGCAGTCAAGAAGTCTATGGTAAAAGCACTCAGCACTACCAGACGAAGATTTCGGAGCTGCGGCGATGATGGAAATCGAGGCAGAAGCAGCAGTTGAGCGTGCGGGAGCTGGCCAGCCAATCAGAGAGACGAAAACTGGAGAGATTGAGTTCAGAGATGGCACCACTTGACCAGGTCGTAGAGCTGTGATGATGGCACAGTCGAAGCAGCACTGACTACAGTCTGATAGAATGAAGGACGGCGAGCAGACTGACATTTCAGATGGCTTTTGCGGACCTCAACATTCTGGGACGAATCCAATACCTTCAACTTTCCAGACAAAACCAAAATGGGTGAAAAACAAAGAGTTCGAAAATAAAAGCTATCTGTTTCCTGAAGCAAACTACAGTGCTTATCAAGATTTTTCGCCAGTTCAATTATTCGAATTATTTTTCTACACAGAAACGTTTGAATTATTTGTTACAGAGAGTCGGCGTTATGCATTACAGAAAAGCTTGTCTGATCCGATCATTTCTGTTGGAGAAATGAAGTGCTTTATCGGTATTCTGATTGTGTCGGGCTACAGTTCAGCTCCATGCAATTATTGCAATAAAAACCAAATTTTTGAGACCGTCAAATACGGCATTTAAAACAGAATTTTAACGGTATGAATGTTTTTGCAGCATCCAAAACTTTTGTTTCTAATCCACAATTGGATATTGGGTTGCTTCTTACAATTTAAAAGCATTTCGTCGTAGGCATTACCTTCATGGGAAGTAAATGAATTTCCGGCTAATATTGACAAAAACATGGATTTTGAATGTTATAGAGAATGTTCTGCTGTAGAAATAGTACATGTCTTTATTGCTTTTTTCTTGAACTTGTATATCAAAATTCAGTTTCAGGGCCATTTTGCAAGAAACCTATAGAGCTAAAAAAGAAACAAATGACACCCTATTCCGATCAGTTATCACAAGAGCACTGATCAGAATAACAAAGTTTCACTTGAAATCGACACTCAAGACAATGATTCCTAGGGCGCGTTGAATACCTTGCTAATAAAGAAAGCGTGCAACTGACTCCAATGATATCTGAAAGTATAATACCGCATGACCCCGATCCATATGCACCCGCCAGCAGAGGCTACAGCTTCGTCTTCGATGAAATAGTGTCATTGAGGAGGTGATTAGTTTGGTGTGAATAACTTATTTCTATAGTTTTCAAGAAATTATGCAGGCTTGTCCTCGACTAGGCTGACACCTGGTGGTGGTGTCGACCCATCCCCTCCATGCTATTGGGAGGGGGGAGGTCCAGGTAGCCATCAAATGTCGGGCGGGCCGATCACTCAATCCCCAGCGGTGGATGACACCTCCCCATCATTAGCAACAATTAAAGAAACAAGATTTTCCATTATCCGGAAGCTGAGTGTAATTAAAATCGCAAACAATAATTGAAATAAAAGCATTTGGGGAAGCAATTCGACAATTGTTAGTTTGATCAGAAGCCGCTGTATCCATTTGTGAAAGCCGGAGGAAATATTTGAATTTCATTACAAACAAAACAACACGTCCATGCGCAAAATGGAACTTTGTAGATATGTATGTAGATATGAATAATCTATGGAGGCAGCTCTGTGTGACAAAGTTGGTGCTTGGCGGCTAGATTTGCTGTCTATTGCAATGCAATTGGAACTGACAGATGGCATCGATGACATGCACATAGATTCACATAGGTGAAGAGAACACCTGCTGATCATAATTTGCAGTAGGCCTACATCATATTTCATTAAGTAGTCAAATGCAAAATGCAATTGTGAATTGGAAATGTTCTCTTTCTAGATCATGTTGTAAAATATTCGTGACATTCCGATCATTCATAGTTATTTGCAATGAGTGCTTTGCATTCATGCTGCATCATATAGTCAGTATTATTTGGAAAGAGGCTTTAATTGGGACTTTCACAGAATAATTGATGTGCAACCACAGAACTAGATTGTTTAAGCGCATCACTTTGTAAGAAGTGCAAACTGATTTTAAGCTATGGCACACGCAGGCACTTACTAAGTGGGCAAAAAGAAATTCACAATACCTTGCAGAGATAGGAAAAATAGTCGTGAGCCGCTTGCGGATTGCTGTGAATTCCTTCAAAATGCTCCGATCGCCACGATTCCTTCAGATTCGAAGAATTCAGATCATTGAGCAAAACTTTTTCTCGATAATGTTGGGTCTCCGATCATTATTTGAAAAGGTAGCAGGCGCACGAAAAAACGTTCGCAAACTTCTCTGTAGAACTTCATATCGTCTCTGTCTCTTTGCTGTGTGATCCGGTTGATAACAGTCATTAAAACTTCGCACAGTTTGGTGTGCTTAATGTTGAACTGGTTGCTCATTGTTCGATAGCTATGGTATTATGTCAGCAGATTGTGCCATTATATTAACGTTACACGTTCCAATGCTTCCTTTCTAGTCAAGCAGAAGAAGGGCCACTCTACGCCCGTCTGTCGAGTTCTTTCCGGGTCCTTTTCCGGTTTCCTCTGTCATGTGCATGTATTACTATCATGCTTCTGATCGATAGTGCACACTAGAACGTGGCTAAACGCATTACCAAGTTTCATCCAAAAATAAACAGTAATATTGTTTGTCGATGCATGCATGGAAACACGATTCCATGGCGTGACATTCCATGTGAAAAAGTTTGGATCTGGACTTAGTATCTCTTATTCAGCTCGAGAAAGCACCGAGCAAATGTAGCTTTACCTAAAACTTCAGTCTGCTTCCCATTGGATTTGCGTGTGCTTTCTTCTATCTGACAAGAAGAGGAACCGGATGGAACCCAATAGACGCTTAGATTCGAAGCAGCCATGGACAGACATGTAAATGGACTTACATTTCCAAGCCTGTTTCAGGAAAGTTAAAGAATGGCCGAACCTAATGCATTAATACATTAGTGATGCTTATGGTATACCGCAGTAGTATCCTGTAGTATATTCGTTCATGGTTGATTTTTCTCAATATCTAATATTGCATAAACTTAATGAAGTTGAGTTTGGTCCAGATTTCGTCAAAGCTACGAATGGTCTTCAACTTTGATCTGAAATATATGCAATATTTGGCAAGTTAGTTAATAAACAAACAATGTATATTTAATTTTGAAGCAAACTTGATCCGACTTGTTTCAAATTGTTGAAAAATAGTAAATACAGGGCCAACAGCGAAACACGCCCGTCAATCCCCCCGATGTATCATTCTAAATTTAGTTACCGATAACTATTACTTTGAGACTAAATTCTTTGTATTTTTTTGAATGCGATGAAAATACTCGAATTGCATAATCTACGCTTATGGGGCTGTAACAATTAATCGCATTATTTCTAGATCAAAATAAACGCTGCTCTTGATTCGTGTGATTTGTGCGTGTCTGAAAGAACCCAACTGGATTTGAACCACCCACCTCTGGCAATCTAAGCCAATGATCTACCTGCTCAGCCATCGACGGGCAACAGCAACTACTAATGCCGAGGCAACATTCTACTTTGATGCTATTCGCAAACATGCAAAAGCGTACTTGCTCTTCAAACCGTAGTTGTGATTCGCGCCCTAAAAGAAATCCTCATGTTCTCAATAACTTATCCCGCCAATAAAATCATTTGAAAATTATGTCACATCTCGTAGAGCAGTTTTTAATGACTTGCTCTGTGCAGATGACGTTGGTCTTCTAGTCCATTCATTTATAGAATCAAAGTTGCGTCTTGTTCATCTTTAGCTGCCACTTTTTACTGACACTCAGAGGATAATATGCTGATGAGATCAATGCATTTCTACGATTATTAAAGACATGCCTCTGCACCCATTCACTGTACACTCTTTTGTTACAGTCCGGCAGCGACAACGAGTTTCTGCAGGGAACGAGGGCCGAAAGTGAGACTTTCACCGAGTGATGTAAACCTTGTGCCTACCACGAATCTGCACGTCTGCCGAGTTCTAGTGAATTCCTCTTCTTGTCAGACAGGATCAAAGAAAAACACATGTAAATCCAATGTGACGCAGATTGCAGTTTTTGGTAAAATGAAATTTTGTATGTTTTCTCTGATTAAACGAATGGAATGTCCTCAGGTCATTTCCCTCCATTTTCATGCACCCCTGTCTGTAAAGCTACACACATTTAGATTTGGCGAGCCTCTTAATGTCGGCAAATACAAACATTTTGAGCTACTTTATCCACATTCAACCACATTCTCACTCACATTGCCGATCAGATGCAATATAAAAGCACATGTACGTCATAGAAAATAACCTGAAGACATTCCATGTCAAAAATTATGACTCTGGGCTGAGTACTTTTCGTCTAATCAGAGAAAACATACAATTTCATTTTAGCCAAAAAACAGAGTTGGAAGTGGGTCAACGAAACTTGACCCATGACCCACCTGACCCACCGACTTTTTACGAAAACCTGACCCAAGACCCACCTGACCCACGGGGTACCCTGACCCACGACCCACCACATCTTTGACCCACCTGACCCACCTAGCCCACATGCTGCAAGGGTGACTGATGTGAGTGCAATTTCCGTTTCTGGTATCATCTTTAGTTTCATTTTCATTCAAGATTCTAGGTCTATCTAGATAGAGGCCTCGTAGGATCAAAATTATTGTTGAGATTTGTTATGAAGTTTCAAGTGTAGGCCCTATCAGATCTCTTGTCACATGACAAATAGACATGCAACCTCATCAAAATTATCTTATAATCAAAATTCATGCACCACAAATGCCCAAGGTTCCAAATAAATCTATGCGATTTATCCTTTTTTGTGCTACCTATTTAACTCGTACAGAGATGATTAGTTAAGCTGAGGGCTCTACGGACTGCATTTTAAATGTTACATTTCTTAATCAAATGAAGTTGAAAAATAAGATTGCAGTAGGCCTAAATCATTTATTCGTGCATTTATTGTGTTAGATACTACATGTGTGAAAATTACCCCACAAGATTCATCAAACTAATATTTTGTTGCTTCTGGGGCCGTATGCAGAGTCTCGAAATTAGATTAGACTTATCTAATTTCTGAGATATTTGATCAATCTAATTGGTATTCAGGAATAATTAGAATAAATTTTCGATTAGATTGATCCAATAGTTTTTAGATTAGATCGTTCTAATCTAACTGGTATTCAGAGAATGAAATGTGCGGTGATATTAGATTCGTTCTCCTGTCGCTTCCCTTGATAATACTATGGCCCTCAAGCACCAGCTCGACCAGTCTCACTGATTCTTGGCTCGAAAAGCTTTTTTTCCGTCCATTGCCGTCATAGAAATAGATTGTTTATCTAAAGTTGACTAGAATGGAAATTGACTCAAGGTCGCGGCACATCAGGGGGAACTAAGTTGGGGCATGGATCACCAATGAAAAGCTTAGAATCACACATGTGACTGATTCTAACCCAATGAAACAGACGTTGACAAGTGTATCTAAGTGAAAATGCGTGCGATTTTTGTGCCACCATTGTGTATCGCATGAAGTTTTACTTCCATTCTAGAGGTTTTATTGTTATCAATTTCTATGATTGCCGTCTACTGAATATCAGATCAATGATATCTTAGTCATGAAAAAGTCGTCAAATATCGATAGATTCGCTTTCTTATTGGTTGTTGTTGAGACACACATATGGATTTCCGTTCAGCCAAATTTAGAGAATTGGTGTCAACTATTGGCATTAGAAAGCAACTGTGAATGCGAATTCGCAGACTTATCTAATACTGCACAATCCAATCTAAATCATTAGATTAGATCAATCTATTTTCCTGAATACGGCCCCTGATGGTAATCGATTCAAATTTCATTAACTTCCGCTAATTATTAAGTAGAAAGTTGTATATTTGATGTAAGAATGACATTCATTGAAAAGCAAATGGAGTAAGCATGTGTAACGCGTGAATCTTATTATAATATTATTGTAATTCAAGCTTGCAATACATATAGATGAACTGATATATTTGAGTGGCGCTACATGTACGAGTACGTTGTGATAGCAATCACTAGCGACATCATGTTAATATTCCTATTTCAATTGATACCAAATCAAATATCAAAACGAAACTTTTTATTGGTACGAAGTGTCAAAAAATATCTCCTCACAAAGCTCTGCCGCAATAAGTCTGTGTGAAAGGGATAAGTCTATATCAATGACCGTTGTATGCATTATCGTATTTCAGATTATCATGTATCGAATGAGCAATGAGATGCATGGAACATGTATGATGCGAAAGAAGATTGAACGGTTGAATACTTTAGATGTGAAGCATGTAGGCTATATTATGAAAGATGTTTTGATCTATTACATATTTCGAAAATACTTACGCTCTGATCAATCTTTACCGGAAATTTGCCATTTTAATCTCTACCAGAAGATATTTTCTACGAAAGACCAAAAAAATCAAACGAAGCAAACAAAACGAAGGTCAGTTGGCATTGCAAGAAAATTTTCAAGATGAATAAAACCTCTGAATAACTGACTTCTTCAGTACCTGTGCCTCTGAAATCAAGGTCACACATCATAGGGTATCGTCAGACATGGCGACAGAGAATCGAGCAGACACAATTGTACTCAAACAACTTTTCTCCACACCCAGTAGACAGCAACAATTGTTTTCGAGCCTTTCATTTGTGTGAATTCCGCCCCCTTTCGAAACTGTATGAGGCCTGTGAAAGTCAAAGGTGTTGCATATTTTGACTGTGTGCCTCCATTACCCCTTTCAGTGACACTGACTCAATCATTTTTCATGAATGATAAGAACACGAATAAATGAAGTTTACTGTATTTGGGATTGTCCCACCTGCAATCAGATGGCAGAGGCCGTTTACACTTGACACTAAAAAGTTGCTGACACTCGAGGAAAAATTGCTACTGACACTTTATCGATCTATGATGAGTCAGAAAATTGCTGGAGATTGCAGGATCGTTTACACTTGACACTTTTAGTCGACACTTATTCTTCACGATTTCATCGAGAAAGCGAACAGCTGCAGCAGTTTACTGCATACATCTTACCGAAGAAAACAAAGCGTGAACGGCGAATATGGTTGAATATGATTTTACTGGCTTCTTGTGTACTGCACAACTATCTTATGACGAAGAAAGAATCGGCGAAGAGGTATGCTCCAAAAGATTCATTTGACACAGAGAACTTTGAAAATGGTTCAATCAAAGACGGTTCTTGGCGCATGATGGGAATGCTTGAAGCAAACATGCTGCCAATTGAAAGAAGCTGCAGCAACAATATTGCGGATTCTGCAAAAACAACACGAGAGGAATTTCGAGATTTCTTCATGACACCCGATGGTGAAGTTTCGTAGCTGTATAAATTTGTCTGACATGAATTCTATCTTTGACAAGAAAGCTATTCATTTCATACTTCATTACTCGCACAAAGAAAACAGCTGTGCTATCTAATTTGTTTTCTATTGATTTTCTTTAACAATTGTCTCTCGGCATCATCTATATACAGTATTTTGAAAATATGGAGAACCCAAATATGATTCTTTGAAAACTATTATTATTCATTTATGTTTCTTTAGTTGCTATAGGCCCTATGTGCAACGATAAAATGACATAGAAACAGAACTGAAAAAAGAAACAGACTGTATTGAGTTGATGTAACAGTCTAATTGTAGATTTTCTACTGGCGTAAAACGGCCATTTCGTGATGAATTTGTCGCCGGCACCACTCCCAGTGTGGAATTGAGTCCTGAGGTTGTGCATTTTTCGCTGAACCTCTTTAACTGCATTTTAAATTTTACGGCAATCTTCTTCCATGCTTCGACCTTCCTTATTCTGTCGCGATATTCATGATTGTGGACGTTCCACAAACACGGATACAGTTCGTATTCACCGATCAGTTCATCGGTTAGTGCTCTTGTCCACTAACACTTTGTTTGTGTCATTTCATTCTCATTCATCGTTGAACCAGCGATCTTCGTTTCACAAGATGTTTTGCTGAATGTTGTATAAATCTGCCAATGTCGATGTCAACATGACAACCAATCAATCAGTGATTCATTTTACTCGAGAAAGATGAGTCCCACCTGCTGATGCTTTTATCCATTGACCGGTTGTCAAGCGGCCTAGCACCGATACACGACTGCAAAGTCGACGATTAAATTCCCACGCATGTCTGTGGTGAAGAATTTCAGGTCAGACAATGCTTAATACTTCCACAAGCAGGTGGAGCTTCTTGTATAATGACAGTCAGGAAAATCAATTCTGTCCTAGCAAAATGAAGCTGAAATTGATGTTAACTGTATGCACAATTGTGCGCAGTATCAAAAGCAGAAAATATGTATGTATGAACTGTGCATATTAGCACATCATTAGTAATTTAATGACAGGCGATAATGAAAAAAGCAAGAACAAATCCAGCCTCGAAGAAGTCAGGTTTCTGTGTTCCGATCATGGTCGTGTCACGTGAGTGTCGGTAAAAGTGTCAGCTAAAAGTTGCGCCTCGTTCAACTGCAGTGACACTTGTGGCAGCCACTTTTCAGAAAGTGTCAGGAGTCGTTTACACGTGCAATATTTTCACTGGCACTCGGTTGCAGCAACTTTTCAAAACGTCAGCAATCTAGTGTCAGACTAGTGTGTCAGAAGCGTTTACACGTGCAATTTAGGTGGCAGCAATAAAGTTTCATGTGTAAACGCACCTTTAAGGGAGAAGATTGCTTGTGTGCATGACAAGAATCATCCAATCACAAGTATCTCCAAACCATCAAGGCCCGGATCGGTTCCCACTCTGCTCTCACACCCATAGATGGCTGCATTAGCCATACATTGATCATCGCTGCATTTGCACTTTAAGCCAATTTCCTTGATGTATCACGGGTGCATGATTTTGTCTCCTATTGTTTGACTAAAACAACTAATTGAGCAGGTTCCCAACCAAAAATTCAAGTTGCATGTGAGAGATTTCTATCAAATGTCTGTTTCTGGTTGGGGATGCTGCTACGGATGCAAAAGTAATCTAATTTATTCAGAATCTGCATTTAAAGCCGGAGGCTGATTATTTTTGTCAATGGCTTATAGTTGAATGACGGCAATGAGCGCTAAGGTTAAATTTGTCTATATCATCTCCTGTTCTTTCATGTTGTCTTGCTCAAGTACGTGTTTGGTCAGACGCAGTGATTCTCATAGATGCATAACAGAAGCTACAAAGCTTGGATTTTCAACTGTATTCATTGGAAAAAATGGTACCAGTACTTGTCTTATTTGTCGCAAAACTGACGATAATATAAAACAGGCTTCGTGTTCAACTTTCAGGCTTATGTCCGTCGCAGGTCAAAGGTATCTCTTGTTTCGTACACATGCAACGACAAGAGTGAGCGTGTGCACCTTCTTAAAGAGTCCCTCTAACAACACTTACGTTACTTATGAGCAAATAAAGAATACTGCTGAAAATTACAAGAGTCCGCTATTCGACTATGCATTTGAACTTGGTGTATCTGAAGTTCATTTTGAGTTTCTATCAAGCTCTGGTGTCCTGAATGTCCGATTAGGCTTTCTGATTGATCAAGAATTGAATTTGTTTCGATGGTTCTCGAAAGAAGCTTTGAATAGTTCGTACTCATGGTCGATAGATGATATGAAAAATCGAGAAACATTGAAAGTTGTTCTTTGTTCAGCGAAGAAATCTTTTTTTATACATTGGTATTTCTCGTCTTGTAATTTGAGAGGCTATACAATGGTGGTTCATCAAGAATGCAGATGCCCATTCACGTGCGGCAATAAATTCAAGCCAGCTTACTTGTGGAGCCCCAACCCATCAAAGCAATTTACAAATGCCAAAGAATCAATAGTACTTCAGCTATTTGGAGTAATGGGAGAAAGTGCTCGCATGTACTCTGTAATCAAACCCAGCAGATGATTCGTGAATTTGAGAGAATCGGAAGTCATAAATAATTGAAGAAATTATTTATCTGTCGAATATCTTTGACTGAAATTGCGCGTCAATGTGATACACTATCCATAATTCAATTGTGCTCTTTCCAATTTGTGGACAATAATTTCAGTGAAAAACCGGCTATCGGTTTCTTCATCTCCTTAATTATTAGTGTTCACTGCTTCTAGACATCACTAATGCACGTCTTAATTATTCTGGTGTCTTGATTGTCAACATGCTGTGTCTTAATCTTGCCAAATGCTCTCATTCTTGTCGTTAGGTTTAGTACAGGGTGTTCAGAAAGTCACTGTGCAGCAAAAATACATGTGTAGGTATTGTATATTTTAACTTTTCCATACCTGTGAAAGACAGTAAAAAGCAAAATATGCATTGTAATGATGAACATTTTTATTTTTCAGAACAAATTTCACAACATTATGAAACTGTAGACCTATAAATGACAACAATATAAGCGGAGAATTTCACTCTTTTTTTGAGTGTGTGAGGATTGTTTTTGAGCACATCGCCTCTTGCTGCATGCCGACAGTTATAATCGGAGGGTGATAAGTCTGGCGATCTGGGGGCCACAAGCCTAAAAATTTTGACGCAGCCAATTCAGCGTTTCGCTTCACGTGTGTGCATTTGCATCGTCTTGCTGAAACACTGTATGAGACCTCTCACGGTCTGAAAATTTTCCGATGAATTTTAACGTTGGGAAGTCACCGTCTCTTGAAAAAAAATGGTGCAATAATCCTCCTCCTGCTCATCGCGACCCAAACACCAAGTTTTAAGGAGTGAAGTGGCAATTCATGAAGCTTGAATGGGTTCACCTCAGACAATGTATGGGAATTTTGGCTATTTACGTAGCCAGATAAGTGAAACCACGCCTCGTCGGAGAAAAACGTATGGTCAAGAAGCCAACGACAGTAGTGTAGGCGCTTGGCATGATCTGCATCCTTTAGCTCTTGAATTGTTCGTATCTTGCAAGGATAAAGGGATGACTCTGTACGATCGGCCTTATCAGCAGTTGCCACGTCGATGTCTGATTCGCGGGATAGTTGCCGTATTGACTTTCTTGGGTGAGCGATCCATTTTTTCTGAAATTTCGTGAAATATTTCATCCGCAAGTAATCCTGGTCTTCAACTTCACGTCACGTCTTGTACGGAGTCCAATTGTGAACCAAACTACGCACAGAATGCCTCTGAGGGAGAACGGTATCAGGAAATCGCCTGCTATATTGATGTTTTACATCATCCGTGCGCTTATCCTGGTAGCGAAAAACATGCTTGATCAGAAAGATGTTTTCTTCAACCTACTGTCAGCCTGTTCACATTCAATGAATGAATGAAATAGCCTGCAGTATAGATGTTGATAACAATAGAACCTCTAGTATAGAAGTTAAGCGTCATGCAATACACAATGGTTGCACAAAAACCGTACGCATTTTCACTTAGATAAACTTGTCAGCGGCAGAAACATTGGGTTAGAATCAGTCACATGTGCAATTCTGAGTTTTTCATTGGTGATTCATGTCCCAACTCAGTTCCCCCTGATGTGCCGCGACCTTGAGTCAATTTCCATTCCCGTCAACTACAGAGAAACGATCTATTTCTATGACCTGTAGCAACTGCAGTACAGTTCACGTGTGTAGATCTAACGATTATTGTTCTTCTTATGGCGTGCATATTTTGCTCGATGCTGTTTTTCATAGGGAAGGAAACATTAAAATGTAGATGTATTTTCACTGCACAGTGACTTTCCGAACACCCTGTATAAACAATTGCACCGCAAATTACCGGATGATCTGTTTAGTCCGAAAGAATTGATTTGAGATAGTTTAAATTAAGAAGCCATTTACACTTTTTACAAAGGTTGTTAATTATGCATTTATTGGCATTCTTAAATTATTGTTATTAATTTACTAGGACAATTCTATCTTCGACAAAAAATAATTTATTCCCTTCTCTGAGGGTTTCACTTCCTTAACACTGATTCAGACTTGTACATGGATCTGAATATTGAGTCCCTGATACTTTTGATATTAGAGTGGAAGCCGGGCCTCGCGCGTTAGCCACCTTGCTTGGCAATGTCCTCAGCATCCACCTGGCCAACAAAGCACGCTCATGACTTTTCTCTCACTTAACTATCCTCACCTCGTTCCTATCTGATGACGCTTTTTTGATACAACGTGGTCTCTACTTGCCTTCCAAAAACAGAAATTCAATGAAGAAGTCAAGCTGGTAGATTCAATATGTCTTCACTGTGATTATCTTGAAATTCACTATTATTGTCATTATTACTATTATTTCCTAATTCTTCAATCCTTATATTGAACAATTAGTTAATTTGAGGATCAGTCGCAGATGTATATATAGTGGCAGTAATCAATTTACAAGAAAGAGGGAAAATTATTCAAAAGATATATATTTCACTTGCATAGGAGCAGAAATTTGCAAAAAAAGGCTAAATCTAAAACTGTGGCAGATCCTCGACAAAAATTAGTATAAACTTTGTATTGAGATTTGCAAATTAGCAAGTTAGTGAAATTTCGACGGGCATTCATTTAAAATCACTTTAAACACACTACTGGCAAATCGCCTAAGTTAGTGCGCCTGCAACAATTAACAAATGCTGCTTTTTTTCAAACACAATGTAAATAGAATAATTGAATATTGAGTTGCATCCTCAGTTGAAAAATGGGAACAGACCTGAATAGCTGCTATTTCATACAATATCAGGAATCATCAGCAGGCCTAGTTTGGATCTCAACATCGACACAGCTCCCTATTTTAAGTTGAAGCCATGCCCGGTTCAATTTGAGATTTGCAATTAGCACGTTAGTGAAATTTCAACTTTTTGATTTCGTTAGTGAAATTTTGTATTATTGATTTGAGAAGTGCGTTTATTATTGACCTGCGACAGCGGGTGCTGAATTGAGAAGTTGCATTCATCAGTTGGATAGGGTGAATTTTCTTCAAAAACTTCTTATGCCTCAAGCAATACTGGTATATGTGATTAACATTTTCAGAAATTACACCTGCACACTGTTATGCACATCAGATTATTTGTGATAGCCTGAAAATCGTAAGACTAATATGTTCCAACCAGAAAGCCCTTCAGTCAATCGTAAGTAAATGCATTTTTGACATTACATATATTTGATTTTGAAGAAATGTACTAGCGAAAATAAATGCTCCTCTATTTCGATGTTTTGAACATCTTCTATTGTTTCTTCTGTGCTGGCCTATTACAAGCAGTTTTCTAGTCATTTCCTATCATGCTCATGTACCCTGAATCTAAACACATTCAGATTTGGCAGGCTTCCCAATGTTAGTAAACATGCGCATTTTGACCAATTTTAAAACGAAAAGAGGCGAAATATAAAGATGCATGAACTCATGGTAGAAGTGATTCTACCCCGCTGATCCTCTCCTGTGAAGGATGATTACATGATTACTCAAGCCAAGTCTTTCTTCAAGGTTCTGTCTCATAAACTTAATGACAAGTGGGAGCATTTCATGGGCAATCGACCAACAACATTCTTTGTGCATACACGCATCATGTTTGCACTAAGGCAACAGGCCAATGCATGAGAGGTTCACTCAGGAAATGAAGAACCGGACTAGGCTTCGATGATGCAGCTGGAATCCCGTGTGAAGTTTATTGATAACGTACCTTATACTTTTCTTTCCTTGACATTCATACCTACTCTTACCTAGTGCTGTTATGTTTTTTTGCAATCTACATGTATTTGTTCGTAAATATAGTTCTCAAAAATTTTATTCATATTTAGCCACGTTCTCATATACATCACCGATCAGAAGCATGATAGCAATGCATGCACATGATGATGGGAAATTACATGAAGACATTCTTTACTAAAAAGTGTGGCTCTAGGCCTGCTGCTCTTCACTTAATCAGAGAAAACATAGCAAAATCCATTCTCGTCGAAAGCGACAATTTGCTTCCAATTAGACTTACATATGCTTTTCTATCATCCTGTCTGACAAGAAGATGAACCAGGTGGAACTCAGCAGATGCACCGATTCGTGCATAGGGTGCACATCATTCCGTGAAAGTTTCATTTTAGGCCTCGTTCCCTGCAGAAACTCTTGCTGGCTGCCAGCTGCATGACATGAAATCAGCCTTCGTCATCCCCGTTTTTGTAACGCGGTTCTGACCGTTGAATAGAGAACTTGTTTAATTGTGTAGCTGATTTGTATTCAAATCCAGGTCAGACGCATTGTGGTCACGAAGATAGGGCGTTGCCGCCCATTCGTACTTATTTTGTTTTATTATTACAAAGCCCAGAAACAGTTTCGCTGTCTTTTTCTTTCATAGTCTATCCTTCGAAAGCACATATTCTCTATCCAAAATAGAAGAAATGCTGTACTCATGCAAGTGCTTGTGAAAATGTACATTGTACATGAATAATCACTGCAGATTCAACTTAATTCAAAAACTTGCAGTATAGTTTTCTTCATTTACCAGAAAATTGAATTCGATGGCAAAAGAAAATACTGATAAATAATCATTATCCTCTTTCATTGATGGAAGACTGATAAAATGCCAGGTTGGCTAAATATTTAGACAGCAATGAAAAAATAGTGGAGGACATCAGATTTCATCTTCAATGCTAGTTAATGTTGAAAGCAATGTGAATGAGAATTTCTTCATAAAAATATCGATCAATGTTGTGGCATCCTGATGCGCACATTTTCTCAACAATTTACCAATTTATCAAGCTCCCATCCAGTGAACTCTTATCATGTCGTGATCATCACTATTCAAATTTGTAAATATATGCCCTATAGATCTCATGTATTTTGTATATGTTATATGATGTATATCATGATGACTCTGAAAATTTGTAGGTAGCCTATATATCTCATGTATTTTTTATTGATGCTAAACTTTGCGTATGCATATGTTATACGTGTTATCAACGCTTGCTTACAAGTGCCCTTGCGGTCATCGCTTTGCGTTTTCTGTATGTTTCAGAATAAACATTTATGACTTATGACTTACCTCTTGGTTCAGAGAATGTCAATAAAAGCAAGTATAAAGGCGGGATTCTTCAAGCATCAGAATGGAATATACATGTATTAATACGAATTCCTTCCATTTTAATTCACTGACTTCTTGAATGGAATTAGCCTGCGTGTGCAAATATTGATTGCAGTAATGGGCTTGCCAATCATAAAAATCAACAATTTATCTTAATTGCTGTTAATGGTCTTGCAAATTATAAAAATCAACAATCATTCTTAATAGAATAGAATAGAATAGAATAGAATAACGTATATTTTCGAATTTCCTCAATAATGAGAAGCGTGAGGAATGTACAACATTTGAAAGTAAAAACACTTTTCATTACAAGACAAAAATAAATAGAAAGTCAACAACAACAACAAAAGTTACAAACAACAAGTCAGTTTGCAAAAGTTACTTTAGGCTGAAACCGCTGTTTGATAATTTAGCCATCGATGTCATAAATGTTTTGGAGCATGCGACTGTCTGAGACAAAGAGAGTTTGTATTTTTGTGAGCGAGTCATCACTGGGGGCACAAGATGATGAAGAAGGTGGTTTTCGTCATTTACTGCACAAAGAAATTGCTTAAATCCCAAAATCATGCGTCTGTAGTCTAAAGGTATGAACTTTTCACATTCACAGTGTGGTCCACAAATTACACGGTGGCATCGACTCTGCACTCTCTCTATTGATGAAGACAATCCAGCATTCAAATTTACAAAAATCTGCGCGCAATATTCTAAGATGGATCGAATACAGCCGTTATATATTTGAACCAGAAAGTCATTCGATACATACGGTTTAAGACGTCGTAGTACATTGATGCGAGATGTTGCCCTTTTTACAATATAATTTACATGTGAGGACCATTTCATCTTACTGTCAAAAATAACACCTAACAGTTTCATCTCATCTTTAATTGGAATATTCTGAAGGAAATTGTCGGAAAAGAAAATGCTACTTCTAGATTTGTGGATGTACATTTGACAGCTTTTTGAGTGATTTATGCACATTTTGTTTGCTACAGACCATGAAGAAAATTGTGAAAAAATGCCACTCACATTACTGTTCATGGAGCTCACAGTTTCAAATACAATTCCACAAAGTATAACATCATCAGCATATTTGATGACGATGGAGTCACTTTTATTACACCATAAAAAATCAGACATATAATATGCAAAGATATAAGGACCCAAAGACGAGCCCTGCGGGATTCCACTTACAACCTGTGTCACTGAACTGCATGAGTCTTTCCACTTGATTCTTTGAAACCTATCGGACAAGTAGTTCTGCACAAAGTTTAACAAAAAAGGTGAAAAATTATCGCGCACCATTTTTTCTATGAGTACTTTGTGAGACAGTCTATCGAAGCCTTTAGTAAGATCGAGAGCACACACATGACATGCCTTAACGTCAGAACGATCTAGGTGAGACAACACAAATTCCTGCAAGCTTAATAATGCGCAGCCTGTCGAACTTTGCGGTCGAAACCCAAACTGAGAAGAGTCATACCGAGTTAGGAATTCAGACTTAACGTGCTTCATCGGACACTTTTCAAATATGCGTTCAAGCATTGGTAGCTTTGCGATGGGTCGGGTGTCATTCAATTTTGGGGGATACGATTTGGGAAAAGGACAAATATCGGCTGTTTTCCATCTCATTGGCAAATTGGCATCCTCAAGACACTTGTTAAAGATATAACAGATTGGGTACGATAGAAATTGGGCAAATTTTAACAAGGCAATATTTGGAACCTTATCTGAGCCACAACCTGATCGAGGATTAACTTGAGTCAATTTTTCTTCAACTTCATGCAAACCAAATTCAAATGGAACGACATATGGGACTTGAAAGCGCACAAATGGATCATCTATCATCACAGATGCATAAAAATCATTTAAATAGCTCAATGCTTGTTGTAGATCCATTCCAGGACTGCAGTTTGGGAGCCAATCATTATTACAACACTTATTCATAACACATTTATACACATTCCATGGAGATTTGCCAGATGAAGCCATATACTGGCCCCAGGATTGTTTAGCACTCACTATTGCGATTTTTACTTTCTCCCGGTAATGATAGTATAGACTCCAATTTTTACATCTGTATGCTTCAAAACGCTTGTTTATTAGAACCTTTATAGTTGCATTGATCCATGGTTTATCACGAGATGTCTGCTTTATGATATTCGATGGTAGCATTTGAAGAGCCACGTCAAGATGATAATAGAAGATATTTGCACAATCGTCAAGAGAGAGTTTGCTGAAAATTTTATTCCAGTCCAGTGATTGCAGATAGGTTTTGCTCGAATGCAGGTTAGAGTCTCTAAAATCATAAACCTTCACAACAGATTCAGAAGATGCAATATTTGATTTCGGCTTCAGAAGTAGGATTTCATGATCACTACAAGCTAGGGGAGGAAAATGTTGCACGTCGAGATAACGATCAACATGTGAAACAGGCACGAGGATTAAATCCAACATAGCATCTTTCCGCGTAGCTGATTTCACAACGTTCAAAAGATTCAAATTTGTCTCAATTATTGAATGGTCAACACGATTGAAATCCCCACAAATATAAACATTTTGACTACAGTTAGCGACGAGCTCATGATCTATCAATGAGATTAGATAGTCCAATGCACAGAGAAGAGAACGGGTATTTAATCTCCCGCCGTGTGGAAAATATAGTATCAGCAATAGAATTGCATTAGCAGCAAGTGAGTCGGTGGTTAGAAAAACACGTAATAATAATAGTTCAACGTCAGCATTACAGGAGCTAGAAGATATAACTTCAACTTTAAAACTTGCCCTTATCCAAGCACAGATTCCTCCACCCATACGAGAGTCAGATCTATCCGCGCGAAAGATATTGTAATTTGGAATAAGAAGGGAATCGTCTGATGTAGTCTCATCAAGCCATGATTCGGTTATGCATAAGAAATCGGGTTTTTGATTCACACATAAGGAATATAGCTCATCGAATTTATTATTTATTGAGCGGGCATTTGCAAGACACAAAGAAGGCATGGGATATCGATGCATCAGTCTATCACTATTGCAGCGTCAATAACCATCATCTTGGATTTCGATAATCTTGCCTCTCAGAACTACATTTTCACCCTTCTCCTTTCGATGTTTAAATTCTTGCACGAGTTTGCGATCTGCGGCCAATTGCAAAAAAGTCAAATCATTTCGAATAGAAACTTTTCTTAAATCTGCCATATTTGATTTTTTAAGATCACGGGCTTTTCGGAAGCATTTGAAGCATCGGAAGCAGCAAGAATCAATCAGTTAGTAGCAACGCTTTGACTTCAATCAGGTAATTACAATCACCTGAGAGAGAATTTATATTTCAATTAAAATCTAAGCCAAAAATCACAAATTCACAAAATCAAATCGGCAAGTCAAAATAAGTTAACAATTGACGTAGGTGACCAAGCGGCGAGAGAGGTTTGCCTTTTTCCAAAGAGTTCAAGGCAGAACAAAAGTATCAGGACTCTCTCGGTAAAACGTTTATTGGTCTATCACTTTAAATTATGATTAAAAGAAAGACAGGGCTTCTATCGGTCGATTAGAAGTTAACAATTATTTACTTATCTTATATCCAAAACCATAAAGCAGCTTTGCCTACACTTTGTTTCACATATTGGTGCAATAGCACGTCCGATTATCGCATGTGGGGTTCCCTAGTAACACACCTCTGAGGCCATATACTGGCCGAGAAATGAGGCATATGGGTCGTCGTGGGCGGGACTTTGATCAGGATTGGGTTGATGGCGGCACCGCATGAGCTACTCCAGACCCAATAAAACCCTTGCTGAGCAAGTGACTAGACAGAATATGTAAACGCGCTCTGTTAACCATAGTAACACCAGAAGCGGAACGATTACGTTGAAATCGGGCCGTGTCAGCTGTAGGCCAATGCCACGTTCCCAAATTTGGCCCATATCAACCATGCTACTCATAAACTTCGCTTCAAAAATTGTCGGAAGAATTTTCATAAGTGCAGTTGATGTGACAAATAATCTCCTTCGAGCGTTTGAAAAGCTTCTTTACAATGGTAAAGCATCCTGCATTTAATGTTCCGAATAGAAGAAACGCTTACAACAAAAGATGTTTTACAATTGTTATGAAGACATTCCACAACTCACAGTCTTGTAACGTGTTTCTCAAATTCCTAATGCATATAAGCACATTGAACATCCTATTTCAACATATTTGAAATGCTCTGTGGCACTTCAAATAATTTCTCCAAAACATTTCTAATTTCTATTCAAAAATATCAAATGGCAATTACGAATCAAGAATCAATCCTGTTGCTCATTAAAGCACATTAAAAATTTCGGACGACACCATTGTAAAGATCAACTTTAAAACAGGATACCTGCAAACTGGGCAGCATGAGTCTGAAAAAGTTTGAAACCTGAAGAATACGCCGCAAAGAGATGTTGATCAACAAGTCAGCTCTATGGAACACCACTCGTTAAGGAAGAAACTGGCTAAAGCTATTGTGAATCCTGACACACTGGAATCAGTCCTCCAAGTAGGAATTCATCAATTTTGCAAAAAACCGAGAGGAAAACTTGAAAGTAGCAATCAATTAATTGCAGTAAAAATTCGAATTTTTCCAAATTCTTCGAAATTGAGCCTATTTATGCATTAGCAGTGATTTTTGAATATTGCAATATCGCAAAACGTTATGGAGGAATAGCCTGTAATTCTATTTACACCTGGCTTATTGATAGATTTACCAAATCTCAACAGATGTAACTAGCACGCGACTTGGTTGGAATGTGTCGACTTGGTGAGCGTCATCATTCAAAGGCAGTTCGAACTGGTAAAGTTGAACACACAGGACGTGTGGGCTCACTTTCTCTCTCTCTCTCTGATCATAAAGCCACCAGAGCATCTGTTGAGAGCGTGGATTAGCCAACTAGGCACTATCGAAAACACGTAGGGGTGGATTGTATTCTGCGATGATTTAATGCAGTATCCGATGTTCATCTTAGAATTATTTATTTGTTACTCAATGCAAACAACATGTCTGAAATGTCCCAAAATCAATAATTAGGTAATAAATATACTTTTGCGACCAATTTTGCAATATTTGAGATTAGTGCGCATGAGTCTATCCTTTCATGCAGTCAAATTCTTATCAATGAATTATCTCGTCAAAAGCTTCTCATCGACTTTTTGAGATAAAGTACCTTCTTATACGAAGTAATTATCTTTAACAGTGGAGATGTATCGTATTCATGTAACAGTCATTAATCATTGGATTCGAAAATGAATAATGAAGTAGCCAACGGCATTGGGAATGGTCAACGAAATTGCATGAGTTCATTACTACAAAGTAGCGTCCCTGCATCTCTGGACAAGGTATGAGCATCCTTTTAAGGAAGCACTTTTAACGCTCTATTCACAAATAGATTTGTAGAAACTATTTAAAAAGGGATAATGAAATAAGTCACACATAGTACTATCTCCGTCATCACGACGCCCTTACATCAAATGGCACTCACCGCCAGTGGGAAAATTTTGATATGAATCTATATTCAGTTTTCTATTGGTTATGAATGAATTCGTACCATGGGGTCTAGATGATCAGAGAGCGTGCACGCAGATTCGTAGATTACCAAGAGTTCAACTAAATCTTTTTCTACTTTTTCCTTTTATAGGATGTTTTCAGATTGTGATGAAGGAGAAAGGACAAAGAAAGGTACTTTACAGAATCATTTCAGATATTCCTCAATTCCACCCTCAAAATTAGACAGGTCGTCTCTTCTTCTGTTTGACAGGAAAGGAAGCATTGGAACATGTAACGTTAATGAAATGGCACAATCTGTTGACATAATACCATAGCATTCGAACAGTGTGCAGCCAGTTCAACATTAAACACACCAAACTATGTGAAGTTTCAGTGACTGTTATGAACCGGATCACACAGCAAAGAGTCGGTGTAAAACTCTACAGAGAAGTTTGCGAGCGTTTTTTCGTGCGCCTGATATCCTTCTTTAATATGGTCGGAAAGACCAACATTTTCGAGGCAACTTTTGCGCAATTATCTGAATTCTTCGAATCTGAAGAAATCGTGGCGATTGGAGCATTTTGAAGGAATTCACAGCAATCCGCAAGCGACGCACGACTGTCTTCCTATCTCTGGAAGGCACTAAGAATTTCTTTTTGCCAATTTAGTAAGTTCTTGCATATGCCATAGTTTTGAATCAGTTTGTACGTCTAGCAAAGTGACACGCTTAAACAATCTAATTCTGTGATTCCACCTAACTATCCCATCCTCAACTAAACTCTATGCTGTATAAAATCCTCCCACTATGAACATATGATCTTGATTTTCCATATTGTTTCTTATGATTTACTTTATGATGTATTTCAGATTTTGTAAATAGCATGTTTTCTGAATTTCATTACTTGTAAAGCATCTGAAGAATGCGCTTATGCTTACAAGTCAAAGTCGTGTTTTGAGACTAATTTCAAACATATTCCACATAAAGTGAACTTTTGTCGTAGGAATCCATCTCGAACAATTTCGACCTCATTGTAATTGGCGACTTTCTGTCATATTCGCAGCCATAACAATTCCACATCGAGAGCCGCAGTCGCAAACAGTACCACGTCCGGAGTGTGTGTGCGTAAACAATGCTACGTCTGGAGTCGTAGTCGCAAACAAAACCAAGTCCGGAGTCACGGTTGTAAACAGTGCCTTGTCGAGAGCCGCAGTCACAAAAGTTGCTGCGATCGTAGCAGGAATCGCATGCATTATTCATTAATTTGTTATGCATAGAAAATGAAAAGATATCTGGCAGTTATAACCGTGATATCTTTCCATTCTCTGCACAGTAGGTATCATTCATGTATCAAAGTCGATGCTGGCAGCATTATGCACAGTCAATGCATCATTAAGTTTTGAGATTATCTTAATAAAGTAAAGATCTGAAAAAGTGCTAAAAATTCTTTATGTAAAGCTTGTAAAGTTTCCTGTCTGTATTTATGTTGATAGATCGCTTTCTTTCCCCTATTATCATATCATCTCTCTACTTCGGTTTTTTCTAACTCTCATCGGATCAGTGACATGTGCTTCCCTGGTCTATCTCGTCTTCTTATCATGTTTGAAACACGAAGTATGACGAATGTTGTAGATTTTATCTTATCAACTGTCGTTGGATTCATTTTCTTCAACGATCTCGTCTTCTTAAATCAAAGTTAAGGTTTTACTTCGTGTGAAGCACCAGTTTAAAATGGTGTTAAGTGGAAAATGCATAAACTGAGTATTCGTTAGCACTTCAGCACTTAGTCATAATTAGGGCGCTAGAAAGTCAATTAATTAGGAATGTATTTAAAGTTCCATGATATGTCAAATCATAGTTAAAATTCCGTGTAATGTTGAAATTGGTGTAAAAGTTTTTTTATATCCAGACGTTCATTTACCGAAAGACGAAATTCTCTAGCTACCGAATTGAAACAGTCAATAATTTAGATGGTAATTTCTGACAGAAAAGTGCTCCTCAACCAATGAGGCAATGAATCAAGATCAAACTTCACTGCTTAAAGCTGACCTCGCCCACTGGGGTATTTTTCTGGCGAATTTCCCTCCTTGCTGATCTCCCAAACTATTGCACCAATTTTGCAATTCATTTTTATTTTTCACCATTTTTCATTTTTATTTTTAAGGTCAGCCCATGGCTGAGATGAAGGTCAAAGGTCACAGAACGCCAATTTTGAACAAATTTCCACTAGATCAGTATTTGAATGGAAAATGACAACAAAAACTAATAAATCATACACTAATCGAAATATCTGGTCAAGATGGTTGATGAAATGATGACTACTAATCGTTATGAGATTACATCATTGTATTAGATGAGGTCAAAGGTCAAATAATTCAAATTTTTAGTTTGACTCAAATAGCACATTTTAGTATTTAGTTTCTGCAGGTGAAGAAACGACCCGATTCGGTTAACGTTTATCGAGACACTGAGGCTAAAAGCAACATGATTCTGAAACGTTTCAATAATTGTTGATTTGATACAGAATTAGAAAGTACAAAAATAATGAAAAATCACATCTGAAATACTCGTATGAATTTGAAATTTGAGACATGCATATATAAAAAGCAGATAATTTCAAATTCAAACACTTGGCATATGTTGATATCTTTATATTGATAGGAAGAATCCTACATGTGATCTCAGGTTATTTTATCAAGAATTGATACCGCAAAATACATTAGACGCAAATATATACCGAAATGAGCCAAAATAATCAAGCATTCAGATATTGAAATCGCTCTCACGCCACCAGTATAGTGCTAAATTTATGTTATTTCCATAAAAAGCTTCATAATACGTAGAAAGTGAGCTATTAGAAATCTGGTGGCAACAGCCTTCTTGGTTTAAAAGATATTCAAAAAATTCGCCAGGGTGGCAGTGGGGCAGTGAGGGCGAGGGTTTAAAGCAGGGATGCGGAGTCCTATCATTTTGATAGGACTCCGACTCCGGGTGTCAAGCCTTTTTTGAAACATTAACTGGTAGCCCACATCATAAATCATTATAGGCTTACCTGAACCTATATTTAGTGATCATTGTTGTATTAATTATCAATCATTTTCGATGAAAGTTGATCAAATGTCGCTTTCAGTTGAATGCATACGACTCGGCTCCTCCCATCTTCTTGATGTGTGCTTCACACGGTTTTTCTACCAGGTCTCTACCAGGCAGGAAAATCCCCATCCTTCTCCAAAAAAAAATGAGTGCACTTTCGATTTTAATATGCGCTTTAGAGGAGCCATCACACACGATTAACGTGAGGGTAAGAGGATAATGTTCTCAAACAAACTAAAATTTCATTTTTGTCTCTGATGTGACCTTTGGCGCGTAGGTGTGATCGAGGCTAGGAAGGCTTGTCTTCTCTACTAAATCACCGAGTGAAATGACAATCCTTTTTTTCACTATTACGGTTCATACCCTCAACTATTACAAGCTTTGCATGCACTGCTGTCTCTGCACTTTTGTTTGATGGAGAAAGTTGACATCAAGACAGTGACAGCTATGCATGAGAATAAATAATTTGCTTGTATTATGTTTCTGGTCTAGTTATAGGCCGGAGTCCGGAGTCCTATCATTTGATAGGACTCCGACTCCGACTCCAGCAAAAATAATGGGACTCCGGGACTCCGACTCCGCATCCCTGGTTTAAAGCCGGGTTTTATAGACAGATTTTTATAACAGACTTCTTGTCTCTTTTGCAACACACTTATTCCATTGTATTAAAAATCTAATCCTAATTAGAAAAATGCGATGCATGACAAATACATGTGTACGATATAAGGCTAGTACATGTGGGAATGAACATCATTGCAGGAGAGCACGATGAGTGACTATTTTAAGCCACCGAAACACCAGCGAAATATTCGAAGCTTGAAATATGCCATCAATATCTAACCGTTTGTATAAGTAAATCTTTTGTAACATGTCATTGCTCAAAAAATCAGGTGCCAAAAACTATTAAGAAAAACAGCACATTTTCCTGCATGAAAATCTTGTTTTAAAACAGACCATGGTTTATTGAGCCTTTGTATTTTTTTTGTGCCTTTGTAGTGGTTTTTTAATTATTTCCATCGGAAATAGGCTTTGCGTGCTACAGATAGATGTTGGAAGAAAGTTATCAAACATTGATTGCAGTTTGAATAGAATTCTTGATGTTGGATCTTCTTATTTGTGTATTTCACTTCAGTGTGTTAGTCCATCCGGCTTTGCATGTATCAAGATTGCTTAATATCAGTTTGCGGAGAACTGTTCAGTGAATGATGAACTACAGGGTGTCTCAATGGTTCCACACAATAGGAAAGATGCAAAATTTTATGCAAAATACAAAATATTTTATGGAAATTACAGCATTATGTAAAGACTTAGATTCTGAAAAGTCAAAGCAGATGTCCCCAAAGGAAAAAATCGAGTGGACTTAGATTTGGAGAGACGAGAGAGTCTCGATTCCGTTACTTTCTGTGGTCATTTATCTGCGCATGAAGTTGCAGAATATCATTCACTCGACAGTTAGCAGATTACTACAGAAGTTCAAGACATTTGGAAGTGTCCATGATCTGGTATTGGACGACCTTCTTTAGTCAATGATAACGGAACAGCAATAGCTGTTCTTGGTGAACTTGTAGTGAGTCTTATTTTAAATTATTTATATTTTCCCCTTATAAGCAGACATAACGTTGAATATGATTTTGTTGTAAGCCTTGCTGCTCATAGTTGAATAAAATATTTGATGGAATTACTTTTTTTCATTAGTTTTTAAAACAATATTTCGGAGTTATGACTCCATTCTCAAGTTACAAGGATAGAAATGTCTATCCTTGTAACTTGAGAATGGAGTCATAACTCCGAAATATTGTTTTAAAAACTAATGAAATAAAATAATTCCATCAAATATTTTATTCAACTATGAGCAGCAAGGCTTACAACATAATCATAATCAACTTAAAATTCTATCAAAATGCTGCTTAAGGAAAATTACGTTTTACTAAGACATAACGTTACTGAAGTGATAATAATCCTCACTGGATGGAAGATTCCAAAATGTAAAATTCTCCAAGGATAATGGTCTGTGCCGAGATTTGGGGAAATCGAGTTATGGGTCCATTTTTTCTTTGATGAGCATGTCACAAAAGATTCGTACCTATCTCTGCTTCAAACTTTTCTTAAGCCGATTCTCAATAGATTGCCATTACAGGAACGACAACAACTATGGTTCCAGCAGGATGAAACAGCAGGATGAAACGAAAAGCACTTATCCCAGAGTCATGATATCTGACATGGAATGTCTTCATGTCATTTCCTATTATATGTATGTGTTGTTATCATGTTTCTCATCGATAAAGTATGCGACAATGGGGTAAGATTTGGGTTAAATTGCTCAAAATGCTTGTGTTTTCTGACCTTAGCAAAATCTGAATGTGAACATGATCGGAAGTGACCTACAGATATTCCATGTCAAAAATCATGACTCTGGGTTTAGTACTTTCGTTCAATCAAAGAAAACATGAAAATTTCATTTTTGCTAAAACGTGAAATCCGCGTCCCATTAGATTTTATTTGAGCCTGTCTGACAAGAAGAGGAACTAGGCAGAACTCGGTAGACGTGCAGATTCGTAGTAGGCATAGGGAGGGTGTACTTCACTCTGTGAAAGTCTCATTTTCGGCCTCGTTCCCTGCAGAAACTCGTTCTGACTGCCGGCTAATTGCGGCATCTCATCGAAGCCTCTAAAATACTTGCATGTTGCTCTAATGTGCAAGTCTGTTGCACTTCTGTCAATTGACATTATATCAACGGATTTGCGTCGGTATGAGAAGCATTGACGCGGTGATAGATGGAAGGAGGCTGTGATGATTGCATCACTGAACGGGTCAAGACGCTGGGACAAATCGCCGTAAATGAAAGGTCATTCCACAGCAACGATGGACGATGGAGATCTTGCATCTTCAGAGACAATAGCATTCCTGTCACATCATCTCCTCATGTTGTAAAGGAATTGATTTCTGAGAAATGGGACGTGCGTGTCAACAACACAACATATGACGCATTGTTTCAAGGAATTTAAGATATTCTAAACATATCAAATAATATCTGAATCAATACTTACTGCATATGGAAGAACATTTCAAGGCGGAGACGAACTGTGTTGAGTCAAAGTCACGTCAAGAGTGTTCTAGAAGTAATCCAAGCTTATAAAAAGATCCAAAATTAATCAATAAACGAGGAAGTATTGTGCAAATTCAATAATCAGCAGCACTGTAAAAAAGGAAATTATCATTTAGCTACGCAACGAACGACCTAGAAGGAACCATTTTCCTAAAATGAAATTAAAAACAGTTTGAAGTTTACGGTAAAGTGACATTTTTCTGTCTTTTTCTGATTGAATTAGAAACAATAAGTCTAGAGCTATACGTTGTAGAATGTCTTCAGCTTATGGTATTATTTGTTGATGTACTTTTGTCTATGAAGCTAAACACATCCAGATGCAGATGGCATCTTAATATCGGCAAACGTACCATTTTGTTTAAAAGTTAATCACACTAAACCCCATCTTTGCATGCTTCACCGAAAAGAAGATGTGAGCATACTAATAACACATGTCCATGATAGGAAATGACCTCAAGACATTCCATACCGAGCATTATGGCTACAGACTTAGTACTTTTGTACTCAATCATGCAAAACTGCTGTTCAATGGATTTGAATACAAATGCTTTTCTGATCTTGTTTGACGAGAAGTGGAACTGGGTAGAACTCGGCAGACGCGCAGAATCGTAGTAGGCATAAGGTGCTCATCATCCTGTGAAAGTCTCATTATCGGCCTCGTTCTCTGCTGAAACTCTCTCTGGCTGCCGTACTATTCACAAACAGTGACTAGCCGGTCGAAATTGCAGAACGTTGGGCCGTTGTCGAACGATTCAACTCAAGTCAGTAGGCTACAGTCAGGTCAGACTGGCTTATGCGCATATATTCAAAATTCGTCATTATCAGTGATTTAAGGAAGTTTCTGCGCTTTCGTCATGTGAAGTTTTCCCAAACCTTCTCATAAATTGCTTCAACTTTCGTGCATACGCTTGCCCTATGCTAATGGAAATGCATGAATATATGTAGATCCATGTCTGTGGTTCCAAGTGTCTCTGAATGACTGTAGGTAATCGTCTTTGTATAATGCAGAAAATGTGAAAGATAATTTGAAGTGCAATCGCGCCTCGAAGACTGTTCGATGAGAACAGAAGTTTCATGATGAAGCAACTTTGTTTATTATGTCTAAGCATGTCATAAATAAGACCTGTTCATGCTTACTCTGCACTGCAACTACACACATGAAGTACACGATGGGTATCCCTCGAATTTCGTTATTTATGGTTTTACAGATAACCCTTACTATAAATAGTTTTCCACAATGCAAGCATTGGCCTAGGATTGTGATAGTAAAATATCTCGTCTTATCTCTATTCTTTTTATACTAACATACGTGGTTTCTCCTTGCCCAAAACTTACCAGCAGCGGTCAGAAGATGCAAAGCGTGCAAATGTGGGGTCGTATCAGGGTCGTTGATCTCTACCACTGGACACGGGCGTTTCATGTAGCTTGCAGTCTTTCCCAATGTTGATAACGAACGGCCTGCAACCACTCTCTTCTCTCTCTGCTACTACTTTCCCTTACGGCGTGTTAGAGCGTGTACATCTGTTGTAGAGTTGAGTGGCACGGCGTCTAACATGTTTGTTTGTAAACACAGTTGGACGGTCGTTAGATCTCGTCTCCTGCCTTCTATTTCTATGTAAGTAAGGCAGCATGCCCCACTTGTGTGAATGTCTTGATCATGCCAATAATTTATGCACTTTATTGTTTGGTGAGAGAAGTTGTCGTAGCTCAGTTGATTGAGGCGCCGCTGAAAGATCGTGTGTGGCCTGAGGGCGAATCCGTGCAGGAGCATAATGTCAAGATGAGGATCTGCTCACCAAGAGTAGATTCATTCTGCATGATTTCTACGTTTTCGGACTCTGTTTAGTTTGGTTCGATGGGACAGCATTTGAATTTCAGTTCACCGGGAATCAGAAAATACAACTAATATACCTAGCACTTATTTATATACAGTCCTTCTCATAAAAGGGAACCTATAAGTACTCGAAAGAAGACCTTAAGTCCGTAGGTACTGTTGATTTCGACCGATTTTTGAATGCTTTTGGATGCATAAGTCTTGACGCTAGCGCTTCCTCCGTTCGTTATCTAGGCACGACACATTGTATTTATGCACAACTCGACATCGATCGAACGAGGCACCTAATTCGAGCATCACGAAGCATCTGCAAGAGTACCTTGAACATACTGATCGGAGCATCGATTAAGCTGTGTCGGTCCTCATATTAACCTTTTGCTGACGAAGGGGTTGCCATCAGATGGCTTGAACCTCAACTGTGTGTCCAAGAGGAGAGCATATTTTCTTCTACGATACTACTATGAATATCGCATGACTTTCCATTAATGATTTTATTTTTTATTTTATGATTATCACGAGCCTATCATTCAATTTTTTGGCGTTAATTTGTTATTTATTTGTTTTTATTTTTCTTGTGCTATTATGATTCTGATCATTTGTCACTGAGACTTTCCAGCACCCGTGTCATTGTTATCGGTGTAGAATGATAAGTGTAAAATTTATTTGTTTGTCCGCATGACCCAATGCCAGTCGGATCGATTTTCAATCTACCACTCTATCACCATCTCCGTGTTATGCCTAAATAAAGAACGGACGAAGCGCCGGCATCAAGACTTCTGTATTTTCCATGATTGAAACCGAATTTTACTAGAAATTTTCTTATTTATGCACGTAGCATGCTTTGTTAGTTTTAACAAAGTTGACAAAAGTTTTGAAATTTTGATTTCCGTTGGTAAAAATTGCAATTCAATGCATTCGCGAACTTACTAGATAGTTATGTAAGCCTATGTGAAAATAGATTCTTCATTCAAATACAGCAACACTCGACGCGTTTAATCTCTAGTCTTAAACGAAGCACGGGCAATCTCCTGATACTGTCCGTTGTGTCTTGATGAAATGCGTCGTGTGCTACTTTCTTTAAATGTACAAAATGATTCTATCATAGCCTTGGGAGCTATCCGTCTTTTTTCTGAAATCCGTCACCATGAGCATGTACCTGATCAATGAAATTTTTGAAAATTGCTAAATTATTGATTTGTTAAGAAAGGAGCTGATTGTGGAGCGAATATTGTCGAAGCCTCATAATCTCGCCGCACTTGCTATTATCTGATGGCTCCTTTCAGGGATTCGCATCGCCCAAGTTCAATGAACTATCGAAATCAAAGAGCGTCTCCCCATTTATTAATTTCGACATAGTTGCACTTTTAGTGTAAAATACTTAAATCAACTTAGCACATTCTAAATCCCTCATCGCGTGAATATTGTTCAAATAATCTTCACTACCGGTATAATTGAAACAAGGAACAATTGAATTTAAATTTCGAAACTTGAGGATTCTACTTGAGGAAGCACTTTAAGTATTTTGTCATGATGGCTTCATCACCGCAAAGCACGAGATGAGTAAACTATAAGTGGCATAATGTGAATGACATAAGCGAATTTTCGATTGGCTATATTTAGGGGTCGCAATACCGGTATTAGTTACCGGTTTTACCGACATTTACTAATTATCTATAAAACCGAAAACCGGTTTCACGGTACCCAAATGCCGGTTTAATTTTGTGCTGCATTTTCGGTGTTAAATTTCGCTGAGCTACCTGAATATCGCGGATTGATGGGACACGATCTAGTAGAACTACTTTATATATGTACTCGTATAAATAATAATGCATAAAGCATATAAAATACTGACAGCATTAAGAATTCAGTGGCAGTAATTTGGAGTTTTACTTCCCCATGAAATTGCATTACATCAAAGGATGATGTACTAATATTTTCTTTTGAATCTATAAGCCCGATCTTTATCGCCTTCATCTGTTTTTTTGCGGTTTGAAATCATATGAATTATCAATCGTCTGGATGCCAATCTGCTCACTAAAGGAATTATTCAATATACTTAATGCAGTGCGAACAAGCATTGCAGCTCATATGAAACAAGATATCCAACGGAGGATACTCCAAGATCGCAATAAAACATCAACATGGATTTTTGAGGGCAACAATGTAAGACACTTGAGGGTGCCTAAGCGCCTGTCCTACATTGCTAGAGCTTGCAAATGATTCAAATTCAAGGAAAGGAAAATTATCTTATAAATCGGCCTCCCGGCCGTGTTTCCGAAATTCCAGGCACAGGCCCGCTTCCAAGACTGGTCAGGTGACAGCATACTGTAGAGAAGCTTATCAAGTTATGATATTATTTTTAAAATCCGTAATTATTCTAAATCTGATCTGCATCTGCATCTATTTTGGAATTCTCATAAATGAAAATTAGTTTGACGTAATTATATTTGTATGACAAATTATGTACTCCGACGGGATGTTACATGTGATTTAAGTCAATAAGACGATGCCGAGCATGAGTAGATAGTGTAGGTACATCAGAACCCGGATAATTATATTGAGGGTGAATCATACGATAACTGGCTAAAATTTCTTTGTTCTTTTCGTCGTTGAGTGTGTCACATACGCGGATGGGAAAGACTGATGACTCATAATTTGTACATGCCCCTTTGATGTTATGATAGGCTCTCCATTGCTTTTTATGGTTTCCAGAAAAGGTTTCTAAATAAGCTAAAGTATTATCGATTGCATCTCTAAGAGCTTCATGTTTACGTTGATTGTATAATATATGATCATCCATATTCTTGAATTTATGATAGTAAAAATTCAAAGGTATCAAAATATCTGTATGGATGGGTGTCACAAAAGTGCCACTTCCTTTAAGAGTTAAAACAATTCTCCGAAGGATATGCAAACCATCCAGTATCACTTCTCTCTGTCGGGAATGAAATAATTTCTGGAATGAGGGTTTGGCGAATGTAAGTGCTGAAACTAATTGAAAGACACTGGCATGTGAAAACAGCTCCTCAATCGCAATCGAGGCTACTCTTCGTATCCGTTCTTCGCTGTCTGATAGACCTTCCACCAATTTAGGGAATAAATGTTCCGTTTCCACATCTTGAATGGACATTTTCCATGCCAAGCGTCGTACATCTGTACTATGGGCTGAATGATCTATCGTAAATGGCATTTCATCTCTAAGGAATTGAATGCGAAATTTCGAGATGCCTTTACTCGCACACTCTGAAAATGGTGTTCCTGGTGGTCTACCAATACCATGTATGTTTTTCTTCATATAACTCTTTGATGTAAATGCATTATAACGTGGGTCTTTGGTCCTATTTGTTTTCTTTGAACCGATAGATTTCAAAAAGAATGGCAAGCTCTTATCCAGTTTGATGGTCGCCATAATTCATCTGAGCGCAATGGTCATTCAGCCCAGAATGAAATTTTGAATGCTAGCATTATGCAATTTTAAGATATCGATCTTTTCCGTAGTTTTAGGAGAAATTGCATTTTTGTTACTTGTTAATGCCATTGATAGTTACACAGATCACGCTTTGTGCCATGAACCTCTAAATATCTAGCAAGAGTCTATGGCTTTGTGTGTACCTGAACTGTGTGACTTGCCTGAACAATGCATCTGGACCGTGAATGTCTGGAAATCAAGAATAGCAGTTGAATCATAGATGTTTTGAATAGAAAAGATACCTACTGTCGTAAAGATTTCCTACAGGCGATAAATATTTGAGGGCATAGAAATAAATAGTACCATAGATCGTCCCAGAATGGAAATTGAATGAATATCATGGCACATCGAGGAAACTAAATCGAAACAAAGAGAAAGCTTTATTTCCTTTTCCAATCATTTTCTGGCTGACTTTTCCTTTTTGGAAGAACAATTTTGATCTCAATTGCTGCTTCTGGCCATCAGTGTGCAAAATCTCTCGTTGATTTGTCAAGAAAGCAGCGACAGAACGACGGAGAAATATTTACTGTAAAAGGTTCTGTACGTTCGGCAATTTTACATATAATTCCCATAGGTTTTCATGTACATCATCAGACATATACAACTTCCTATTTCCATTTGAATATCACACAGTACTCAAAATTGAAATTGGAGACAGTGAAATCTTTTGATTATTATTCATTTTGCTTATTTTAAAAAATAGTAGCTCTTGTTTATTCGATCATTATAGGAGAGAATATGTGATTTTTAATTGTCATCTTATGCATTACTGTATCAATTGGGAATATTGATATTGATACAACTAACAATCTACTTGGCTCTTTCCAATCTATAAAAATTGAATGATTAGCTAAGGAATATTCCCAATCCTGTCAGGTCATTTACTATAAATGCTAATGGTACTATGTAACCCTTTACTACCTGCCGCATAGCTCCTTCTCTTCTCTTCTCCTACCATAGTTTGCATATTTTGTACATCTTTTTTATATATATCTTGATGTGAATTTCAAATTTTATTCTGTAAATCTTTCACTAACTGCCTGATGATGCCTACGGATAGTAGGAGAGATATATTGCAGTAATAAGCATATTTTTGGTAGATTCTAACAATCTACTTGGCTCTTTCCAATCTATAAAAATTACTGTATCCATGAGCTCGTATATGCCTATGTAGATAAATGAAAACTAATAATGAACATCAAATGAAAGACAAATAATTGAGCGTGTGCTGCGGTAAGTAATTATGCTAAAAATGCATACCATTTGACATGTATACAAATTATGCTTGCATGTAAACATTGCTACAGAGTTAATGTTTGCATCCTCTCCGTCCCATTCATTAAATTGATTCACCTTAGCATCAATTTCTTATTTACCTTTGGCATGTGATTTTTGATGGGACTTCCTCAACATGGTCATTGTTGCAAACAGAAACTGCTCTTTTTTGCGTTCATTTGTTCTGTCTTCATGTTTTTTGTGGACATTTGGCATTTCACTTTTTTATTTTGAGAAGTAACATAATTTGTTCCTTAGTCAATGTGTTGTCAATATTCTTTAATCCATTTTCAAAATTTTAGTATATTTCTGAATGTAAGGTTTTGATATGCCATCGCATTATGTTATTCATTGATCATCAATCTACAAGTTTCAGTAACAATTCATTCGGGGAGAACCGAGCAAGGATTAGTTTGCTTTATATTATAGGACATGAATGACAGAAAACTTGACACCCATTTACGTAGAGACTATGCGCTGATTTCTCCAAGTACGAGGATCTTCCATCAGCAGAAGACCCACCATCGCAGTCGTTTCTGGTCTAACACCTGGCGAAGTTCACGTCCTGTTGCTGATGTTGAGAAATCGTGTGAGACATAAAACCTGGTGCACAGCTATTCGCGCACGAGAGGTAGCAGCACATTGAGAGAATGAATGAGGTTTCGAGCTGTCCACTTGTGAACGAAGGAAATGAGCGAATGGAGTTTTGTAGCAACTGCCACTGAGCTGAGCTACGATTTTGCCGTTCATGAACTGAAGAAAGAATTGAGCTGATGTTTCTCAAATACCTATACATTTCCTGGCGTAAAGTGTGCTCTCACCTCTCATTAGAGTTTTCAAAATCCCGACATTTTCTGATCCCTTGATCTATCCGGCGGGATTAGCAAACTTAATGCATTTACTGATAGTAGGCTTAGGCTAGCTTAGGCTGAGCAATATTATGATTTGTTTTAAATTCAACGGTGCACTGTGCAATGCAAGTTATGGTATCAGATGGACACACACAGACATGAACTGTAACAATAAGTAGATCTGGTTGTCGTACACAATATACGTTGATTTTCAAATCGAAATGCAAATACCGCGACTTTTGTGACGTCTGGTAAAAGATCGATATTGTATAATAGTCGCTTCAAAAATTCATTAAATATTAGTACGCTTGTATGCATGATGCTCTCTCTTTCTTTCTCTCGACTGTCTGAACATAGTTTTATTTGCTGATATCAATGAAAGTAAATAATTTTTGGCATACTGCACAAAGATCCACTGAAATTAATTCTAGTATATGATAAAATGTATGAATAAGTAGTACAAACTTGCATGTACATGGAATTATAAGACTACCTTGTCTGTTGTGTTTTATAGTTTAAATATAACATTGATAATGAAAAAGGAAAAAGTTTCAAAAATAACAATATATCGCAATTTGTAACAATGAAATACGTTTGTCTTCATTGTTGCTTCCTTGTTACTCCATCTTCATAGGGCCTATAGCCCAACTGCCGAAAAGCATATGTTAGCGAATCCCGGGATCCCGGTTACCTAATCCTGGGATTCTGAGTCCCGTGAGAATGCGATAATCCCGGTATCTCGGGAATCAAAACCTTACTTTTCATATGAGCTTTTCGTTATTCTAACGACTTTTGAAATGAGACTAAGGATTCAGGTTCAAATGCTCATCAGGTTTTTAGTCTTATAGAACAATCTCACCAAAACTTCGAATAAGACATAAGAATGATAGAAGGTATATGAATGATCACTGTTGGCAAATAACAGTAAATCCAGATACATCTAGGTGCAACATAGTGACAGGTACATCGGTCTATTAATATCCGTCAATATCAGGCATTAGAAGTCCTTTGAAAGGAATGAACAAAAATGCGAAGACCCACCGTGAAAAGCAATTGCAATTCCAAGTTTTAATAACAACTTACTAGAGGGTATATAAGACACTTGCTTAAAATTACATCTCAATCACTCTAATGAGAGGAAATCATTCTGTGATTTCGAAAAATGATTCATGCATGGATTCAAACAAAGCCTGTCCTTCATAATTCGCAATTTTTTTCATGGAAATAATGACCAAAGTCTTATGCAGGCATGAGCAGTCGACAACAATAAACATTCACAATACTGAATGCAGTATAATAAATTTAGCAATGAAAACTCTTACATTCAATTTTCGAGCTGATGAGAATGCTAACCAATTTAGTCACTTTCGCGGTCAATTTAGCATTAATTCAATTTTCGTTCAGGTTGCCTTCTGACAAAGAAAGAAATTAATGTACTGGCACTATAATGCCTCAACTGTTTAGTGAAACATATCTGAGATAGCGTTGTGAAGGATAATTATTCCAGGTAAACTATACATCAGTGGATTTAAATTATGCATTATTGCATCATACAAGGCATAAACGGAAATTTACTTGGTTGGGTTCCGCATGACAATCCGGTAGGATTTCCACTTTTGCCGATCTTTGGCCAGTTGTACCATCTGTCGTGTTGGGAGTAAACTGTTGGCTGATCGTAGTTGCTGCCACCACGTGATTGGAAGGCGACCGCGGGGACGAGTTCCGTGCATCCACCCGTGCAGTAGCATTTTCGGCCAACGACTCTCGTCCATCCTTTCTACATGCTCAAACCTTCTTTGCTGAGCTTCTACCCGATTCACTATACTTCTCCAGTCACTTGCCATGTTTCTCACAGTCTCGTTGGTGATCCTCTCGTAAATCTGATGTTCATTATCTTTCTCAGGCAGTTCATCTCGAATGCACAGAACTTAACTTGCTTGAAACTTTCAACACCAAGGTTAAAAACATGCCATATCGAAAACAAATCAACCTCAACAAAGCCTTAAAATCTTTCATTGATTGATTTTAATGTTATATTTGGAAATTTAATCTAGATCTTTTGATGATTTAAAATTTATAATTTAAATCCTTTTTTTAATTTTTTTTATACTGAAATTGAAAGAAGACTGTTGTTGTTTTAATCACGGGATTGCAATCATGGTGCAGTGTTATGATTGATAGTATGAAGCTTCGGCTTTATGATAGACACTCAGTCAATGTGGTCAATAAGCGCAAGCACCTTATCTGTCTAAAATTCGACAGACAATGCCGTCTTACAATCGGAGTGGAAATGAAATGTGCGCACTGACTTTTCCAGTGAACTGAGCAGTTAAGCTCGAAATTAGAATAAACCATGAACTGAGTAACCTGAAAAATGACTTTGTTCGAATGCTGTGGTTTGCAGCTTGCACGCCATTAATGCAGAATGTAGGATAGTTCAAGGAATGTTTTATAGCACCACTGTAGCCAACTTCAATTGTACCTTTAGCGTCTCTCGGATGGACATTGCAAATCTCAACCGCTCTCACTCCGTTTTCCTGTTGTTCGAACTTCACCTCCTTCCTCTTATTAGCGAGTACAATGTTCCCACGGAGTAGTTGGTTCAATGATGAACACTTTCTTCTGGTTACCTGTCTACAAGGCACCCGCAAATTTTGTCATTTTCCACTATTTTCAATTAGTTATAAGTTATTTATATTAAGTTTGGGCAAAAACTTGGGTTGGGTTTGACTTCAAGTGTTCCACAAACTTGGGCGAAAAATCCAAGACCGAATTCAAGCCCAAGGTTGAAAAACTTGGGTTTTGAAACACAAGTTTTTAAAATCTGCATGTAATTTAGCTGTCAGGTATTTTGTTATACACTGTAAACCGTTGACTGACAATTGACAGACATTTATCCTACAAAATCTATTTTGTCGGTCATTGTTAGTTCTTGTAGGATGATTGCCACTGAGCACCTACAATATCTGACAAAAAGCGACAAAATGAATGGCAATGAATTATAGCTTAATTTTTATCAAAAATGTAGGTAATTAATTAAACAATTTCAAAATAAATCATGGTTTTGCCACACAATAATACAGATTGCCCAAAAGTCAAGCAATCACTAATCGAAAAAAAAATCAATGAATATTCAACAGCTTTCGCTTAGTTAATTTGCAAACAAAGCATCTGTTTCGATGTCCGTGGAGAACCTACAAATTCGTCGGATATCGCAGGATATTGGAGGTGACAATCGTCGGTTGATTTTGTCAGTAATTTTGTAGGATAATTGTCGGTCTACGGTTTGCAGTGTAGGCATTCCTACTCCTACTAAAAGCAAGCGAAGAGCAGGTTACGCTTATTATGATGTACATCTATTAAAGTAATGATTGAGATCACTTGTATCCTCTACATGTATATCAGAGGACTTTAAGGATTTACCTTCGCATATGGCCTTTATCAACAATGAGAGCTTGGAAATTCAAACGCAATGCTTCATTCTCGTTCCCTTATTTTTGATATGATGATGCGTCAACGTTGCATGATTTTATCTAGTGTTGTTAATGATATTCGAATATTCGAATGTTGGAAAACCTGATTCGAATATTCGAATCAGCATGTCGAATATTCGAATCGGAAGCTACCTTTAAGTGCAAGCATAGAAATGCTTTTAATGACTTGTATATCATGCATATCATCCTATGAGCCTATGCATATTATCCCTTGAGGTGTGTCGTCTAGTAAATTGAGACTAAGGCAATGGCATAATGCTGGCGGCGAGGAGTAGGCATCTTCTCAGAGTGTGTCATCTATTATCGTTGATGATAAGTTCGTCCGTGCTGATGTCGCGATTTCTATGTTCCTCCCTCGATTGTCTGTTGCTGCTTGTTGGCATGCACTCACGGTATGAATCCCTAACGCAGCATGCCGAGCAAATTTTCGAAGACTACCAACATATCTGATCTCCATGACTACCTTCATTATTGGTTCATTGTGACGACATTTAGAACGGTATTACACTATGTATGAGAAGCACACATTCGAGATAACTCTACATCTCGAACCGTGGCTAGCCAATAGCATCATTCCTATTTTTAGCAGTTCATGGATATCCACTGCTATCTTCTGCCGTCCTCGGCTTCATTGCTTTGTTTAGTGATTGCCAAGATGCCGAAGACGATTTTGGTGTGGAATTACTTTACACTTACCAAAGACAGGAAGCAGGCAATATGCAAAGTAAACCGAAGTCATGTATTGTCATATCTTGGAACCACTACCAATTTGAAAAATCATATTCAGCGAATTCACAACGATATCCACGAGCGCGAGTTTATTAACAACTCTTCGTTTCCAGTGCCTGCCACTGAAAATGTGTCTTCGTGTGCTCCGTTGTCCAGTCAGTCCTCTACTTGCAATCTCAGTGATCCATCGTCTCAATATTCGTCAATGTCTGAAGATTCTTTGTCGTCTCATCGCACCGTGTTGCCTAAACTCGCATCTTCCGGTTTTCTTCCGGTCAAAAAAGAAGCGAAATCACAAATGAAAACATCACAGAGAAATTGATAAATTTCATGACAAAATCCTACGAACCATTAAATCTTGTGGATAACGATCATTTCCGAGCTTTTGTTGGCTGCTTGAATTCTACCTATAAAATGCCTTGTCGTCAAACGTTGAAGAAGCTCGTAACTTCGAAATATGAGGAAAAATGGGTATCCTCAAAAGCATACTAGGTGACAAAAATGTGATCGTATGTGCCATCAGTGCAGATACTTGGACAAACTGCCAAAATGTATCCTTTGCTTGATTGAGTGTATCTTATGTGAAGTCATTTGAATTGCATTCAAATTGTATTGAGGTGCGAGAATGCCTAGGCAGCCATACTTCAGAAAATTTGGCGTCATTGATCAGTGGAATTTTGTCTGATTGGAACTTGGAGCCGAAGCTCCTATTCGCAGTAACAGACAATGCAGCCAACATTAAAAAGTCAGTGTCTGAACTGCTTCCCTTCAGAGGTCGGATTAGCTGCTTTTGTCATGCTTTGCAACTTACGATACAAGATGGTTTACATCAGACGGAATCGATCGTACATTTGCTAACTATAGCTAGAAAAATAGTTGCCTATTTCCATCATTTACCCACCTCAACTCAGTCATTGAAGAAAGAAGCAATCAAGAACGAATGTGCATCACGTAAACTTGTGCAAGAATGTCACACACGCTGGGGAAGTACTTTGAAGATGTTGGAGTCAATTATTCTCATGAAAACGTCACTTATTAGCTGTTTGGCAAATGGATCCAGAACCGACTTGATTCCAGACGCAGACTTTTGGGATTTGTGTGAAAAGCTTGTTTGCATTTTTCGTGTCCTCGACGTGATAAATCAAAAGATGGGTGCTGAAAGATCATGTACTCTGTCCAGTGTTTATCCCGTAATTATGAATTTGATTGCTAGCACTCTAAGTAGTGACATCACCAACGATGATATTTCCATACAGCGCTTTAAATCCTCAGTTTTGCAAGGAATTCAAACTAGGATCATGAACTCCACGACGACTCTAGAAGTCATGCAAATAGCTGCTGTCCTTGACCCACGATTCAACGAACTTGTTTTCCCAAAGCAAAATGAGCGGAAGTGTTGCTACAAATTGACGAGAGAGGCTTTGAAGAAGTTCGGTGGAGGCGTTGAGGAGAGCACTGAGGAGTTAGCAATTCAAGAAAATCCAAGCAAAAAGGCCAAAATGGATGATGATATTTTCATGATGTATGGCAGCAAAATTGCCAATAAAGTCAACACTACAGGTATCGATGGTGGCAAAGTTAGTAAGAATCTATCTTTCAACACTCAATTCGACACATATTTGCGCGAACCTTCTGCAGATGTCGGTGATGATCCCCTGCCGTGGTGGAAGAAGCATGAGAATGACTTCCCAAATATTGTTCACGCCGCTATTTACTTTTTGGCAATACCTTGTTCAAGCGTTTCCTGTGAACGAGCATTTTCAGCTGCAGGACAACTGATAACATTGAAACGAAATAGATTGTCGGCGAATACTGTCAAGATGCTGCATTTTCGGAAATGCAATAGCGATTGTTCTCTTTTAAATTCGGGATGCTGTTGATCTGATAATCGACGCATTTCAATTTTCTTAAGTCAATTAGATTCTCTGCTTATAAATGTTGCTTTACAATTTTCTCCTTTATTCCTGTAGGATCGTGGCTTGAATTAAATTCGCAATTTTATAGAAATTGTACTGCTTAACCACTAATGACAATTATTCGAATATATTCGAATATTTACTGATATTCGAATACCTAAATTATCGAATATTAACAACACTAATTTTATCCACAATAAGGACCGCTGTGTATTTTAGCAAGCTCAAACTTGTGAGGACAGAAACGATAAAAACTGAAAAAAATAAAAACTCTGAACTGTGCGAAGCTTTATCGGGTCAATTTCATTCATATCTCTTACTAAGATCGCTGTTCTCTCAAATGACTTATTATGCCTACACGTGATGATTTCCTGGTCCGTTGATTTTATAATAAGATAATCCAAAGGAAATCTTAAAGACAAACCCTTTCTAGTCCAGCAGCCAAGGAACGAGGCCGAAAATGAGACTTTCACAGAATGATGTACATCTTCTGTCCACTACGAATCCGTGCGTCTGCCGAGCTCTAGTGAGTTCCTGTTCTTGTCAGGCAGCATCAAAGAAAAACACGTGTAAATCCAATGGGACGCAGATTGTAGTTTTCGGTTAAAATGAAAATTTCTATGTTTTCGCATATTACGTCAAAAATAATATGTCTAGAGCCACAATTTTTGACATGGAATGTCTTTAGGTCATTACTCATTACCTATCATGTTCATGCAACCCTGTCTATCAAGCCAAGCACAATGAGATTTGACAAGCCTCTTAATGTCAGGAAACACAAACATTTTGCGCAATTTAACCCACATTCAACCACCTTCGCACATGCATTGCCGATCAGAAGCATGATAGTAGCACACACAGTAATAGGTAATGACCTGAAGTATGTAATGGCAGTTAACGGGAAGCGCATTTTTTTCATTTTGTATAAATACGTTTTTCATCTCTTCTGTAAACTCCATCATTCTTGCGTTGATAAAGGGTCTGGACCCGAAACGTCCGCTGAAGAAATCAGATATTTTTACTTTTTATTTTGAGGCATAAAAACAGACGGAGCAAACTTCCATTTTCATTATTGAAAACCTTCCATTTCAAAATTACCTGAAGACATTTCAAGTCAAAAATTGTGACTCTAGATTTAATACTTTCCAGTTGATAAGCGGAAACATAGAAAATTTCATTCTAACCAAAAACTGTAATTTGCGTCCCATTGGATTTACATGTGTTTTTATTTGATCCTGTCTGACTGTCTGACAAGAAGAGGAACTCACTAAAACTCGGCAGACGCACCGATTCGTAGTAGGCACAGGGTGTACATCATTCTGTGAAAGTCTCACTTTCGGCCTCGTTCCCTTCAGAAACTCGTTCTGGCTTCTGGACTCTTCAGGCATGATCCCCTCAACCATCAATATATTTCAATAATTTTACCGATTTTTTCATACATTGACTTGGAGTGGATGCAGACAACACTTTATAAATATCCAATGCTTGAGTATATTCATTTATCTTTAATTCATCTATCCAAAATTACTTGTATTTCATGAGATGTACAAAAAAATTTGGGAAAGCCAATTTTCTGGTGGTACGTTGTAAATAACTTCTCTTTTTACATCAGACGATATATTTCTACTTTATGTCCATGCTTATCTTAAGGTTAACCTGAAGACTGTGTGAAATTGAGCCGTATATATTTGACTTGATGTGTTTGTTTGTCTGCGCTAGTTGACTAGCGATGTGTATAGATTTGAATATAAATATAATTCTTGGTTTTACTAGACACGTCTGGTTTTTTTGCACAATACAACGCAAAGATACGTCCTAACCGCGCACAAAGACTACCAATCACATAAAATGAAAATTTCGTCGACTCTATGAATTCAAAAATGTTGCACATGTTTAAAATTTTGTCCAATTATATTTTCACTACCCAAGTTTTTGGAACCTTGGGTAGAGCACCCAAGGTCACTCAAGGCCAAGGATAAACCCAAGGTCCAACCTCGCTTAGCTTCCCTAAGTTCCCCTAAGTTCAGTTGTATTCCGGTTAATACCTTTAATGTTCAATCTTCATGCTTTTGATAATAAACTCATGCTTTAAATCATTTTGCTAAATCCTACTAGCATTTTTGAAAAGTCTTGTACTTTGGTCAGATATGAATTAAGAAAGGTGGCCGACGTCTCAATAAAGGCATTTTAAATCGATTTGTTTTCATCCTGTCTCTACACGTTCGCCATTTTTTTGGCATGGTGAAAAACAGGCAGGCACAGCCCTACTCACGCCGCGGTGAGGGGAGGAGAAATTCTTCCACTTTTTGAAGTGCTCTTCATAAAGCAAAATTGCAAAGTTTATCGTCCGTTAAAACATTCATCCAAATATTGTTGAATTGGTCAAACTGATGACTTAATTTTGAATATACATTTTTCGAAATCTGTAAATGACAATTACACTATTGAGAATAATTTTCAGTTGGACATTTCAATGTTATGTAAATACTAATTCTTAAATCTTTTACTAGCAATGACATGTAAGTTGCATTTCCTTGATGCCTTTCAATTAATTTAAAAGAGCCTTTTGTTGTCAGTACTCGGTTTAATTTTGTAATTTCTTTCTTTATTCATAATCACAGAATTATTTCATCTACGATGAATCAAGATGATCGATTCTTGACAAGAATGATGTTTCCCAAAGTTCAACAAGAAATGTAATATTTGGAAAGAAGAATTTCACTTGTAACGATGTTTTTTCTAATTTATCGTTTAGTGTTGTCAAGAGCGGGAAAATACTCGGTGTCACATGGGACCAAGATATATCCTGGAGTTTACATTTTAAAGAGATTGACTGTAAATGTTCACAACGTCTGTTTTTACTCAAGTCTCTAAAATATACTTTATGTCACGATGATTTGTGGAGAGTTTACTACAACATTTTTGAAAGTTTGATATATTTTGTTTTTTTGTAGTCTACTGCCTTTTTGGAGTTCTGTCATCTGAAAAGAAATCTATGCTGTCTCGTATTTTTAAACGTTGTAAGAAAACAATTTGCAAACCAGGATGTATATGTTCGAATACTGTTGATAATCTGTCTGTCAAAGGGTTCAGAGCATTTGAGTCGTTGTATATGATATCAGGAGATCCATGACATCCTTTGAATATATTTAGACGGACGCAATCCGTCAGACGTGTTTCCATTTTGTCCCACAACTCGTAGACAAATTCTTTTCCAATAGCTTTTTTGCTGCATCAATGTGGTTATGTAAAGTTCTGACATTGTTGTGTATTTTGATTTTCATTTTGACAAATATACGATTTCTCTCTCTCTCTCTGTTCTGTAGTTTACTGTCTCAAGTGAAAAGGATTCTCTTAATCCAAATTCTAAATTTCTAGTTAAATTCTAAATATCAAGCGCAACTCTAGGAGAAGAATTAAATTACCGCATTCTCAACAAAAACTGAATGGAAAAGCAGGCAGAAAGTAAATAGAATCCGACACTTTAACAGTGATTGTCAAACAGCCTGAATGAAAAAGTTGAGTAATCGAAGTAATTAAGCTACTAAGCTATTGTTGAAATATGTCCCCATCAATGCATAGATAGCCTATGAGTATGCAATGCCGGTGCCGGGTATGCGTAATGCCTACAAAAGATGCATACTCAAATGATAGATGTGAACTACTATCATGTTAAACGAAGTTTGAGAAATCTAAGTTTGATTGAAAAAATGTAATAAAAACTAAATCTAGTTCACTACGGGAAATAATGAAATTCACGAAAACAAGCTTTAAAATGCAAATGCACTCTTTAGCAAAATTGATGGTACATATAGGGTTGACTAAATGAAACTATAATGTTTTTTCCTGCGCTGATCAATTGACATTTTAAATCCTGGACCAATGAAGTGAACTTTTAGTGTACAATAAAATAAAACTTTGACTTTTACAAGATGGGCGATCAACTTTTTCATTGAAGATTTCCGTGCACGGTGCAAAAGTTTTTACCGTGCACGTTTGTAGACAAAACAGTAATTTTTTGTAGATAATTCTCCACAGCTTGATACGAATGCATATCATTCACGACATCACGAAACCGATTATCGTCCGAAAGAAATGATCTCTTTGAAATATTCCGCCGCACAAAATATGATGCAAAATCATTCCAAATTCATAACTTTTATGTTCAGTGTGAAAGCGGGTTTTTGAGGCCGGCAGTCTTTTGTCCTCTCCAAATAACACAGCATTGTTCACACCGTCAACACAAATATTCTTTGCCACCATTGACGCAAAAGATTTACGAATCCTCGCAAATATTTTGAGAAGTCCGCACTCCGCAAAATGACGAGAGAAAAGCAGATGCACAAAAAGAATGCAGATACACAAAATGTAGTCTTTTTACTGATTTTTAATTTCCATGTTGTGTTGCTCTTAAGGTAAATTGTGAAGTCGAAGTGGATTGCCAAGAGCATTGCTTGCTTGATTGATACAACATATATGTACTCATATACAACAATATGCACTATACATTCTTGCTTTTATTCTTGAAAGGACACACTTTACAGAAAAAGCGAACTCAATCTTACTATATGAGTTTTATTTTTCAGTGTGTATGGTGTGCCCTGGATCATTTTGAGCATCTTTCTTTAGACTTACAGTCATGTCTGTTGTGTGACTCAGACAAGCAAAGCTTTCTGTTGCGTGCAATCTTCATCTTTTCATTAGAGCTTAGCGAAACTTTTTTACTCTTTTTCTAGAGCGATTTTTCATACGTTCTATCAATAGTTTGACGTTTATCATTGGTACAATAAGTATAGGACATCACACTGATTTCAGATTTCAGTAGATAAACGCTGAGAATCTACGAGTATCATAAGCTATCTATTCTCCGAGCCGGAGGCGAGGAGAATAGGTAGCTTATGATACGAGTAGGTTTTCAAGCAGCGTTCATCTTCGGAAATCAGTGTGATATCCTAATTTATATGACCGATATCTAAAAGGGAATGGAAATTCATAAAACTCAAGCGTTTAACACTGCAAATGTTGAAAACATGAAAGACATGTTTAGTGGAACTTTCTCAAACTCTGTATTCAATGTCAAGTTTGAGAAGTAAGAGACAATGTGACATGACTCATCATAGTATGATACTTATTGTCGATTAATTATTAAAATTTGTTCAATTAACTAATTCATCATGGTTTTCAATATTTTACTATGGATCTATGTACCCAGTAGAATAAACGATAATCTACTAGTAGAATAAACGATTTTATTCTATCGTTAAATATCTACAATTCTATTGATATCGGTCATATAAATAGTGGCACATGCATGAAGCTTTCTTTCAATCACTCGAATTTTCAAATATGTCTGCTTCCCTGACTGGTGGGTCCAAATCAATAAAAACGGGTTGTCTTTTTCTAAGCTCGCTCCTGACTAGATATCTTACAGCATCAAAAATTTGAAATATTGCTGCGATAGACAACGATCTGCTTTGTCTGATGGTAAAGAAAGAAAGAAACGGTAAAGAAAGATGAAGAAATGAAGTCAGCAGCGTTATTAGAAAATCAGTTACTTTTTGGGATTTTCAAGTTTGCAAACTTCAAAATCGCAAATTTGGCATTTTTAAGTACAGGATATCAAACGATGTTTGAAAGTATTATCGACATAACAAACGACGGCCGCAGGCCGATGTTTGTTATAGGATAATGCTTGAAAATATCGCATGATGTCCATCATAGCGCATAGTTTCTGATGGTTTCCATTTGTTATGTACATAATACACGGAATAGATCAGACAATACGATCAGACAATAGCCATGGATTTCTAAATGCTATGGAAATCCATGCAGAAGTCCATGGAAATATCCAAATCCATTCATTCCATTCGAGTCATTTAGCGCATGAAGACGGAGTGAATTTTCATCAATTCTGTTTACAGCCTACCACTACATGTACGTCAATGGTGTCAAATCGTTGTTTTCTAACTTACTACTCAGATTCCAATGACGGACATGGAAAGCAAGAAAATTTGAATTTCGACATTCTTGAAATATAGCATGACATGTCATATTCAAGATAGCATGACTCAAGCTTGATAAAATGCATATGGTTCAATGGTTCGTCTAACTCTGATGGCATTCAAAGTTTGTCAGCCAAAAATTGTGCACTTTATGACTTCCTCTAACAATGAGTAAACTTATAGCAGCATCAAGAATCAAACATGTCCTTCGGGGTTGCTCAATGATTGAAGAAAATTCTGCGCCATTTAATCAATACACAAGATCGAGTTCGTGAAATCTTGCTGTTGCAGGTTACGGAGCATATTATGCCACCAAGCGGGGTATCAATATCAATGGACAGTAGCTGATTAAAGTATGCGCTTAATTAAGATGGAATTCATCGATGGACCCTATTTTAAGAAACAAACAAGCCTCCAATCCAAGCTTCTATTTCGCAAAATTATGAAGCAATTCTTGTGTATAGCTAATGCTTATAGTGACATACTAGCATAATTTTCCCGTTGAACGCCAGCTCTTCAAGCTATGTATATGTAATAGATAATGCATAGATTTGAGGTCATTATTGCTATAATTACCGAGAGCCGAGGGCTCGAGGTTATTATGGCAAATAACGACCGAAGAAATCTATGCATTGTCTGTTATAATGCATGACTTTTTCGTAGAAGTCGGCACCAGGTAAATAATTTGAATTTAAAATAGCCAAGACAATATATTCAAAACCAGGTAAATTATTTCCAACCAGGAAAATAATTACCTGCTTCGTGGAACTTATTAACCTGTGGACATAGAAAGCCTTGCAAAATCATGCATTATGTGATATTTAGCCATCAAGGAATTCATGAAAATTTCCGTGTGATATTTTTTCATGTAATACACTGAGATCATTGGAGGACCAGAGATATCTGCACTAAACTATGCGTTATGGCTATGTTTCAACCATAGAAGTAGATAACAGTACACTAGAATGGAAGTTTGATATCTTGCCTATGTACAATGATGGCGCATGGAAAAATCTATGGTTTGTAGATCAGATTCGATCTAAAACATTGTATCATAGTCAAACTAATCGCCAAGTTGGTTGTGGAAGTTGTTGACAGCAAATTGCAGGATTTTCATGAAGAGAATTTTAGTGACATGGTGGAATTGCATCATGTGAAATAGCCTACTATTCCATGGATTAATATACTATGTCTATTTGTAGCAGTGATTAACAACTATTCTGCAATTTTCCAACACTGGAATACGAATTGAAATTTGTTTCACAGAGTCATAATCGAAAGTAGTCGGTGTACTGGTTGTCAGAACATCTCAAGAATTCAAAGATAAAAATTCTAATTATTGGATAATTTCTCCTCCCAACGGTCAAGAAACCTAGCGCTCTTCTGAAATAAACACATCGAAAGCTTCTTTAGCGACAGAAATTTATCAAATAAATGAAATGTCGTTGGAACTTTTCAACTAATCACTAAATGATTTATATGACATAGTGTGATGATATTTTGTAGGCTCATATTCGAAAGCATGCAAAGGTTTTGAAAATTGTTCAAATATAATGAACAGGGGAATCCTTGAAAGTAAATGAATACTGTAAGATTTCTTGGCCTCTGATTTCAAGCTGGACTAATGCATGCTCTGTAAATCGACATTACAAGTTGCATATGTGTCTGATTATACTCTTGATTGATTATAGGAGCGATATTTCAAAATGATGACCACACAGAACGTTTTAAAGGATTTCCTTCTTTGTCATCCTGTCGCTGCACTATTTTGTAAATTCACTATTGCTTTTGTGTACATGATCTTTGGACAAGGGGCAACAATCCAGATCACAAATTGACTTGATAATTGAAGATGCCAACCAGAAAACAAGAAAGCCAGCTCGCAAAATTTGCTTTTTGCCCCAACTAAGTTCCCCCGGCATGTGCCACAATTTTCATGCAATTTCCATTCTAGGACTTTCTATGGTATTTGTTAATTTCTATGGTTTCAACTTTGCAGATCTCAACCATCGATCGATGTCATTGTATTTGCATGTAAACATGGAAGCTACTGACAATGCACTATGACATTGTTCAATAGAAATACAAAAGTCATAGTTCTGAGTTCTGACAATGCCAAAAGGCGTGCAGACAATCATTGTCCGCACGCTTTTTTGTCAAGTAAATATCCATTTCATGACTTCCATAGATTTCTATTGAACAATGTGATTATTATACTGGTTTGAAGTGCGGCAATGACCATGAGATACGAATGCGCGTTAGCGCATGAGTATCTATGGTCATTGCCGCACGCCAAACAAGTATAATAATCACATTGTTCAATAGAAATCTATGGAAGTCATGAAATGGATATTTACTTGACAAAAAAGCGTGCGGACAATGATTGTCTGCACGCCTTTTGGCATTGTCAGAACTATGACTTTTGTATTTCTATTGAACAATCATACATTGTAGCCTACCATTGATGTCAATAGATATACTAGCAATGTAACTATAAAGAAATCTATAGCTTGAATTTGATTTTTAGTTGCCATCGGTCGGGAGTCAATCATTTTGAAATTGAAATTGCTTATTTTTGCTTCTTTCAAAATCTATAGCCATTCTGAGCGGCATTAGATCTTAAGTAATAGATAATGCATAGATTTGAGGTCATTATTTGCTATAATTACCGAGAGCCGAAGGCTCGAGGTTATTATGACAAATAATGACCGAAGAAATCTATGCATTATCTGTTATAATGCATGACTTTTTCCATAGAAGTTTGCACCAGGTTAATAGTTTCCAATCGGGAAAACAATTACCTGCTTCGTGGAACTTATTAACCACTGGGACGATGAAGATTTTCTGTTGTTGAGAATTGACATGTCCAACGCTTTCAACACCGTATCTAGACAAGCAGTGATGGATCAAGTTTGTGATCAGCTTCCAAGTCTGTTACCATGGGTGGCCTGGTGTTACGAGAAACATCCTCGATTGTGGTATGCTGCTGGACCTCTTAATTTTGCTGCTACTGGAGTGCAACAAGGAGACCCGCTAGGGCCGCTGTTATTTTCTTTGGTCCTGCATCGCCTAGTTGTCTCTTTCAATACCATATCAGGTCTTCGTGACAACATATGGTATTTGGACGATGGCATTCTTTGCGGAACCCAGCAGGCTATCGCCGAAAGTGTTGCTGCAATATAGGATTCATCTGTTTGGTCGGGTTTTCAAATCAACCTAAAAAAATGTGAAGTTTTCAGTCGCAATCCGGTGCAGTCCTTAACAGCTTCAATTGTGAGAAGCACTGAACCCAATGTAGAAATATTGGGTGCTCCTGTTGGCAATGAAAAGTTTTGCGCTGATTTTGTGACAAATAAGCGCCAATCATCTGCCTTTCTCCTAAAAGAGATTGCAAGCTTACATGATCCACAAATTTCCGTGAAGCTGCTGAATGTATGCAGTGGCTTATGTAAATTTGCTTACATCGCTCGTTGCTGTCCTCCCACGTCAATTTCCAGCGGTGTGTCTAAATTTGACTCAGATGTGATGCGGTGCTTAGAAGATTCTGTAGCCATTCAACTGACAGAGAGAGAGAGAGCTAGGCAACAAGCTGAGCTCAGTCTTAACTGTGGTGGATTAGGTTTACGCTCTGTAAGCAAACATGCATCAGCGGCCTACTTATCATCCATTATCAGCACATGCTCTCCATCGGTACATATGCGCGAAGCAGTAGAAATTTTCAATCAACAAGTTGAATTACGCGACCAAATTAATGTGAATGATATTCCTGGTAGTTGTAGCAGACAAACGAATTTATCAAAGAAAATCGACAAGAGACAGTATGATGAATTACTATCGAAATCTTTAACAACTGGGGATCGAGTTCGTCTGCTTTCGGTTTCAACATCTCAGGCTTCGGACTGGTTATCGGCCACTCCTAGTCCAGGTCTTCGTCAACGACTTGAACCAAATGAAGTTCAAATGTTGGTCAAGTTGCGTTTGGGGCTTCCAATTACTGAGGAGAACTTGACGTGTCCAATGTGCTTAGAAAAAGCAATGGACAGATTTGGTTTCCATGGATTAACCTGCAAACGCGGACCTGACCTTGTTCGGAATATCATTTATGGTCTTTGTCGTCAGGCATCTCTGAATCCCCGTCTAGAACAAGGTGCTGGACTCGATGACTCATGGAAGCTCTCCCGTCCTGCATACATTTTGGTGCCATCCTGGTCTCTCGGACAGGCTGCTGCACTTGACATCACTATTGTACACCCGCTGAAACCCTCAATCATCGACGAAGCGAGTACGAATGGTGATGTCTGTCTCGAAGCGGCCTCAAAGAGAAAACGTGATGAAAATGGACCAAAATGTGACGAATTGGGTTAGCGATGTATCCCAATGGCGGTGACGGTGTACGGAACGTGGTCAGAGGAAGCTTCAGTGGCCAAATCAAAGATATGCGACATAACAGCAATTCGCATGAACAATGATAGACATAAGGTGCGAAGAGAGAACTTCCAGCGACTGGGCGTTGCTTTAGCCAGGGCCAATGCTCGAGCTCTCCTCTCACGGTGTATGGAGATATAGCAGCTTAAGTTTTTTGGTAGACTGACTTTGAACTAATTCCGTAGAATCATTTCTTTTGTACTTAACTGTTATACTTTAACTTTTTTGTAATTTCTCTATTAACCTGTGGACATAGAAAGCCTTGCAAAATCATGCATTATATTGTCTTTTCGAATGACTCAAGAAATGAAACATGAATTTAGTGAATCATAAAGTATACCAGATTATTACATAGTTGTAGATTCGTATTTCAGAATCCTTTCTATATCTGATAAAATTTGTTCCCAGGGAAAATCTTGGTAGAGAGGGATTCTATCGCGGATATCTATGGTCCTAATAGTCAGGCATACTTTATAACGGACAGAGGATAGCCATGCGATTCTCTGATATAGCTCGTGAAATTATTTGATATATCCCTCGGGCTAAAGCCCTCTGGATTTATCAAATAATTTTCCTCTCTATATCCCAGAGAATCGCATAGCCATCCTCTATCCATTACATAAAATCATGCCGATGAAAATTGAATTAAAAACTTGAAATTTCAGCCTCTAAAATAATAACAGGCAATAAGATCTCAACAATGAAGACTTGCAGGGACTTGCATTATATTACAGTTCATTAAATTTCCTTAACCAGCTTAATTTCCATTTTTGGATCTAATGGCAACTGTCCTATCAAAGGAATTGGAGACGAGAAAAAAGTTCAATTATATATTGGTAGAATCCATCTTCAACACTCTCAAGAAGATATAAGAAAACATCTTCAGTCGATTGGTGTTGATAACATTTATGAACTTTGTGAACTCTTCCCCACGAAATGCATCAACCATCAGCAACAAAGTAAATCATTCAAGGTTAGTGTCTCTCATGATAAAGTTGATGTCATAAAAAATACACAAAATTGGGGATACAATATTCAAATTCGACTATTTCGTCAGCCACGCATTCAAAATCAACAACCCTTTCTTTCAAATGACCACCATGACTGGTGGTCACCAAATCAGCAGTCCAATGAAAGAAGTAACAGATACTTTGAAGGAAATCACTACCACAGAAATGATGAAGAATATCAATACTACAGAGATGATAACAAATTTGAATTCCAATCACAAAATAACACGAGAAGAAAGCACTATGATACCTCATATCAACGTCAATGGGAAAATAAAGGTTATTAACTTGATAACGTATAACTGCGGCAGCTTCAAGAAAAATGCGAAATTTATAGATGACAATTTGACGAATGATGTGGATATCATTTTTTTTGTGTGAAACTCTTTTGCGACCACATGAGGAATTTCTAATCAGCGATTACTTTCCAAATTTCCGAGTATATAATAAATCAGGTATGTTAGAAATATCACCAGGCTACAAGGGAAGACCATTTGGTGGATTGAATCTTTTGATAAGAGATTTAAAAGTTGATTGTATTCTCGAATTGTTTCTCTGAAAATCAAATGGAAAAGAATTTCTACCCCAATGATTCTAATCGGCTCTTATTTACCATATTATGACACAAGAACTCTAGAAAACAAAGAAAAATGCATCGCAGAATACAAGAAAACAATCGACGAAATTGAAGCTATCTATACTGATCATTTTAGAGAATTATATGTGTGTTTGATAGGAGATTTTAACGCATCATTACTTTCCAAAAAGAAGACAAATTCACATAATTTGATGCTGCACGAATTCGTGGTGGAAAATGACTTATATGCAGCGAATATCGAAACCCCACAAGAAGTTGAGTGGACCTATTGTCATGAAAGTAATGGAAGCTTTTCTTTGATTGACTGTATATTTGTAAACGACAAACTGAAGGAGCTTATTTTTAAATGTCAAATATTGCACGACTTGCCTCACCCGAACACTGTTTATCATCTTCCGATATCTATATCTTTCAAAATTCCTCATCAATATAAAGAAAAAACAAATGACTATTAATGCATATACAACAAAAACGTCATAAGTATAGGGTAGGGATATCGTAGTGTGACACCTTGTGACATGATGTCAGTTCATGTAGCGCACCGATATCTGGCAGTATATCTATTGATGGTTGAAGCAACGGTTGTTCTGAATGATCTCTCGTAATAGATTTATAGGTAGAGTGTCGACTCAAAAAAAGTGTATGTATACAATGAAAATTTTTATATGAAAAGATTCAGTATTTAACGGAGATAACGTTCCCGTGGTCAAAAAAATTATTTGAGCACTTTTAAAGTAGTCAAAATTTGCCGAATTATATACTATCGAGATGACTCTCCTATATAAGTAGTATGAAGCAAGTTGGATATCAAAAGGAATGAATATTTGCTAATCATCCTAACTAAGCGGAAATCAAGCTGATTATCAAGGGAACTTCATGAATTGTTTATCATGAAAGTCTTCATGAAAAAGTCGCGATATTGTTCGAGCTTTCTTGGCTGAAATTTAAAGTTTTTAATTCAATTTACACCTGCATGTTTTTATGATTCACTAAATTCATGTTTCATTTCTAGAATCTGAATAGTGATGTGGAATCATTTGCATCTTTCAAAGTTGAATGAAGTCATTGTCTTTGATTATGTTGTTTTGCTGTGCAAGTGGCAGGTTGCCTGTGATATGATCACGCTTAAGAAAATACTCTTGAGGTTGAGCATGAAAGTAATAGGAACCCATCGAATTGCTAATTTAACAAACATGTTAAATCTCCAAGGCAGTCATGAGAATCTGTGAAATACCATCATTCCTTCCGCATTACAATCATGATCACTCAATTCCGTTGTAATTTGTGCAAAACTGCAAAACTTTGCATATCTCACATTTGGTGACAATACCGCCTGTATCTCCCTTGAGTTCATTTAATAAAATCGAAAGTGTATACACATTGGGGATTTAATAAATGCGGAGTTACCACTCTACCTAATATACATACTCTATGGTCATAAGAACTTATTGTGATTGGTCTGATAGAAATAAAAATGAATCATATAGAAATTCACTTTCGGCTAGGATTCGAAGTTCAGAAAAAATAAGCTATGTCATTCCAAACATTAATTTCGCTGCCAATGTTAAAGAGACTCTTGATAGACAAGTATCAATACTTACGAATGCCATTAAGACTACTGCCTTTGATTCCGGAGGTGTTAAGCAAATTCAAAATAAATCAAAATGGAAAAAAACCGTGGTGGAATTATGAGTTGAACGTTCTGAAAAAACGAAAAATGTTACGGTGGAATATATGAAAAGGAAAAGATAAACCAAAGAGTGGGTATATTCATGATATTTACAAGAAAGTGAAGAGAGAATTTCGTCATTATACAGGAAAAGTAACCAATGATAATGTTAAAATGAAATACAAATATATATACAACTTACAAATTAGTGGAAATTCAAGACAATTTTGGAAACATATCAAAAGCAAAAATAATGCACGTGACAAAGAATCAATATGTCGTCGCTTGTGACTCATTTTCAAAAATTGTTTGATAAGATCTCAGGCAATCTGAATACTTTTCAATCAAATATTGAAGCAATAACAGAAATAATATTTTCAGAAAGGTCCAAAAATAATAATTTCAACCATAAAATCATTACTAGCTATGACGTAAATGACGCAATCAATAAGCTGAACTCAAAATCATGTCCAGGCGCAGATGATATAACTGTAAAACATCTCAAAATGGGCAGAAGTGACGTCCTCTTCGAAAGTTTAGCTGATATCTTCAATCAAATTCTATCCTTATCTTTGACTCCTTCCAGTTTTTATACAGGAATCATGTATGTTTCACCAAATCAGGAAAAGACCCCAACAAAGCTGCCAATACACGGGGAATAACGGTCAGTACTACATTCTCGAAAATATTAGAAGATTTAATTTTGAAAGAAATTAGTAAAGAAATTCAAATATCCCCATCACAATATGGATTTCAGAAGTCAATCGGAACAGACATGCTATCAGTAACTATCAAAGGGTTGTATCTTAGAAAGCGCCTTGAGTGATCATATAAAATTTTGCAACCGGTGTACCAACATATATAGCTTCAATATCAATTTCTTAAAGTGTGTGCATGATCCGATTGAGACAAGTTTGATGGAATCTCGTTTGATCGATTTTCGTAAGCCAGAATTGAACAGGCGTCACGAGGGTGTTGTTGCACCTACTGTCAAAATCATTTAGTAAGGCAGTGACCAAGCGCCTGGACGCGAAACGTTTGCCGATTTTACCTTTATTATATTTTACTTAAACCTTTGTGTGTATTCGATTCGGCATTATATATATTTCGGGAGAGATTTGTGACGTTTTCCTTGTATTCATTATGCGCCTCCCGCCTCAAGCCATTACAAATGTATCTTAGAACATTACCATTCAAAATCACCACTACACATTGCTTCGCTAGATTCAGAGAAATGCTTTGACTCTATATGGCATGCTGGAATGTTTTGTAAGCTATGGATGGGACTAAATGGATTTGATTGCACAGTAAATGACAGAAAAGTTGGACTGTGGATTTTGCTAAACGGTGGTACAACTCTCTCAACATCAAGATATCCTGTAAAGGTAAAATCTCAAACCTCATTCCTGTTCATAGAGGAGTACGGCAGGGAGTATACTATCGCCATGGCTCTATTCTATGTTTTCAGATGACATCTTAAGAATGATTTCATCTTCTAGTCATTCCCTGAAATTTTATGATGTCTCATTCAGTCCATTCTCTTACGCGGACGATATCACTATTATGAGTGGCTCACCGACAGAATTAACAAAAACAATTAAATCTTGCTAAACAATATGCTGATAAATGGATTTTCAAATTCAACGGTTATAAATCAAAAGTTTTGTCATGTAACAGTCTTAGAAAGCAAATTGATTTCTACATTGGTGAAGAAAAATTAGAAAATGTTGATGAACTGAAAATTTTAGGTATTATTCATAACAAGAATGGAAATTGTGTAAATCACAAAATTAACATTTCAACAAAAACGAGACGGTCATTCAATGGATTGGGAAAGCATGGAATGTATAAGGGAGGTCTCCATCCTTTAGCACAAAGCATTATATACAGAGTGCTCGGATTAATAGAGTAAATGAAAATGAGGATCTCATAATTTTTTCTCTGAGATAAATGCTTGTTGTCTGATACCATTCCATTCTCTTTACTGATGCGACTGCTTAAAGTTAATAAAGATTGCACTTTGATGCACTTTGATAGATATATATGCAGAATGTTGATTCAGTCTTGCCGTTCAAATTTTCAAATTCAAACTGGAAATCAAACGAAATCAACAATTCTCTTTCACTTTACCAGCGTCGCGTCAAGACATGGGACGTGTAAGAGATCTGAATGAGTCCAAGAAGGCAGAAATACTAACTTATCTCAAGTGTGGCAAGACTGAATCTGAAACTGCGCGATTAAGTAAGTCAGCAATCTGTTAGCCGTATATCGCGCAATTTTACGGTTCATGACCTCTCGTCATGACGAAAAAATGTTTGCGGGAGAAAACCGGTTCTGAATGATAGATAGGGTGAAGAGACTTTTAGTGAAAGACGTGAGAAAAGACAGGAGAATAACTAGTGCTCAACTTAAACGTTTTCTTAGTTCTTCAGGAATTGTAGTTGGGTGCAGCACAATCCGGCGATATTTGGTTAATTTGGGATATTCTGCTCATCATCCTCGCTGCAAACCGAAACTTAGGCCTACTCCTACCATGAAAGCTAAACGGCTACAATGGTGTCTGGATCATCAGCACTGGTCCATAGAAGACTGGTTGAATGTAGGCTTTAGTGATGAAAGCTCATTCCAAATCCTTGCCGACAAAGCCCAGTATATTTGTCGTCTACCATCAGAAGAATTCCATCCAGACTGCTTGAAACCAACGGTCAAACATCCAACTTCCATCATGGTTTGGAGTGTCATTTCTGGTAAAGGAACCGGTAGACTGCATTTGATCGATGGTAAGCTGAATGCTGAAAAGTACGAGTATATCAACATTTTACGACATCGACTCTTGCTTGCCACAAGTGATTGATTGGTACGGCAGTGACCATTTGACTCGTTTCACTTTTATGCAAGACTCTGCTCCCTGTCATACCGCCAAAGTTGTGAAATTTCTTCAAGCAGATCTTAAAGTGAAGGTTCTGAAGTGGAAACTCTCCGAATCTTAATCCGTTGGAAAATCTGTGGGAGATGTTGAAAAAGAAAATATCAATCGACCAACCAACAACAAAAAATGATTTAATCGCTTCATTGATTCGCCACTGGCACAGAGACCAAGATATATGTGATGCCATTCTTCCTTTAATTTCTTCGATGCCCAGGAGAATTCAGGCAGTTATCAATGCCAGAGGAGGCAATACAAAATACTGAAGCATTTCCTGTTACTTGTTCTGAAAAACTTTGCTACTCATTGATAGTATCTATTCAAATATACACACATTTTGGAAAAAATCTGCTTACTCTATTAATCTGAGCACCACTGTACAAAGCGGCAATACAACCAATATTAATTGTTGGTTTACACACGCTATTCAGATCGAAAATGTGCATGGACGAAATTAGAAAACTAGACGGTCTATTATGAAATCGTATGCTTGGTCAAAGCAAATACGCCCATCATCACGTGACGCGACGGGCATTGCAAGTTCGGGATCCAGTGGCCATCATTTCATTCGCAGAAAGAAAACTCTTTCGCCAAATCATGCAATCCTTGACGCCTATAGGAAACATATTCAGAATCATGAATAATTCCTTGAACTTGTATAAATATAGAGCTTACATAGACGGTGGTTTAATAAATAGAACTTTTGTATTGACCCTATTTTATTGGCATATTCATCGGACAAAATTGGTAAACCATTGACTTTTACTCCCTCATTTCATTGCCCTGGATTGATTGACTCTATCCATTATTTACTACAGAGAGATGATCTTAACTTTGAATTAATTGACTTTTGTTGAGAATCGAATAGTAGGAGTTCATGTTATTTCTCTATTGTAGCCTGCATGTGTGTTATTTTTTTCTTCCTGTGAAGGCAAATAACCACTACTACCACCACTACTGCTACTACTTAAATAAGATGCTTGTTAGCAAATATTCATTCGTTTTGATATCTAACTTGTTTCATGCTACTTCTAAAGTGGCTTCATCTCAGCAGTATATAAACATGAAAAAATTTAGCTTTTTAAAAGCTGATCAAATGCTTTTTTTGGACCGCAGGAACGAAATCTCCACAAAAAACTAAATCTTTTCATATACCAATTTTCACTGTATTTTTATAGTCGACTCTCTGCCTATTATACAAGGTGGCCATAAAGTCGCGCACCAAGCCATATTTGACACACTCTAGCTAGAAACAATCACACCTCAATCACACTTTTATAGAATGACAATTTGTTCTCTTCATTTCATGAATGAACGTAATTCGATGTAGATGACAACGTACCGATGATGACATGAGTGTTACTCTGAAATCGAATAAATGGAAGTAACAATGGCTTCTTAATCACAACTAGCGAGCATGTCTTTGACAATTGAACACAGAATTGAAATTATCTTACTTTGTGGGCGAGAGGGTGCGACAAACAGGTCTGTTGCAGAAACGCTAAATTCAAAGCATGAAGGAATGAATGTTAGTCAATCTTCAGTCGGTCGGTTACTCTTGAAGTTCAAAGAGGCAGGTAGTGTTCATGACAAAGAGCGAAGTGGACGTCCAAGAATATCTGATGAGACAAGAACAGCCATTCTTGATAAAGTTGAACAGAGTCCAAAGAAGTCTGTGCGCAGATCATCTCGTGAAATCAACGTTACCCGATCCACGATGCAGAAGATAGTCAAAGAAGAGCATTTCCATCCATGCAAGCTTCAGATTCTCCAAATGTTGCACGAAGACGATTCGGACCGACGCGCGGAAATGTCGACATGGTTTAAAAACCAACTGGATGAAGATCCTGACATGGTGCATCAGAAAGTTCTCTTCAGCGATGAGGCTAACTTCTGCCTGAATGGTGAAGTGAACAAGTCGGTGAACAAAACTGTCGCTACTATGCGCGGGAGAATCCACACTAGATGCAAGCCACAAGAGAACATAGTGGAGTGAAACTGATGGTCTGGTGCGGTCTGTGGAAGGACCATGTTTTAGGACCCTTCCTTTTTTGACTCAACGCTTCACGGCAGCAGGTATCTCAAAATGCTGCAAGAAGAACTTCTGCCCCAGCTAGACTCTATTGGAGAAGGTCGACCTGAGTGGTTCATGCAGGATGGAACGCCTCCACACTATGCCTTGAAAGTGCGTGACTGGCTGGATCGAAACTTCGAAAATTGGATTGGTCGAAGGGTTGAATGGGCTCCACGCTCCCCTGACCTGAATCTCATGAATTTCTTCTTTTGGGGATACACAAAGCAACTAGTGTATTCCGAACGCATGAATGACCTGGATCATTTGAGAACTCGAATTCGGGATGCCTGTCAGCAGATCAACGGTGATTCAAGTTTGCTCAATCGAGTGTTTGATAACTTTCACCATCGGCTTGATTTATGTCTGGCTGCTGAAGGGCAGCATTTTGAACATTTGTAAATATAAATTTCTTTGTTCACAACTAATTCATGTTTTCCTTAAGTCATTTAGAGATCCATAAGAACAATTAAAATCTTGGTGCGCGACTTTATGGCCACCTTGTATACTTACTCTATGGTGATCTCACACTGTGGCAATTTGCACCCCAAGCATGAACAGATGCACCTTGTGAAAACTGAATGATGCTTTCTTTATCATAGCGACAGTCCGGTATCCTCCACAAATGCACACGGCCGTCAGTAGGTTTCAGCAAGAATCGTGAATCATCAGTAAATGCGATAATTGACCATTGTGGCTCTTGAAAATAAATTCGATTGATTGACCAATTCAGTCGGCTAACGCGATGACAAGGAGAGAAAGGTGGGCAGATCCTGGATCGGTAGGAGCAAATGCCAACGTAATACAAACGATTGCGAAGTGTCTGAGACGTCACTTTTTCATTCCAAGCCAAATGAAGCTATCTTGATGGAGAAATTGACTTTAGACGATTTGACTTTAGACAGACGTAAAAGATGGCGATCACTCCTCTAAGACAGTCTTTCGTAGGCGTTCATACCTTTGGTAAAATCGCAAGTGTCCAAGTTGATAAAATATTTTGGTCCAGGGGTCATAGTAGATCGAGGAACATAAAGTCTTTCGGCAGTAGTTGCCTATTTCACGCAGGCTTCCCTCATATCGATGACATGGTAATTCAAACCTTCTCTCGACATGCTAGCCATACACAGTCATTCGAAAAGACAATTAAGATCTAATGCCGCTCAGAATAGCCATAGATTTCTTTATAGTTACTCGTACATTGCTAGTGACATCTATTGACATCAATGGTAGATTACAATGTCATAGTGCATTTACTTTAGAGGACCACAGCATTGTCATGAAAGAACACAGGAAAAAGAACAATTGTGCTCGAAGAGAACGAGAAAAAGCATTACTCAATGAAATATATGGAACAATGACACTTCAGCGTGCTGCAGTGTCAGCGAAAACATCTAGCTGGTTGAGTGTGATTCAGACCTCCATCAATCATTTTGATCTATCAGCTCAAGAATTCAGAGATGCTCTTTATCTTCGCTATGGACGTCCGATCAATGGTTTATCGCAAACATGTGACGGATGTGGAGAATAATTCGACATAAATAACGGACTGAATTGCAAGCGAGGAGGACTAATCACCCAGAGACATAGCGAGATAAGGGATATTATGGGAGACTTAGCCGTGATTGCATGGGGTGAACGCAATGTCGCAAAGGAACCAGTCGTTAGAGAAGCTAATCCTGAATGCGATGACAATGACCTCCGCGCTTTTTGGTGAGGGGTATATGGAGAGCTCAGACACCGGCGTTGTTCGATGTGCAGATTTTAATCTTGACGCCGTCTCACATGCAAACCATACAGGTCAACAAAATTTTCGAACAGCAGAAAAAACAAAATAAGGAAAGTACAAGGATGCTTGCAGTGAAAGACGATGTTGATCTTTTCTTGTGATGGTATGCCAGCTCCACAAGCAACATCGTATCTAAGAACTGTAGTAAAGGAATTGAGCGAAAAATGGCAGCGACCTTATGGAAGTGTGCTGAGCTGGGTGAAAACGAAGACAATGTTTGGCATCATCAGAGCAACATCACACTGTCTGCGGTGACTCTAGGGCTAAATGGAGGAGTCTCATTCCTTTTGATGATGCTGCTGGACTACCAGATCAAATCTGGTAATTCATATAATTTCATCCTTTTTTATGACTTTTTACATTACTTGGATCCTTATGTCTTTTGAAAGTTTCTTTTGAGTATCAAAGCTTTGTTTTGTACCATGTGTTCCTTTTGAATATAATTAATTCTCCACTATGTCATAGTGCATTGTCAGCAGTAGCTTCCATGTTTACATGCAAGTACAATGATATCGATCGATGGTTTTAGATCTGCAAAGTTGATACATAGCCTCAAAAATGCCAAATTTGCAAATTTGCGATTTTGAAGTTTGCAAACTTGAAAATTCCAAAAAGTAACTGATTTTCTAATAACTCTGCTGACTTCATTTCTTCATCTTTCCTTACCGTTTCTTTCTTTCTTTCTTTACCATCAGACAAAGCAGATCGTTGTCTATCGCAGCATTAATTCAAATTTTTGATGCTGTAAGATATCTAGTCAGGAGCGAACTTAGAAAAAGACGACCCGTTTTTATTGATTAGGACCCACCAGTCAGGGAAGCAGACATATTTGAAAATTCGAGTGACTGAAAGAAAGTTTCATGTATGTGCTACTATTTATTGTACAAATGAGAAGCGTCAAACTATTGATAGAAGACATGAAAAATCGCTCTAGAGAAAGAGTAAAAAAATTTGTACGAGAACTTTTTTAAACAGTGTATATCCTCATGTGTACAGCTGGAGAAGTTTCCTGTCCAGATCTAATATTAAGAAGTCTATGGTCGGATTGATGCAATTCGGACAATCATGCTAGTGTACTGAAATTGATTCACACTTTCTATTGATGCATGTTCATAGACATCAAGGTTCTTTCTTCGATATCTGTCATACATCTGGGAGTGTGTGATTTGATGCCTCAACTCAATGAGCTCAACAAGCCACCATAGACATGAACAGACATATAAGATTCCAATAATTCAAATTGATGCAATTTTACTTTCGTGTAGCAGATTATTTTGTTATCCATGTTAAAAGTCGCAGTATTCCACTCCACAAATATCACATCCATTAAAGGAAAATATAAGCATAATGAAATTTGTACCTCTTATGAGGGTATTTCAAATAGAAGAGGTGGTGCAAAATTAGTATGTAGAAGACAAGCGCAATTGAATATCGTTGAACTCAATCAAAGAGAATCTCATGCTTTAGATATTGGATGTATTCCATTTGAGGATAAAGAAGTAAGACGTTTACAACTTAAATAAATTGTCATGGTGCGCGTCGTTGTAAATGGGACTATTGGAGAAAGAAATACGACTGATGACTTGGCCGATGCTTACAGAATATACAAATCATTCTTCCCTCTGCTTCTCATGATCTTGATGATACTTATGTGGATAGTTGCGACCATTTCAAATGTTCGAGTCTTCCGGGTTGTCAAGTTCAGACTTTTAAGAGCTAAGTCAAAATCTGCTATTTTCAACGATGGTTTTGTGCTCATCGAAGTGATAGCTGATCACACATGTGTTACCATTTATTTATTATTGATAATGACTCGACAAGGCTTTGGCATTGACCTTGAATCCTCATACAATGTGTTTTGTAAGACATTGAACGGGTTCTTTTGCTTCAATTATGGTCTATCTACAGATATAATAGTTTTGTCTGCTTTAGCTCGGCACTTGGCAGTTTCTAATCCGTTTATATTTCGCACTTTGATGCGACGAAAATACTGCATTCTACTTATTTCATTAACGTGCGTAATAACGCTAATTCCATCTCTGTCATTTCCAATTATGAGATCAGTACATGTGGTGGATGAAGATGAGCTGATATATCAATACTGCGGAATAAAAAGCCGATTAAGCAAGTTAAATGTATTGCCTATCATTTTCCATGCTGTGTTACACATATTCTGTCCTGCATTATTCGCAGTGTTTATGTTGCTAAATCGATACTTTCAGAAGCCAGTACGAAAAACTCGGAGTATGTATGTGCATGATTCACAAAGTCTTTCAGTAACAGCTTTACAAAATAATTTTGTTTCTTCACTGAACCTATTGCAAGGTTTTCCAGCATGTGTTTTGTACTTGCAAGATTTCACATTCGTTGGTGCTTTTCGAACCAGAAATACTATTGTTGACTTTGCTGCTATGATGTCTTTATTACCGAGAAGCATGAATTTCTGGATGCTGTATTATTTCTCTCATAGTTTCAAAAAGAGTTATAATTCAATGAAATCGACAGGAACATCGAAATTTGGTACTTCTTGGGGTGCTCTGTTCAATGTGGTGTCCTCAATGAGACAACCTGTGAAAACCATTAATGAAACAACCCAGTCAAACGACAAAGTTGATACGACATGTACAATTGGTAAAGACGCAACCTGTGATATATCTTATGATCCAACGTCGACATCAAATTCGATGTATGCAGGATCGTTCTCAGTACACAGACAGGACTCGTAGCTGATTATACCGTCCTATATAGAAAGAAAGAGCAAGTTCGTCTATTCACACAAAAGCACTTGTATGCGATAGGTGAGAAAGTCAACCAATTTACTGCTTCATTGAATTTAATTACTTTATTTTCTTTGTATGTCTCATGTTTCATTCGATTATGAGCATTTCTCTGCCAAAATCTTGAGTTGATTTTCTTCAATCAAATGGACCTATTTGTTTACACATGAGATTTGATTTTGCAGTATAATTTCTGTACAGCTAAAATGCTCTCACTTGCAATAGTTTTCATCTTTGCATATTAGAAGGGTAGGTAAATAACCATCTAATATGTATATATATATATATATATATATATATATATATATATATATATATATATATATATATGTAGGAATATGTCCTCAGACTTGAACAATTTAAGCACAACAATTGTATGGATTCAATTGTTGTGCTTAACTTGTTCAAGTCTGAGGACATCTTTCTATTCAATGCCCAGGAGAACTGGCACTCTGCAATCTTTATGATATGTATTTGACACAGCTTTATGAAGTTATTTGACATAACTTCGCCATGAGCTGACCCATCCTAATGATAATGTTTATAAGCTATTAAACTTTGGATAATTGCCAAATATTTGAGTAGTTTCAACCTTGCCATTTGTTAAGCGGACATCTCGAATACAAATTCAATGTATTGAGTCATCCTCAATAAAGAGAATTGATTCTCATGGCACCAACCTACTGACCCATCTATTCTATGTGAGGGATTTATCCAAATAACTATTCTTTAATTTCAATTGCCTGATTTTCATCTCACATTCAATGCTCTATTCAATTATTTGTATGCTTTTGTACGTTCAAATTGAATGAATCTAATTCGTTCAGATGTATACTTTTATGTCACGGTATAATTTCGGCTAAGTGTGAATGTTCTCACTTTCAAAGGTTTTCATGTTTTGACAGCGGTTTATAAAAAGGGTTGGCAATTCATCAATTTATTTCGGGATGACTGCTACGGCATAATCCTCATGCAGTGAAAAGGAACAGTGACACAGTGAAAAGGAAATGGCAAAGTTATGCGTGATAGAGCTGTCCGTATATTTTGAGGAGCTCTATTCTGCAAGTTAGTGTAATTGTACTGTACTAAAGGTGGACTGCACTGAAGGTGAATTTCTTTAAGGTGCACCAACTATCAGGTGAAGTTTATTGTCGTTTCTCCTCTATAGCTGCAGTATTTAGTCTTAGAGTGGTTCTTGATGTCTCCTATTCCACAGAGCCCCAAAGACCTGTTGGCACTTATACGTCATAAAAGCTTATTCTGAAGTACAGCAGAAAATGCAAGACAATAGCCGCAAGAGTACTTACAAGCAAGTGTTGATACCACTACCACAGAATATGGATAGGCCTACGCAAAGTTTACCATCATTTACAAAATACGTGTGAAATATATATTTGCAAATTTACAGTGATGACATGAACAGATGACCGTAAGTGCTTGTCATCTAATTAAATGTAGTATAATTATCTGCTTATTTTCATCTATTTATTTATTAATTTTTGCCAGCAGCTACATAGCTTTACTTAGGGGTGCACCGCATTTGACACTTTTTCCAAATCAGGTTGCGGTCGGATTTTTTTCCAAAACCGGCCGGATTATCAGCGTCTTAATTAATGATATTTTACCCGCTGCATGCCGTTATTTATCGTTCTTCTAAGGCGTTCTACGACACATATTTCATATACTTATTTGATTTTTATTCAGTTCCAGTACATGGTATAAAATACTTCATGCATTGCTACATCAATTCACACCGTGCAATCTACCTATACATACAGGGTATACAGAATTGATATGTTATTGTTGTATGTAGGCTATATATAATTTATCATTCATCTGATGACCACAGTTGGTTTTTTATCGAATGGCATTAAGTTCAGGAAGGTCACTTGTACAAGGAAATGAGTGAAGCGTATGTTGCGCTACGTTGTGAAATGAATGTAAATAGACTGTCGCTTCAAGGAAAATTAATTGAATGAATTTTTGCTAGTCTAGTGTACTCCCTTCGAATTTCTTTATTATCGACTGGCCTACATCAAATGGCGGTAATCTCAGTAAGGTAGTATGTTCTTGCTGAGAAATTTAGTGATAAACTATAAATCACCTCTGGTCTTATATTAACCCTATCCATGCGTGCGAGAGGATTGACCCTGTGTCGCATTTTCGATGTGGACTTCTTAATAAAATCAAGCCGCCCAACCTACTGAGCAGGATTACGTCAACAGTATTAAGGCTGGTTTATACTTCCTCCGTATTGAGAGCGCAGACAGCTCCTGAAAACGCAGACATCTCCGTTTTACGGAAGCTGCACAAGTCTGCGTAATTTCTTGTAGGATACGGAGACTAAAAAATACGGATGCATGTATATAGTCCATTTTGTCAGTTGCATATGTACGGAGGCTCGATTCCCTGAACAAAACACAACCAGCTAGATGTCACGTGATGACATCGCTTCATCTTCAATTTCATTAGCTCACAGTCAAACTTCAGTCGACTGAAATACGGAGACATTCAACCAAACTAATGTCTCCGTATCGTGATTTTTGACCATCTGTTTCATGTCTGCTGATAAAAAAATACGGAGACGTCTCCGTTTTCGCACAATATTTCCCGGACACATGTCCGTATTTTGTGAAATTGTTCCCGGAGACGTCTCCGTACAAGAAGCGAAGGAAGTATAAACCATCCTTTAGAAAGCAGGCTGTTCTAAGGATGGTTGAAGATTTAGATCATTCTGAATTGATGCATCTAAAATAGACTGTCGATGTTGAATTGCAATTGCAATGCAGATCTTTTCGTTCTTGATTATATGCAACAAGCAAACAAGGATCTACATTTCCGTTCCGACAGGTCCAATGCTGACAAAATGTATCATATAAGCGAACTGAAAATGGTGGAGTGAAGAATTATGTTCCAAGTTACTTTTTCTACATGATTACACTGGATGTGACACGACCTCAAGAATATTTAGTGTAGGTTAAAGATCAGTCTTTCACAAGCTGATGAAGGGTGATGCTACTCTGAAAGACTACGCCAATTCCTTTCTTTTTCCAAAGCAGACAGCAGAATCCATTGTGAACACAGGTTGTCAAGCAATGGCTGTGATTTTTGGTTGCACGCGGACGGATTCCCTCTCGTTGTTGCGCTACAGCGTACTGGGCAAAAAGAAGTCTCTTCCCAATCTATCTTTCGTACCAGCAGAACGCCTACTGTCTACTGAGTCATCAACCAAATTTCACTGCCTTAAAGGCCTCAGCCACACTGAAAGCAAAGCAAACACGAGCGTCCCGTGCAAACGTATGTCCGTAAGGTATCAATCGCTCTGGTTTGCTTTGCTCGCAGTGTGGCAGTCTACAACTGCTGTAATGATGACTTTATATTTGCTGCAAAACGCTTTGCTCAGAAACGCTTGGAAAATCTCGCAGTGTGGCTGAGACCTTAGGGTTTACTACCAAATAGTGGTCTGGCTAAGACAAGAGAGTGATATGGATATTTGAGGATGGGGTTGGAAACGTGAAGACAGTCAGTTTGTGTCAAGAGAGTCGGACATGAATGCGGCTCCAGATTCCCTCTTGAAGATTATCCACTGCAACTGCACAACTGCATGTAGCACTCCCAAGTGCAGGTGTCGGCAGAACTATCTGCCATGTACCTCAGTATGTGGACAGACTTGATATCTGTGACAATACTCTCACTGACAATCCGTTCAATCAGTCATTAATGGCTGAAGATGATGACTATGAACCATGACTCATTGAACAACTGAATGTAAATAACTTAATAAGTGGCGCATGATTCCTATACTGTCACTGTTGTACTGTTGTTTGTGGCTATCTTTGAAACCATATTGGTCCTTCGAGTAAACAAATGCATTAGATTAATTTTAAATGGTTTCAATGACTTGCTTTCCCCTAAAACCACGGAATAGACACCAGAAATTGATCTCTAGTATGAATATAAGTAGAATATATGGTAAATATGAGTATATATATAAATATATATGTATAGATATATAATATCTATAGGGACCCTCACGCCGACAATTCGAAATGAAACAAAAAGACGGTTTCTGTGGAAGACCGGTTTCGCTTATTGAAAATAGCTTTATCAATTCCACACTGGACAAGATGAAAGTCAAAAGTGAACGTGACACAAAGTTGTAAAGTCAGACATCAGTTCTCAACAAAGTGCGCAAATTTGATTGGTTTGTAAAAACACCAGTGACCTGCACATTAGACAATTCTTTCTGACAATAGCGCAGGACACGCTTGCTGCAATTGCTATGTGGCACAATGAAACGCAACTTATTACATTTATTCATTTCTTGATTCAAGCCATTTGGGGTAAGAGCACACATCCGTTTAATCCAAATGTTCTCTTTCAGTAACCTTTTTTCAGGGTTCGGACAATGTTCAACACCAAAGTAAGAAAAATGAGATAGATTACAAAGAGAATTAAAATGTTTTGCAACAGATGTATCATGACATGCCTTGATATTCGCTATGTGTTCAGAAATACGTTTACGCAAACATCTAGAGGTTTGCCCAACATAGGTTACTTTACAATTTTTACAAATTATCACATAGATGATGTTAAAATCTGTACATTGGATCTTATGCACAATGGGAAAAGGAGTGTTAAAAATATTTACAACATAATTACATGAGAGACTGTATGTACATATACTACAATTACACGGCAAAAAGCCTGTGTTCCATGACGTAGGAGTCTGCTTCGTAAGAGAAAAAATGGTACGAACAGCAGATCGTATAGCACTCCTACTATAACCTTGATCGCGCCAAACTTTTTGTACAGTTTTCTTGGTATCTTGAAAATCCTGGTAAGTGGAGCTATGAGAAGCCCATCTATACACGTGACCGTAAACAATACTTTTAAAAACGTGATTCGGATGATAGGAATTGCTACTCAGCAAGCAATGCCTATCCAAACTTTTAAAACCAATGCGAGACAGCAGAAAATTATGACATTTATATAACTCTAAATCTAAAAAACGAAGCTTTTCAAAATCATGATGTAAAGTTACCTTAATACACGGATGAAAGCAATTTACAGATTCATAAAAATTACGAAGATCACTTTGAGAAAAATCCCAAGTTCCAAAAATATCATCAATATATCTTTTCCATACCACGGGCTGTTTGTTTAACATAAAAATGTGCTGTTCCCATTCCATCAAAAAAATGTTGGCGAACGATGCACCAAACGCACACCCCATGGCTACACCATGTATTTGTTGAAAAAGATCACCATTGAAAACAAAAGTGTTGTTTTTCAGAATAAGGCGCAGAAGTGTTAAAAGACTCAAATCCGGACGCTTTGGGTCTGGAAACTTTAAAAATGCTCGAGCAACAGCTTCAATGCCCTCTTCAACGGGTATGTTAGTGTAAAGAGATGTTATGTCCATGCTAAACAAAATAGTGTCCTTATTAACATTGACATCATTGAGGATGGAAATAAGATGCATGGAATCTCTAATATAACTATCAGAAGCTTTGACAATGGGTGCCAGAAAAAATTCAACAAACGAGGCACATGCTCGGGTTATACTTTTGCAGTCAGAAATTATCGGTCGGCCGGGAGGCATCTCATCAAAAAACCAAGTTTCTTTGTGAGCCTTGGGCAACATGTAAAAAGTACGTGAATTACAATCAATAGAGGGAGCTAAGGCTCCAAGTTCTCGATGGCTTATAAAATTTCTTTTATAAAGATATGAAAGTAAATTGTCTAAACGTTTCGCAACAGAAGTAGTATTCTCAGTATGAATGACAGAATAAAATTCCTCATTACAGAGTTGTCTGTATGCTTCAGACTCGTACTGATTGCGAGGTACGATTATCCAAGTGCTACTCTTATCTGCAGGAGTAACTTTTACAGAAAAATCATTTCTAAGACGATCTAGCTCGATGCGTTCATCAACAGACAAATTATCATGAGGAAAACATCTATTACAAGTTGATAACATAGCTAAAATAGCACGACGAATATTTTTACATTTCTGCAAAATATAATTCGGGACAACAGAATCCGATGGCTGTATTGTAGTTTTACATTTGATACGAGGAACAGATCTACTATCAAAATTGAATTTTACAGACATCCACTTATACTTTCTCAGAAGCTCATCAACAGCGAGAACTATTTTATTATGATTGTTATTACAATTGACTGGCACTGGGATAAACTTCTGAGATTTACTGAGTAAAGAACGGGTAGCCGCATTGGTGCCCGTTGGTCCTTCGAAACCATATTGGTCCTTCGAGTAAACAAATGCATTAGATTAATTTTAAATGGTTTCAATGACTTGCTTTCCCCTAAAACCACGGAATAGACACCAGAAATTGATCTCTAGTATGAATATAAGTAGAATATATGGTAAATATGAGAATATATATATATATATATATAGAATATAATGAGTGAATATAGTATGAATATAAGAAGCTAACTTTCTTGGTCTCTGAAGTGTGTGGTCGTGTCTCCGCTGATCTCTCTCGCTGGTTTGTGATTCTTCGTGATAACTTCGGTCTCCGTGCTCCGTTTTTCTTCGTTCTTTCTGCATCGGGTGTGTTATTGGACTCTTGTATTGTGGTCGTCGTTTCTGCTCGGTTTCTCCGTTGCTGAAATTCATAAATAGGAATTTACGTCGCTTCCTCGTCTGATTCGTGTTCATCGGCACTTCTCTCACAGTTGTTAGCGTGTTGTTCCCGTGCTGTGTTGGTCAATATTTGGAATGACGTCATCGTATCTCGCATGCACAGGTTTTTAGAATTCTCTGATTTGCGCAGGATAATCAATCGGTCTATTGATACGTACAGTAGCGCATGTGCTTCGGTTTGTGGTCATCGTCGGAAAGGTGCTCGGTTCGAAGCTAGTGTTTTGCTGCTCACCCTGACTAATTTGTGCACAATTTTGCCTTGTCTTCGAAATCTCCTGTTTCCCTTAACTCTGTTAGACGAATGTCTCAAAGCCAGATCAATAAACTGAATAAGGATCAATTAGCTTTTGCATTGAAGGATGCGATCCCTGCTCTGAATAGCAGTAAGTCTCAGGAAGCATCACAGAATCAAGAATCGAACTTACTCACACGTGCTGATTTAATGGAAATCTTAGATTCAAAGCTCGCTGAGCTTGTTTCGCTGATGGATTCGCGAATTTCAAGTTTGGTAGTAGAGAATCAACGAAAAATCAATTCAAGATGTGATGACATTGAGGCTGAACTTCTTCATATGAAGCAGTCCCACTTCGCTTCTGCAAATAATGTCGATGAGGAAAGGATACTGAATGAGATGATGCTACGAAATGACAAAAAGCATAATCTGATTGTATCCGGCCTATCTGAAAATGTTACTGGATCATTAAATGACAGAAGTGAAGATGATTTTGAAAATTTCAAGCGAATCCTATTAGTAATTGGTCTTGAGGAATCTGATATTGGTCCATTTTCCTTGAAACGAATTGGTAAGATAAGTCATGAGAAGCCAAGACTTCTTCGAGTTCAATGCTCCGACTTGACCATGAAGTATAATATCCTGAGAAAATCACGTAATTTGAACAAAAGTTTATTGTATAGAAAAGTCTATATCAACCCTGATTTGACTCACCTTCAAAAAGAGAAAGAAAAGGAATTGAGAGCTGAACTCAAACAAAGGCGAGATAATGGTGAAGAAATTGTAATTTGGAACGGTAAAGTTGTGGCTAAAGAAAGCAAGACAAAAAATTTCCATTAAGAGTTTTACCAGGTTCTCTGGAATCGTATTCGATTAATACTCCCCAGTATCCATCTATTTTATGTTCCAACGTTCGCTCGGTTGTGATGAAGTTTGATGAAGTCCGAACAACATTGTTAATAAAAGACATTGACATATTTGTATGCACCGAAACTTGGCTCTCATCAGATAAGCATGAGGACGAAATGTTTTCAATTGATGGGTATACATGTATACGAGATGATCGAAGAAATCGAATTGGAGGTGGTGTAGCGATCTGGATAAAAGACCACATTCATTTCGTTAGACGTACATTTTCGGCGTCGATAAATTCAGAATACATATTCATAAGTTTACCGTCGTTTAAAGTGGTCGTCTTAGGTATGTATCTTCCACCTGTTTGTGCCATTCGTGACAATCTCAGATAAATGAGTTTGTGACTTTATGCTTGTATGAATTTTTGAACTTTTGTTCAAATTTTGATGTCATTTTATGCGGTGACCTTAATCGATTTAATGTAAGTGATCTTTGTAACTCGTTCAATCTCATCAATATGCACAATACTCCAACATATGGGAATGCGGAGTTAGACTATATCCTTATGTCTGAACAGTTGTGTGATAGCTACGAAGTGACGGAATACGCACCCTTTGATGTCTCGAAGACACCACATGTATCTCTTTTGGCGACTCCGCGTGCAAAGGCCACTGACTCTCATTCTATAATTCGTCAGGTATTTGACATGCGAGAATCCAATCTGTGCAAGTTTTCTACGATTATGCAGAATAGCAATTGGAGCTTTGTAGACGATGAAAAAATTTCTCTGAATGATAAATGTATTCGGTTTCACTCCCAAATTCAAGATGCAGCTGATAAAAGCTTACCCATTTCTTACATTCGGTGCACTGCAAACCAGGGGTGTGGAGCCGGAGCCGAGCCGGAGCCGGAGCCTTAAGGAGACGATGGTTTTGGTCGGAGCCGGAGCCGGAGCCGATTTATCACAAAGGCTCCGGCTCCGATAGTTTGAGCTTTGATATGAATCTAGAATTTTGAAAGTTATTAATTGGCATCATAAAAAAATTAAATCATTTGAAATCTAAAGATATGTCTTTTAAGTATACCAATGATCTGTCCTCCACGATATCTTTCTTTGCAGTTGCCGCCTTCTTTTGTATTATATTTATTATATATTTACACACATGTGTAATATTTTTTTATTGCATATGTTTCGTAAGACTAATTTCCATATTGACAACGCATTCTCCAAAATCCATTAATTTGAAGACTTGTTATATGCATGCTAACTAGATGATTGTAGATTCCTAGAGACAAGTCGCCAGTCATTTATGTACACATTTCCAGTTCAGTCAGCAAAGATAATATAGCTACATTTCTTGCGCAATGTCTTAAATCTAATACGGTTACTATGTAGGCTATCATCTATCGGTATGGCTACTGGCAGAAGCTACTGGCATCTGTGACAATGCCAATTTCCTTAGATTGTATTGTAGGCTCTTGTGCAGTCCCCCCACCTACATTTTTCAAAACAATCGATTATTCAATTTGATCAATTTTGATTGGAGGGATAACTCTTCACACTCACACGAATGACCTGACTACAAGTCCTCACATGGCTATAGCAATGAGCGACCCAGCCACTTCTAGTAGCGCCCTATTATTTTAAAGGTATCTCATTCACAATGAATTTCCTTTGACTTCAAAATTCAAAGGGTATATTTCAATGCGAAAAACCCGAAGGCAAATTACAATGTTGACTTGCTGACGAAGTTTGCGACCATGACATCGCAATTACCCACGTAGATTTTTACAACAGCACGGAATGCTTCACTCAAACCGGTGATGCTGAAACGGACATCCAATGGTGCTGCATCTTTTGACCAGAGAAAAATGGGGGGGGGGAGGACTGCACAAGAGCCGTATCGTGTAATAATATTTCCCCAAATGTCATAGACCTGTGGATTTCAAGAATTTTCATTATTATTTTTTCCGTCTGTCAACACTTTATGCTGATATCATGCTGACTTACATGTAAACAATAAAAAAAGACTGAGACGCTCTCAATAAGGGCGCCTTTTGACCTCCCTTTTCTATTGTCTGTGACATTAAACCGCACGCGCATTCGAAAGCTAGCAAAGTAGATGGAATTTCTGCTCGGTGCTCGCAGTCAAATTTTTATTATGCATAGAACCCTGCAACATACTGTGTGATACTCCGAGTTCAATTTCATCAGCCTAACCATCATCAGAGGAATAGTGGTAATGTGTTATACATAAATTGAATATAATAATATACATGAATCATTGATGAATTATTTAGTGCAACTTTACGCCATAATGAAAAATACGAAATTAATATAATGTAAGTTAGGCCTTAACTTATTAAGTATGCTGCATAGAATTACAAAACTTGTCCTAAATTAGATATTTTTAATTTTTTTAAGTATAATTTTCAATTGTACATTTCTAGCCTACACTGCAATGAGGCTATCTAAATTACAATTTCTACAGATGATGAGTCGTGGGCTACCCACCGATCACATTATTCATAGACCAACAGACTATTGAATAAAGGCAATAACAAATAACAATAACAACCTAAGCTAGCCTATATACACTTTAATATTCAATAAAGCAATTGATATCTTTATTGATACGGTATATCTGGCTATATAGCCGATACCCTTTCCATGTTCGAGTAGATACAGGCCCTATCAGCTATTTAGAGGCATACGCTATCCAGTTTCATATTCAAGCTTCGTTAAAAAGCTTATACTACTATTCGGCCCCTGTGACGGCTAATTAGGTATATCATCATCACTCATGTGGTCTTATTTAATGTAGCCTCGTAGTAAATTTCTAAATACGTTGGCCATACCCGAGTTTGAATAATGGAGTTGATTTGTGCTAATAGCCTTGCGGGTTTAAAATAAAAATTCTCTGTTGAGTTCTATGTTGAGAAATAAAAAACTCAACAGAGAATTTTTATTTTATACCCGCAAGGCTATTAGCACAAATCAACTCCATTAGCCTCGTAGTAGACTAGTTGCAGGCTAGGCCAATTTATATTTAGCCAGTGCGGGAGATCTTTATCTAATTTAACCAATCCTGGCTAAAATTAGATAAAGATTAAACCCGTTCAACGGATCCAGGATAACCAGCATAGATAGAACCTGAATTTGAAGTCGGAGCCGGAGCCGGAGCCGAGCCGGAGCCTTTCACATCAGTGTCGTGGAGCCGGAGCCGATGAGATAACGCATCGGCTCCACAGCCCTGCTGCAAACGACAAACCTTGGGTTACTGCTGTTGTTAAAGACGTCATTAATAAGCGTTGGGAGGCACATCGCTGCAAAGATTTCGTGAGCTACAATCATCTAAAACTCAAAGTTCGAACAGAAATAGTTAATGCAAAGCAAAATTGGACTAAGAAAATCAGCGCCAACAATCTATGGAAAGCCGTAAACGTTCAATTTCGCACAAAACCCTCAACTCCCATCATGTCGCTATTGTCAAGTTTTGATTCTATTCAGGATGGAGTGAACTCCATAAACTCTACATTAAGCTCTGTTTTTCTTCCTCAGCATCTCGATGGCATTCTTACTGACGCTTACTGTTCTGATGAGGAGACTGAAGACGACCAAACTTTCTCTGTCTCTGCGGAGCAAATTTGCAAGCTTATTGACGGATGCCCAAACAACAAGGCTACCTTTGACTTGCCTACGCGAATATTCAAATCCGTGAGCTCTATCATAGCTGAGCCACTCAGTAAATTATTTCAGCAGTCCATTCAACAATGTAGTGTACCAAGATTTTGGAAAATCTCAGCTGTTTGTCTAATCCCTAAAGTTCCTACACCAACGATCAATGACATACGACCGATCAGCCTCCTATGCTTTCCTGCAAAGTTACTTGAGAAAGTTGTAATAGCTTTTTGAAATCGTATTTCCTGAGATATTATGATGATTCTCAATTCGGTTTTAGACCAAAATCCTCAACGCTTTGTGCTCTGGTTTCGCTGAATGAACATCTCACTCAATACTTAGATAGTGAAGAAACTTGCGGAGTGCTAGTCATATCCTATGATTACTCAAAAGCATTCGATAAATTGAGATCAGATATAATCATACAGCGACTGATTGATTGCAGGTTTCCAATGAAGCATGTAAAATGGATTCTAAGCTATCTAAGTGAGAGAAGTCAAATGGTTCGCATCGGTCTCACAACAAGTTATGAATGTCCAGTAACCTCAGGCGTTCCGCAAAGCTCAATCCTCGGTCCATACCTGTATGCCTTTACAACAGCAACGTATAAAGCAGCAACCAAGAATAGTCGCGTAATACGATACGCGGATGACACTACCTTATGTTTGCCAATTTATGTCTCCAAGAAGAATGATCATGCCAAAAGAGAACATGATAATATGTTAAAGTGGTCTCAAGAAATGTCTTTGGCCATCAATTCGAATAAATGCAAGGCACTCCTGATAAGAAAACGGAATTTCAACAACATGAGTATTGAAAATTTACCAAATGTCACAATGGTAAACAATTTGAATATTTTAGGAGTAACATTTAACGACCGGGCGACTTTTGGTGAGATCACATTGACAATATCGTCAGAACAGCATCCCGCAGACTGTATCCCATTCGTATACTCAAACCTTGCATATCATCTGATCAGTTAAAGACTGTATACTATGCAACAGATACTTTCCCCAGTAATTTTTCATGTTCAAAGACATCACTTGATCTTTTGTATGACTTCCATGTAAAAACCGATTTCCATTCATTGAGAAATATACGCATTTTATTATTTATTATTATTTATCAATATTACGGGAGCTATTGTCATTTTACTGTTTTGGCGGCAATCTTGGACGCCATCTTCAAAATAACATCTTTCTAGTGCTCTGATTCCCCTATTTTTCATATGTTATTCTTGGTCATAAATACTACCGGAAACCGTTGAAAAAAACTTTTGCTGGAATTTGTTGGGATCAAACGATATATCGACCCGACTATATACTTTGGCTGCAAACTTAAGCATTTTAAATATAAGTGCTTCTAAACATAAGTGACTGAGAGGTAAGATCATTTGAAAAAGGAAGTAAAGGTGCTGATGAGAGCTGTAGAATAAATGAACAAGAAGAGAAATTGCAACGCACCATTTTATTTGACCTTCTATCGGCAGTTTTGGAATATCAGTAATCTCATTAAAGTAAACGTGCTTACTGAGGCCCATTGCCTGTCATCAACTGAAAATTGAAGGCACTACTAACGGTTCTGGTATGCATCAATTTATGATTATTGTTACCGTTATGCAATATTTCATCAAGATGAGTACATGCCGACATTCTGCTATGCAAATTGTACTGAAGAAAGCTACAAAAATTATTATATAGTGTACTCGTATATATTTCCTTCTGCTATCCGAAATCGTTGCTGAATAATAGCCCACCAATAATTGATTTCACATCATAATTTCCGGTAGAAATTTCACTAACTTGCTAAATTGCAAATCTCAAATTTAACCGGGCATGGCTGCAGGTTTAAATAGGGAGTTGTGTCGATGTTGAGATATGGTAGCTAGGCCTGCTAATGATTACTGATATTAAATGAAATGGCAGCTAATCAGGTCCATATCCATTTTTCATCTGAGAATGAAACTCAACATTTTATCCTACTTACATTGCGTTTACAAAAGCAGCATTTATTCATTATTACAGGCGCACTAACTTAGGCGATTTGCCAGTAGTGTGTTTAAAGTGATATTTGATGAATGCCCGTAGAAATTTCACTAACTTGCTAATTTCAAATCTCACAATTTCCCCATTTGATTATCCCAGGGGTTCCCAACCTAGGGTACGCAGAATATTGGAGATTTATCATAATTCAATTTTGCTTCAATTACTTTCCTGTTCATGGGTCAGTTGAAATGTTAAAATTTGTGCGCATTCCGCATTGGATTGGATGATTGGGCCTTGAAGCAACCGTTGCTAATTAGCGACCACCAACTCGACCCCAACCACATACTTATATGAATCCGGATTCTTCACCATAGTAATGATTAAAAAGCAAGCAAAGAGCTTGTCTGATGTTTGAGCATGACTTTCGCTGCGCTTGTCAGTTACGCCTAGTTAAATTTTTGTGTTATTCAATTACGAATTTCGTATATTTATGCGCGTAATTAAATTTTTATTGTGAATTGTATTTCCACTATTTTTTATTTGTTAAGTGGGGGTACGCGGAGTAATGAAAATTTCTATGATTTTCTACCTTGAGGTACGCAGCATGAAAAGGTTGGGAACCCCTGGATTACCCGCTCGATGCTCACGAAATGTCAGTTTCTTTAATGAAACACGCATAGAATGACTAATATGTTAAAGAAGATGTAATAATGTAAATAATAGTTAAGTTAAATTGGCTTAGTTAAGTGATCAAATGGCGTTTTTCAATCAAAGAAATCTCTTGCTTGGCGACAAATTTGCCCATTAATTAAAATAATGAAAGCCGGCCTGAAATACAGGCCCGTTTTTACACACTGAAAGCAAAGAATGCAAACACGAGAGTCCCGAGCAAACGTATGTCCGCAAGTTACATGTATTAATCGCTCTGGTTTGCTTTGATCGCAGTGCGGCAGTCTATAACTGCTGTAATGATGACGTAATATTTGCTGCAAAACGCTATGCTCGGAAACGCTCGGAAAAGCTCGCAGTATAGCTGAGGCCTTATCTATTCAGCTCTGAAATGTTCTAGCAATCTAGTTTTAGCAATATTCTTGTATTCCGCTATATTGACACTTAATGCTTGTTGCATTGTCCCACAAATATGTTATGTTCAGTTTCAGTAGCCTTTCTACTCTCCAACAACATGTACCGGTTTGTGAGTATTTTGCATTATTAAGATTGCTTAAATTGTGATTAAAACATATTTTCATATTACTGTTATTGTTACTAGAAATTATTTTGATCCAAAGGCTCATCGCAGCTTTATCAAAATAATATTCTAAAGGAATTCTCCGATTAAACAGTAGTTTGCTGTAGCCGCTGACAAATGACAGAAAGGTTTGTAAATTGAAACTGTATTTTGTTTAATTCATGTAATTTTTTTCCACTATTCTTCTTTGTTAAAGTAAACTATCTTTATCATTCATCAATCATCAATAACATATCATCTGCATACCGTATATCTTCTAATAGAACCCGAGGGTCCTGTTAATTCATGTTGCTCTTACCCAAGTTTTACTAGAGGCCCGGGTTCTATTTAATTGCATTAAAAATTTATCGGTAAAAACATGATATCAACATAGCATTCTATGAACCTACATAAAAATACCGGCCTCTGACATCATTCTTCAACACTAAAGTTCGTATTTATCCTTTGAATCTTTAATCTTTTGTCTAATTTCTGCTTCTGGTGTCCGTATTATATGTGTCATAGAAGCACACTCGCAACAATGAATTAAGAAAGAAGGTAGCCTACGTGTGATACTTGGGTGCATGCGAGTATACCGGTACGTACCGGTACATTATTAAAGACGGAAACTACATGTAGAATTCATTGTTAGCGCACTAATTGTGACATCGTCATGTCTTTTATATCAATGCCTACCAGGTATACGACAGGTACATGAACAATTGTACAGCAGTAGCGGGATGCTTATCTATGGTCTATAAGGTCCATAAGATGCTTCTGAGTCTTGCCCGTGTTCTATCAGAGACCCCGGGTTCTATTAGAAGCGAGGGTTCTATTTAGTCATGACTCATAAGCCCGGGTTCTATTAGAGGATAGACACTGTAAACTCTAGGGCACGAAATTTCGCTTGAATTAAGCACGAAATTTAGGCATCAATTCTAACCAACACAAGGCGCGAGTAGGCACGAATGTCGAGTTCGTGCCCATTGATTTTTCCTTCAATTTCATTGAATAAACAAATATTTGGTTTGGTGCCTATTAGTGCCTAAGTGGCGCCTACTGGTCCTCTAGGCACTAGAAAGACACTAGCTAGGCGCTAACTGGCACGAAATTTCGGCTTCGTGCCAAAATCAGTGCTCTACAGTTTACAGTGTATGGTGTATCAAACATGGTACGTTGAAACCACCTATGTTTGTGGCATTTGTGGTTTCAGATTTTAAGTAAATTTCCTTTGCCAAGTTATTCATAAATATGGAAAATGGGATTGGAGATAAACTATCTCCTTGAGGTATACCATTTGTAAGTTAAATGTTTCAGATTCCACATTATATAGGATCTTGTAGGCCTATTTCTTTTCAGTGATGAATCTTTTTAGAAAGTGGAGAAAGTTACTGCTTGAAAGTAATTCATGTTCATGCATTTACTTTATAAGTATCGTTTTTGGAATCGAATCGAACGCCTTTGATAGATATAGCCTATGAAGCTTATATACAAAGATTGTTTATGATTTTTATATACAGTCCGTTTCATAAAAAGTGGATCATCCTCAAATTTGACTAAATAAAACATAAGTATGATACAGAAAGTATTTTTCATGTTATTTCATGTCCCTAATATATTTAAATGTCCTTATATAATCTGATAAGCTATGATACAGTAACGGTTCTTAAGAAGCGAATATTTTGTGGCCCTACCCTTATTGTCAATGACATTACCAATTCGTCTAGGCATTGATTCGATGATATCGTTGATTTTTGACTGATCTAACTTTCTCCACTCTCTTTTTAACAGTGACGTAAGTTGTGATACGCCATCTGTATAGGTAGCAGTGAACTACGAACGTTACGTTTTAAAATACTCCATACATTTTCTATGGGATTCAGATCAGGAGAGAACGAGCTGGCCAAGATAATGTCCATCACTATCCTTCAGACGGACTGATGCCTCATCAGACCAGACAACCCGATCCCATTGATTTCGCCAGTGACAATGACTCATTGCCCATCTGAGACGTCTTTTTGTATGCTGATCTGATAATTCGATCTGAGAGGGCCTCTTACAGCTCTTGAAATTCGACTCAATAAGTCTTCTACGAATAGTGGACTTAGAAATAGACGAGTCTAGTGCAGCCAAAGTTAACGAGAGACTTGGATCAACTTTAACAAATCTCAAAATTAGGCGGTCTCTACGTTTGGATGTTTTACGTGGACGGCCAGAGCCCTCTTTACGACAGAATCGAAAATCATCAATATGCCATCGATGCACATTTGTGTAAGGGACATTTAGTCGCTTGCTTGTAGCTCGCAAAGAAAATCCTACTTCTAGCAAGGCTGACACTTTGCCTTTTGTGAATGCGATCTCGTTATTGTTCATTTGTGCTTTGTATTGTTTTCAACCGGTAAGAGATAGATTTCTAGCTGAAAGCAATCAGGAGTGCTGCCAACACCACCGCAACGAAGTCAGGAAGCTATGGAACATGAAGTCCAGTTAATCACATGTAGCAGTTACAGGTTTTCCCGGACAAATTCATTTCTACGTCATCCAACTTCAAGATACAGCATGCAGCTTCAATCAACGTCAGGCTACTTCAAAGAAGCGTCACAGATTTCTATGTTAGATCAAACAAGTTCAAGATACGCCACAAAACTTCGTGATAGCGCTCGCATGTTCGTGAAAAGCAAAGCAGGTTCAATTGTTAATCAATTAATTTCAATTATCAATAAATTCTATCACTTTTTGATAATCTGACATTGATAGCGTAAAATTTGTTCATGGAAACGATTGCGATCAAAGAATGAACCAATTTCAGCCTATTATTTGCATAAATCATAGAACTATATAAGTTTGTGAAGCTATTACACTGTATCTGAATCCTGTGTGACTAGCCTACGTTGTAGCCTGGCAACTGACATTATACCAATCATGAGCAGCACATACGACACATGGAGTGATGACACCACGAGTGCTTCTCGGAGTTTGTCCCGCTCTCGTGGACCGAGGCCAGGTGTACCTCGTGGGCGTTACTCGAAGATCAGCATTGATTTAAAGCAGCGACTTGTTGAAGCTCACGAAAATGGAGCTGATTGGAAGGCTGCCGCTGAAACACTCAACATAAAAGAGAGCACTGCGAGATCAATCATCCTAAGATATGAGGAAGAAGGATGCGTGGAGGATGTGAGAGGAGGAAGAAGGGAGAGAAGCATAAAAGTGACAGACGCCGTTATTGATCGCTGTGTGCGAATGATTGAAGAGAAGCCGGACCTGACCTTGAAGGCAATGAAGGAGGCGCTGGCAGCAGGAGATGCACCCATACTGATCTCAGAGTCCTCCATTGCCAGAGCACTAGATGGCCGTTTGATATCCACCAAAAAGTTACAGGTATGTAGTAAAAAATATCACGCAAAATATCATTCAATGCACATTACATCAACATTTTCTCTCTTCTTTATTACAGGACTGCCCAAGTGCACGAAATTCCGATCGTGTGAAGCTGCTAAGAAAGGAGTTCGCTAGGTGGTACATGGAGGAATCCGATCGAACCCTTGTGTACGTGGACGAGACCTGTTTCAACCTCTTCACAAGGAGAACAAGGGGCAGATCTCAAGTGGGTCGACCAGCTGTCCGACAGCTTCAATTCACACGTGGTCGGAATCTCAATCTGTGTTTGGCAGTTGCTGCGGATGTTGGCATCGTCTATTACGAAATTCGTCGAGGCACCAACACAAAACAAGATTTCCGTAACTACATGGATAATTTGGATCGAGTGCTGGAATCACAAGCGGTGGAGAATTGTTTCGTGATCATGGACAACGCCCCCATCCACATCGACGCTTCCTCTTTTGTAGCAACCGTGCGGAAAATACCACCATACTCTCCGTTTCTCAATCCAATTGAAAACTGCTTTTCCACCATTAAGTTGCGGTTGAGAGAGAAGCTGCGCGAGGCAGCAACAGTGCGAAGGATTGCAGATGTTCCAACTCACACCTCTGTTTCAGAGCACCGCATTTCTGTTCTACAAGGCATTGTGGAAGAAATCCTACAAGACCAAACAATTTCTGGTGTGAAGGTAGCACGCATGCAGAATCACATTATTACTTACTTGGACAGGTGCCTAAATTGTCGCGACATTGTTGTTTGATTATGAAAATAGTACTCCTTTTCTGACTCTGTGTTCTGAATGCGAATTTCATGGGTTTTCATTGTACGAATTTAGTGGGTTTTCATTGATATCTTATATTTCTATACATAAATCTAAACACCTTACCCTTTGAAATTGGAAATGAAAGGGGCTTCCGTTCCTAAATCATAAATATTATTTCTGCACATGAATCTGCATACCTTATTTTTGAAATTGGTTGCACTATCTTGAACTTGAATACTTTAACACGAACCTGCTTTCATTAAAATTGAAGCTTAAGTGACGTATAATTGAAATAGGTTCAACTATCTATGGTCTTTGAAATTGCTTGACGTATCTTGAACTTGTATGCATTATGAGTGAACTAGCTCGGGAAAACCTGTACATTATTGTTGATGAATAATGGTGCTATACTGGCTCTGATTGACCGATTTTCTTTATTTTTGTTTTGCTTGATAGCTTTTGGCTTGTAGAACAACATATTACATAACAAAGGAAACAAATGTAATTTTATAAGAGTGAGGTATGATTTTGTGTAACATTGCTAAATGAAGATCAAATTATCTATTACTTTTTTATCTATAACAGGAAAACAACTCAATATTCATGCTTGAAATTTCCAACAATGATATTAGTAAGCACAACTGACATATCTTCCAAATTTCAGAGAAATTCGTTCAAGTTTGGCGGAGTTAGACAAAGTTGAAGTTAAGGCGATGTTTAAGGGTGATCCATTTTTTATGAAACAATCTGTAGTTGCATCGTTTCTTTTAGAATGCAAATTTTATCCATGGTTGAACTTCCTTTTAGAAATCCTGTTTGGCATTGATGTACGACATTGTTCTCCTTTAATCATAAGTTTAATCTTTCATTCAAAATTTTCGTCAATAATTTTTCGAGATCGGAACTTAAATTCATAGGTCTATATCTAGTTACAACATTTTTGTCGCCCCTTTTGTATATTGGCATTATCCAGCCTTCAGGAAATGGAATTTTGACATCATTATTTAAATGTTGGTTAAATAGAACTTGAAGTATTGATAAAGTATTTTCCGGTATTTTTAGGCATGTCTGATACCAATTCATCGGGACCGCTTGATTTACAACTTTTAGTTTTTATCAAGTTGTTATTTATTTCGTCAATTGTGATTTCAGGATCTAAAATTTTATTGAAGGCAAAGAATGTTGTCTTAAACTTCATCATTTCTGGGAATATTGGATTGTCCAAGTTGATCGTTGTTTTTTATTTCAATTAGGAAATTGACGGATTTTAGATTACTTGTGTTACATTTGTTTTTCGTTCTAGAATTTATCGCATTCCAATACTTCTGATGATCATTATCTTCTTTTGCAAATATCAATTCATTTAATCTATCGTCCTTCAAGTTTCGCTTTTCTGCTCTTTATTCTTTCTGTAGAGTTCTTTTTGACTACATTAATTTTGTCAAATTTTCATTTGACTTGTTTTTCTTATAAAGCTTGTGACTTCTTTTTCATAAATTACTCTTAATCTTGTTATATTTTCAAAGTTCTTTGATCTGTGAACTTTGTTTTTGGTCTGGTTTGCTTTATTTCTAAGTATTATTTTCTATTTATTGTTAATTATTCTTTACACATCTCATATTGAATTCATAAGAATAGCATTTAATTTGTTTAGCTCTAAACATTGTACATCAAATTCAATTCTATCGAATTTTAAGCGGTTTTCTTCTGTTCATTTGTGATGAAATGTCTCATTATTTAGGGGCGTTGGATTTGATGGCTTTATTTGATTGTTACACGCTAGTTTAAATTTCATCTGTGATGATCCGTGTACAATACGGAATTACCAATTATAAATTCGGTTTGTATATCGATCCTGATATGATCAAGTAATCAATCGTAGATTTCAGCATAACGCCGTTTTAAGTAAGTAAGTAATGTGTTAATCAGAAGTAACATATGTAAACTCACAAAGAATCATGACATTCACAATGCATATAATTCATAGAAAAACATTTCACGGTAAATTGTTCTGTAGGCGTGCAGTGTAGTTCAAAAAAGGAATGTCTAGTCTTTACAGCTTGACAAACTGGAATAATGCGTTGGATATCAGGTATGAAGAAACCTGTTGGGGAAAATATCACTCAGAATATGATTGTCACTGCTCTCCATCTTTCGGTAGAGATCGAGACTCTGTTTATTTCAACATACAACCTGTTCACCAGAGTTGGAAAAGTCGGAATTGGAATTAATTCCGACCCGGAATTAATTCCATTTTTCGTCGGAATTGGAATTGGAATTGACGATATTTAAATCTACTGGAATTGGAATTGGAATTGACCTTGATAAACCTCAATTCCACTTTTTCGATAGACCTGTGATAAATCTATTTGTACAAAAATTGAAATCACAGTATTCGGCCGTTGTGTTAACTGCACGCAAAGATAAGAGAGAGATAGATCGACAGAGCTAGTTTTTTTTCTATTGTTGAATAAAGGGTGCTAATCTGCTATTTACTTATTTATCATGTAAGATAATTAATCAAAATAAAACGATTGTTGAATTTAGTTATTGATTGGATAAGCACAAAAATTGGAGATTAACTTAATTGTTGCACACACAAAAAAAATTGGTTTGGAAAGAGGAAAACTAACCCTGCATTAAAGGGCAGCCTGTCAGTTCAAATCACAATATAGACAGTGTCAACAAATTATTCTAATAATTAATGATTCAATTAAAATGGCAATGACATGAAATATTATTCAACTTCCAATCACAACAATTGACAATATTGATTTGAAGACTATAATTATACAAATACGATACTCAACGATAAAAGAAAAACTTTAAACTTGCAGTTCACTTCCTGATGTTGAATTCACTTCAATTCGATCGGACTCACTTATACCAAAATAATATCATAAATATCATGAATATCAGTGTCACTTATACCGTCAATCTTCAATCGCGCTCGTTGATGTACGTGTTGCCGCATACGCTACTGTGTTGTTCGCTGGTAGGCAGTTGTAGTTGTTACTTCTGTAGTCAAGTTACACCGCGAAAGCACGGAGTTCTTCTAACAGCTACTGAAGATGTCGTATGTGTTGTTGGTAGTTGTTGTTTCAATTTCTCATCGTCTCTAATTTATGCAAATTTTTGACACTTGACGATAAATCTACTTTCTTTTGAAAATTGAAAGTTTCCTTTAATCTCTGCTCGTTAGCTTTCGACCCGACCACATTTCGTTCTTGTCACGGAATTTTCAATCTCCTTTTTTAACATGGACCATTAATAAGTTTTCATGATATCATTTTTATCGTCGTTTTTTCTTTCATCAACAATCACGTTATTCGCACATTGAATTTCTTTCTTCTGTCAGTTTATTAATAGATTTATTCGCATCTCTCTCTCTCTCTCTTTCATAGAAGTAGATAATAGTACACTAGAATGGAAGTTTGATATCTTGCCTATGTACAATGATGGCACATGGAAAAATCTATGGTTTGTAGACCAGATTCGATCTAAAACATTGTATCATAGTCAAACTATTTGCCAAGTTGGTTGTGGAAGTTGTTGGCAGCAAATTAATGCAGGATTTTTATAAAGATAATATTAAGTGAGATGGTGGCATTGTTTCATGTGGTATAGCCTGGGTTGGTATATTGTGTCGATTTGCAGCAGTCATTAACAACTATTTTTCAAAATTCGAATTAAAAATTGGTCCACAAAGTCATGATTGAAAGTGGGCGGTGCACTGGTTGTAAGAATATCTCAAGAATTCAATAGAAAAAATTCTAACCGTATGATGATTTCTCCTTCATACGGTTAAGAAACCTAGCGCTTTTGTGGAATAAACACATTGAAAGCTTCTTCACTGACAATAATTTCTCAGATAAGTGAATAGTCGCTAGAACTTTTCAATTAATCATTAAATGACACATGTGATATAGTGTGATGATATTTTGGAAGCTGATATTCGAAAGCATGTAAAGATTTTGAAAATTGTTCAAATATAGTGAACAGGGGAGCCCTTTCAAGTAAAATGAATACTCTGAGATTTCTTGACCTCTGATTTCAAGCTGGAGCAATGTATGTTCTGTAAATCGACATTGCAAGTTGCATATGTGACTGATTATACTCTTGATAGATTATAGGAGCGATATTTCAAAATGATGAACGTACAGAACGTTTTAAAGGATTTCTTTCTTTGTCATCCTGTCGCCGCAGTATTTTGTACATTCACTATTGCTTTTGTGTATGATCTTTGGACAAGGGGCAGCAATCCAGATCACAATTTGGCTTGATAAATATAAATACAAATAAGAAAACATGGACACCAGCTCGCACAATTTGCGTTTTGCCCCAACTTAGTTCCCCCGGCGTGTGCCACAATTTTCATGCAATTTCCATTCCAGGACTTTCTATGGTACTGTTAATTTCTATGCTCTCTCTCTCAGCGTTTGATTCTTTGCTGACCGTTAATTTTCTTTTCTCTTTTTCACAAGATGTTGAATATCTCGTTTACGAAACGAAAATGGCGTAGGCTGACCGGCTACATATATACATGTACATGTACATGTACACAAGAAATATGAACTATGAACATGAGAGCGCACATAGGAACAACGCAGGGAACGGCACACAGGAATAACGAGGATAGGATACGGGCACATGGGTTAAATTGAAGCGAGGAAACTTTAGATACATTAGCATATACGCGTCATGCAATTATCGGAATTGAATCTCATTATGGAATTGGAATTGAATTGAAATGTTTCGACTGGAATTGGAATTGAAATTTCTGCTCTGGAATTGGAATTGGAATTAAAAATTTCAGTGGAATTTTTCCAGCTCTGCTGTTCACCATTTGCACAGCGACACTCACGTATTCCATCGCGATACTTACTTCATGAGCACGTATGTCAATTCTTTTCAGCTTCTTTGTTTGCGATCTGTTGATAACGATTAAATTGGGACAAGCATATTCCACAATTGCCCGAATATGTGCATCTTATAGATCACGTGCAGTTTATCAATGTTCAAATGTAGCCACAACTTTCTCAAAGCAGAAAAGCGTTTATTAGCTATCTTCACAATATGGCCTATGTGTGAATCACAAGACAAATCTTTACTGATTATAAAACCAAGGACCTTGACTTTATTGACGCATTTGTTGGAAGAGAAAAGGCAAAATCAACATTGTTGCTGGCAAGACAAAAAAGGATCTTTAATTTTTACAAATTAAGTGTTAGATGATTTCCCCACATCAACGCTGAATGTTTTCTATTTCACAATTAATTCATTTTCAATTTTGTCCGCAGAAAGTACCGGTACAATTACAGTTAAGTCGTCTGCATGTTTTACAGATTTGGTAGTCGATAAAAGACAATGGAAATCTCCAAAGAACGCTCCAAAATTGTATGGTGCCAGGACAGTACCCTGGGGAACACCAACAGTTACACGAAAACTTCTGGATCTTTTGTCGTACAGTTTGATATGAGCAAAAAGTTACATAATTAATCTCATGGGAGAAGGACAAACCCACTAGGAACGTGCATTTTCAAAAATTTCTCAATTGTCAGATTGTGGTCTAAGTTGTCGAATGCTCTATGCATATCGAACGTCATCAGTGCAAATCCAGGGGACTTTTTGTCGTCGTGATCCTGAAGCAATTGATGTTTAATTGCAACTAGAGCTGTTGTAGGGGAACATTCCCAACGGAAACCGTGTTGTTCGTCACCGTGCATATGTTCAAAAATCAATCTGAGTTCGTTTAAAAGTAAGCGTTCGAAAATTTTGGATGAGAGGATTTAAGGATTGAGATAGGCGTTGATATGAAGAGGGATAAAGTCTTACAAATCAATGATGAAATTTCACTATCACCCGAAAATTTATTGGATTTGACGTTCGAAAGTAGTTTTGGAACTTGTAATTCAGAGATCAAAGGACTCCAGTTATCATCATGAACAATATCCAGTTGGGCACAGGTGGATTCTTGGATCAAATTGATGGAAACTTGTTGAGTAATTAGTTCTAAAGTATTATCGATTCCATTATTTTTCTCAATGAGATTATCGAAAGCATTGCTGTGATTTTTTGTATCTCTCATTGTGGCCAATAAATTCCAAAGTCCGTTGGGTTTGGCATTTATCTTTTTAGCACAGATTTGTTTGCATTGCACTCTTGGATTTCAAACTTTAAATTTAATAGTTATATTAATTTAAATAGTTGTATTTGCTCCAATCACTCAAACGGCAATCTTTCCATCTCTCGTTAATTAAATGCTTTGCTATGGGTATGAGCCATTCTTTGTCCGTTGATTTCATTGCGATATATTGTTGAGGTATATCCCGGTCTATATGGTCAATTACAGTTTGTCGAATCGTATCGTCAGTAATGTATATATGACCGGTCCAGGACAACTAAAAAAAATAAGATACCTCCAGAATGCAAAATCGGAATATTTCATATACTGAAAAAAGACCTGTAAAAATAAAAAATAAAATAATGAAATCAAAGAAAAGTATTAAGCTCGTTGGGATTTTTTCATATACTGAGAATGAGTGTAGGAATATTTCATACACTGATTAAGAGTTTTATAAATAAAAACAATATTAAGGATAAAATTAAAAAACAGTTCTAAGCTCGTTTTCATATACTGAAAAGAGGTTTCAAAAGTGTCACGTAGTCGAAAATTTCACGTAGTCTAAAAATTTCACGTAGTCGAAAATTTAAGTAGTCTAAAAAATATCAAAATTTCACGTAGTCGAAAATTTAGGTAGTCTAAAAATTTCACGTAGTCGAAAATTTAAGTAGTCTAAAAATTTTTCTAGTCCCAAAATTTCGAAAAATTCAAAATTTCAAAATTTACGTAGTCCAAAAATTTACGTAGGCTAGTCCAAAAATTTACAAACTTTATGTAGTCTTTTCACATAGTCCAAAAATATCAGAAGATTGTATTCAAAATATTCATTAAAAAATGGAAACCTCAAAAATGGAAGAAACTTCGAAAAAGGAAGAAACTTCGAGAATATATCCTTTGTTGACAAATGAACGTAGCTCTACTTTAATGGACATTGAAAAGATGAACATTGAAAAACACAAAGATAGAGTACGTTATATGAAAGAAAAGGAGTCTCAATTATTATTAATATTAGAACATTATGATAAATTAAGAAAGAGATGGTCTAAAGCAAAGTGGTCTAAAGTTAAGAATGTAACACAAGGCATTGGAGCATTTTTAACAGTAAGTTCAGGCGCTTTAACAACTGTTTTATCTTCTGGCGCTATTTCAATTCCTATTATTGCTACTGCTTTGCACTCTGATGATCGCCCAATTGTAGGGAACAGCTGCTTCCCGCATTCATGAAACATTGCATTTCAGAACAAGCAGCTGTTAACAGCACTTATACACTTGCCAAATGCGCTTCCAGTTCTCCAACCGGAATCGCGACCAAAACCTCATTTCAATCCAGAACTGCTTAGAAAATGGCAACGATTCATTGGTTTACTTGAACTCTATGGTTTTAGAAAGTTACAATTGTCACGTCAACGTTGTCATAGGGATTTCATTGATGCTTATAAACTGTATCTCATTTAACAAATTGTTGATAGTTAATAGAATTTTTTGATTTAAAATGAATGGTGAAAATCTGACTGAGATATCTCCCAGAGCCTTTGGTCTGACTGAGTTCTTAAAACAATACGGTAAACAAACAACTACGAATTTCGATTTAAATAAGATCGCAGATCATTTAAGAATAAAGAATTTTCGCGTATTGATGAGGGATGAATTACGTTTGCTAAAAGATAAGCCAACTGTAAATTTCGTAACAAATCTTCACATATGAGATCAAAAAAGAGTACATTGGTCAGCAGGGCAAAAGAATACTAATGTAGAAAACTATTTGTTCGATTCATAGGGACTTCTCCCTACAAATGAAGTCAAAGAATTACTTGGTAATGGAACATACAATACTTTTCAAATTCAAAAACCAAGAACTACTTATTGTGGACATTTATGTCTTTATGTTTTATTCAAATAACAGGAAGGAAGACCATTTCTAGATATTATGTTAGAATTGAATAATGATAATCAAAGTTTAGTCTTTTGTAATTCATTTTCATAAAATCTACCCTTTATTTCCTCATTATCTAAATCTTTAATTTCATAAGTAATCGGATAAGTTTGATTTATTTTACAAAATTCAAATATTTTTTTAGTCCAATAACCAACAAAACCTTTTTCAAATTTATTCTTATACTTAAATATTCGTGCGCTATCACCAATCTTATATTTCGATTTACGCCTTTGTAAATTAACATTACTTTCATTCTCAAATTATTTTCAAAAATCTTCTTTCTTATTAAATCTGGATCGTTAGAAGCATTCTTTGGAGTTTCTTCAATACCTGAATGAATCTTATTGTTATAATCATCAACAATTCCTGGTAATATTTTTAACCATTTCTGATTACCTTGTTCTATAAATTTCTTAAATAATTTACTTTTTAGCGTTCTATTAAACTTTTCTATTACTACAGCTTTGCCAGCATTTTCTGTGGAATAAACGGTTTCAAATAATGGCTCAACATTTCTGTTATAAAACTCAGATCCTTTATCAACAAACAATTTCTTTGGCTTTCTATTACTTTCCTTGAATATTTCTTCAAGCGCAAATTTAACTGATAAACCACTTTTATTCTTTAATGGCTTCACCCAAGCGTAGTCAGTATATGAACATATAACGGTTAATGCGTATTTAAAATCAGATTCATTCGGCATATGAATAAGATCAGTAGTCCAAATATCATCTTTATTAAATACTTTAACCTTCAATAGATATTTCGGCCTTCTATATTCCTTGTGAATTTCGGACGCGTAGGTTTCGGTGTTTTGAGTTTTGTCTAAACCCTGACCGAACAATATTTTAGCTTGTAAAGCCTTTTTAACAAACATTCTTTCAATTTTCTCTCTAAATTTAGGATTTTGAATATTATCTTATTCTTCTATCATCTTTCTATCAGCTTCATGACGAGATTTTAGGTCATGATTTCGATAAGCTAAATCGTGTCTATAAGCTGCTGCATCAACTCTGTTTATTGGTTTTTCACCTGGTTTTGGATTATTATTCTCATCTAGTCTTATATCTAATCGAGTTCCTGGACCGGTATATGAATGACCAGGAAGATGATTTTCTTTTGAATATTTACTGCTAATAAATCCAGGAAAGTTTTCTAATGCTTTTTGTATGACACAGCCGATGGCAAGAATGCACTTTTAAGAGATAATTTAATAAATCTAAATTAGAAATTTTCAATTTAATTAAATTTTCGGAATTTGTAGAATTTGTAGAATACATTTTAAAGATAAAAAAATATTTATAACTTTATAACAATTTATTTTTTATAACATTATGACAATAATTTTATCTAATCATACTAGGACTTAGATATATTACAGAACCATCTTTAGTTTCTTTTATTTCTATTAAATCATCAACATTATGTAGAATGTTTTTGAGAACTCGTTTTTTTCGTCAACTAAATTTAATTTACTAATAAAATTATCTACTATTCCTTCACCCCTAGCAACTTTCTCCAATTCTTTATTATGACGTTTTATTCTTCGAATGCTGCCTTCTCTGATTTATTTTTATTTACTGCTTGGATAATATCAGCTGTCTCACCTGCAACACTTCCTGCAGCTGATATACCTCCTATTATTAGAGGAATTAATGGGAGAATTCCACCATTCTTTTCTTCTTGTAATTTAATATTCTCTATCATTGGTTTACTTATGTAATATTTTTCTGTTAATCGTAATAGTTTTAGGAGTATTTTTGTCAACACTGTTACGTAATTTTAATTCAACAGTTTTATTATTATTATTATTACTTTTCGCTTGCGACATTTTTAACAAAAACATTTTAATCTAAGAATTTTTTTGATCTATTCTAGTTAAGAAAAAATTTAATAAATTATTCTAAATAACTTTATTCTAATTAACTTATCGACGAAGTCTTGGGCTTTAGCAGATCCTAGCCATCTTTCCATTAAGAATTTCAATAGAATATTTTACATCTTCTAGCAATAAACCATAAGCCATCAATGAAGTTGTAGAATCTTTCTTTTCAATATTAATCGTTACATCACAACCATTTTTGAAAATATCCTCAGATTGTGCACTTAAATCGAAATAGAAAGTAAGATATGAATGTCTCAATTCTCCAGGAGTTAATTGTGGTTCAACCCCAAATTGTATACAAAGATTTCTATAAGCATCATACTGTATCCTTCCATAAATTGATTATTGGTATCATCGAATCTTAATGGATCAATAGGATATCAGGTCTGATTTAAAGCAACTTGTAAACTTCGAATTGTGTTAATATGGAAAAGATTGTTGTTCTTATCAAAACTTGAAGAATCATTTTTTTGAAATGTTAGTAATAAATATCTTGGAGTATTCGAAGTTTTAGTAAAATGCAAGTTAAATCTTTGTTCAGAAAAAGTTACAGAACTAGCAGTGCGCTTTAGAAAATTTACTGGAATTGGTTTGTTAGTATTTAATCTTTTTGCAATAGTTAATTCAACCTCTAAACTAGGAGTAGTATGTTTTATCCACCATTTAAGTCTATCAATTTTTAAATATGCTTTTTTTCCAGTCTTACCCTAAAAGATTAATTCATTATTTGCTGTGCGATGAATTATTAATTTAAATTTTAATTGATATGATATTTTATCATAATCTAAATATCCGAATAATGGAGAAAATGACCAATTTACTGTCTGTTTACTTTTTTTGTTAAACTCACGTCTTTCTTTATATGCACTATTGTTTGCTTTATTTAAATGATTTGCAATATTTTCTACATCTTTCGCAATTCCTGCGGCATCTGTTCCAGCGTGAGTTAAATCATCAACAATTATACCATCATTAGTATCAGGAAACCAACCTTCGATTTCATACTCTTTATTATTTTCACCAATTGTAACAAATCGAAGCATTGTATCAATTACACCTGGAGAATCACTTATTGTTTCTATATTTTGAGTTGCAACATCTAAACGCATTTGTGTAAATAATCTTGGAAAGAAATTATTCTCTAATGCAATATTATCGGTATCTGGTAATGGTGTTGTAAAATTAGCATCACTATATAAAGAATATTCATAGCGTAAAAGGGAATCAGGTAAATATAAATAACTTTGTTGATTATCAACTTCAAAGATTAAATCTCCTCCAGTATTTACTCTACTAGAAGATCCGGGTTTCATTGCAATTCTTATATAATCATTCTTTTTTGATTGTAGCTGACGAACGGAGAATCGTCTAATTCAAATTTATTTTCGATAAAGCGATCTGAATGATTGATTAAGGAAGACATTTTTATAAAAAATTATTTGACTTTTTTGTTTTTTCTCACACACAGAAAAAATATTTTCTTAGAATATATTTTAGAATTTTGCTAAACCGTTGCCTCTTATTTCTTCAATTGATTTCTTCTCCTGTTTACTTTCAGCGGCTATGTTGGCAATTTTTTTTGTTTCCTCTGAGAGACCTTTAATTTCTTGTAGTTCTTTGGCATCATTCCTAAGTCTACGAATAGTTTCTAGTTGCTTTAATTCGTTTTAAAAAAAAATCAATCGTTTAGTTGATACTGAAATTGAATATTAAAAGTTAGTTAATCTGAAATTATCTAAAATAATCTTATTTGTTTTACTTTACACTTGAAAATATTCCATCTCCGCTGTTTACACCATCTCCTTCTTTTTGGATTGATTTTACACTGTTATAATGGTAAACAGATTTCATAGAAGGTTCACTTGCAATGTTTTGATTTGATGAAAAACGTTTAAAATTGTGTTAATAAATTACAGGCATTTTTAGATTTTAATTTGTGATTAAGATTTACGTTTATGATTAAGATTTACGTTTGTGATTAAGATTTACGTTTGTGAATGGACAAACCGCGTGATAACTTTATTAATTTGCTTTTGCACTTTCTCTATTGCGTTAAGCAGCGTGTGATGTATTTTAATTTCTTTTCTATTAACTTGCATTTTCTGCTGATTCATGTTTAAATCCGTTTTAAAGGCCTTCTACTTTATTTTAAGAACATCTAACTCATTTTTAACAGCATCTAACTGTTCTTTATTTTCTTTATAAATTTTCTTTAATTCATTTTCTAAATTGATTTAAGAGTTTTCATTTTATCAACTTTTGATTATGTGATTTTACTTCATCTATTATTCTATTCATCTTTTTCATTTGTTGAGTAATTTTAGAACTTAATTCATCAACACTTTTTTGGAATGTAGCTTGTAACTTATTTAATTTTTTGAAAAATTTTTAGGAAGGTTTTCTAATTCATTTTCTAATTGCTCTTTCAATAGTTGTATCTGATGTTTATTTTTAATGACTGCAGATTTTAACTTTATAGAAAGTAATATTAAAATTTTTGATGATTCTGAATTTTTTTAAAAAAGTTTTGCTATATTTATTTCTGGCTATTTATCCTTTTTATCAAGTTTTAATAATTTTTCGTTTAATGATTTGTCATTAAGTTTTAGCAACTTTAATTCATTCATCAGTGGAACCAAAACATCGTTTATATATTTTTCTTTTAAGTCATTTATTTGTGTATCAACATATTGTTTATTTGTTAACTCTGTATTTTGTTGCGGAAGAATAGAAAGATGCAAAGGACCAGATAAAACGTCTCCAATTTTCATGATATAATTTTCTATCTCTATTTCTAATTCACGATTATTCGGGATATATGCACCTCCACCAACGTTTGGTAACATCATTTTTTAACAATAAAAGGTATGTCATAAAAAATTATTTTGTCATGAAAATAAAAAATAAATTTTTCTCACATAAAAATAAAAAATGGAAATAACTCAAATTTGTCAAGTTTGTAATATGCGTTTTACAAATCAAGTGTTATTATATTCACATATGAAATATACAGCATGTGGTCAACTTATAGAACAATCTCAACAAAATATGCAACCTATGTCAAGTATGCACCAATTACTACCTATGACATATAAGCAATACATTCGTCAATCACAACAATTAGAAAATTTGTTTATACCTCAACAAGGTCAAAATATGCAACCTGTTCAAGAAATTCAACCTATGTCAAATATTCAACAATTGCAACATTTGTTTATACCTCAAAAAGGACAAAATCTATATACAGCTAGAAAAAATAACGTAGGTCCAAATAATGATTATTTAGTTCCAAATAATCATCTAGTACAGAATAATCATGTAGTTCCAAATAGTCATCTAGTACATAATAATCATGTAGATGAAAATCAGGAAGAAGTTCACATGCGACAAAAATAAAATTCTTCAAGCTAGGCAATCTATTGATGCACGACAATCTATGCAATGTAATACGAAGAAATATATTCTGGTTGTAACAAAAATATGACGTCTAGAAATTTTGCATGTCATTTAAAATTATGTGATTAACCAGTGGAGGCTAAAAAAGATAAAATATGATATAAAATGAAAGATCAGCTATGTCTTTATTGTAATAAATATTTTGCAAATCAAGAAATTACTAATCATCATAATTCTTGTATAAATTCTACAAGACAATGTACAAATTGTCAAATTATTAAACCTAAGACAGAGTTTTATGATAGTTAATATCAGTGTAAGGATTGTTTAAAGAAAAAGTAAAGTGTAGTTGTTTCAAAAAAATTATATTGAAGAAAAAATTTCCGCGACATGTAACACTTTGTCCTAATCTATAATTGAGCAAATGCAAGTATATGATAAAGATTTGAATATATTAATAGATACTGAACGTGAAATATATAATAACTCTCAAGACTTTGATATTAGAATGTATGCGAAAGTAAAAATTTAACACTTCAACCTATAGGAGAAATAATTATCTTTTTAGAAAATGAAGCAAAAGTACCACTAAATTCCTGAAACAATTTATTTCTATTTTGATAATTATTTAAATGCAAAATTTGGTATACCAATAGCTAGTATATTAGAAAATAATAATACATTAAAATGTTTAAAATCTGGAATTGATGATGTAAGAAATGCTTTGAAAAAAGCAGCACCAATAATATCTGATGCCAAATCTACATTAGCTGAAGCAAAACAAACAATTGAAGATAAAAAACCAATAACAAACGGTGTGAGTGCTATAATTAATTAATTAATTATATTTTTAGATATAAATGTTTTAGATATAAATGCTAGATATAAATTTTTTTTCTAAAAAATGATGGATGCGATAAATGAATGTTTGGAAAAAAGTTGCACGAAAAAATGCATAAAATAGAACATGTGCCAGTTTAAAAGATTATCGTCATCCTACAAATCCTCTTACACCTGAACAAGAAGTTAAATTTCCTTACCATCGAAAATATATGCAGTTCGTTAAAGATTACAAAATAAAACACGGTATATTAAAATACACTAAAACAAATGATTTTCCACTTTGTTTGCAAAGTTTCAGAGTATTTTTGGCATATAATAATTTATGGTGGTTAATTAATAAAGAACATTTAACAGTCTGTGATTTAAAAACATTGCAACAATTAAATATTCCTGCCTTCATCTAAAAAATTTATAAGATCTAAAATTTATATCTAAAATTAAAACGCAAATTTTTTCTTTAAAAAATAGATAATGGAAAATACCAAGTTTTATTGTGTCTTATGTAAAAGACAGTTACAAACAAAAAGAAGTTATCAATCTCATTTAAAAAGTAAAATGCATTTACAAAATATAGATCGAGCTGATAAAGGAAATATATCAAAATTAAATAATTACAAGACTATCTAGAAACATTACCTACTGATATAAAAGTTTAAAAAATATTTGATGATTATTCACATTCGGAATATAAAAAAGTTTTTAATAGTGAAGATTTTTTTGGGGAAATCGAAGGTTCTAGTACTTCGCCCGAAACAGATATAGATATTTATTTAATGAAACTGACGAAACCGACGAAACCGACGAAGCTGTAACAGATATAAAATATTTATTTGATGAGTCTGTTGAACATAATGAAACCGATGAAAGTTTTTATGATGTATTAACAAACTTCTATAATATATTTAAGAAATCTTTCTAATGTTATATGAATGTAGAAGTACTTTATACAAAAACTGGATACGATGGAATGACTGAAGAAATAATACAAGGAAATTTTACACAGACACAAGAAATTCATAATGTAAATAATATACAACCCATATTTGAAACAATGATAAATAAATTAAAAGATGCTATAACTGAAGCTGAGTTGCGTGAATCTGGTTGGAGATTTGTTGCAATACTATCTAAGAAAATAGTAATTGACAAATATAAAAATAATACTGGTGGTAGTTACATACCCCTTCCTTTCAGTTCTCCACAAATAATCAACATACAGAATGAAGATGAATATTGTTTTCTGTGGAGTGTTATAGCACATTTGCATCTTACAAAATATCACAAAGAAAGACTAAGTCATTATAATAAAGAAGAATATATAAATGAATTTGATCTCTCTAATGGCTTAGATGAATTTCCATATGATTATAATAGGTTAATAAAGTTTCATAAAAAGAATAGAAATTTAATAGAAGTAAATATTTTTGAATTAGATGTGAAGTATGTTTCTATTGGTGATGTTACTCCCTTATATCAAGGAGATATTGAAGTTAATAACATTGTTTATAACAACTTAAAAGAATTTTATTTGAATAACAAAAATTTATGCCAAACAGAATATACAATGAAAGAGGAAATTACATGCATCATAATATTATTTACAAAGGAAATGTAATATGTACTGAAAAATATGAAATTATAAAAACATTATCACCAATGATGATTAATCATAATAATTATAAAGGATGTGGATTTCCCTATGAGTACGAAACCGAGTGCTCATCTCTATTGTCAGAATATAGACATAAGTTAGAAATGTTATCACAACTATATAAAAAACAATATCAACAAGAATATCAACAAGGGTTACAAATGTTACATAATCAATATCTACAAGAATATAAACAAGAAGAAACTATATTATTTCGCAAATATATTGAAGACGAGTGGAATCTTGAAGATAAAGAATATTTAAAATTATCATACATAGTCTACCAACAATGTAATTCTCAATTTAATGTACTAGAATGTCATCCAAAAAATCTACAACAATATAAGGAACATTGTCAACAAAAAAATCTACAAGAATATCATATGGGTATAAATATGTTAAGTAAGGAATATCATGAACAATATGAAGAACAATGTCGAAAACAATATGAAGAACAATTTCAAAAAAATATCAAGAACAATATCAAGAACAGTTAGAAATATTACAACAGGAATATCAACAAAAGTTAAAAATGTTAAAGCAGCAGTTAATGCAACCAGCACAAGCGAATATACTATATTATCAAGGTCATTACATATTGTGTGAAGATATTTCTATATTTACAAAAACTTCAGATAATGCTAATTTTCCCTGTCTCCAATGTATGACGAGCTTTAGAACTAAAGAAGAAATGAATAGACATTTGGAGAATTGTCAACAAAATGAAGCAGTTAAAAATACTTTTATTAAAGAAGATTATTTAGCATATAATAAATGGTATTACAAAAATAAAGTACCCTTTATTATCCATTGTGATTTTGAAGCATATAATGTTAACATGACACAAAGTTCTGGTAAGCATTTGCTTGAACAAAAACCATTATGTTGGGGAATGTACATTCATTCAAATTATCCTGAATTATTTAAATCAGAATATTATCAATACTATGGTGAAGATAGTTCAGAAATGTTTACAAAGAAAATAGAAGAATTACAAAAATGTTTTTCACAATTGCTTAAAACAAATAAACCAATGCTTCCATTAACGTATGAAGAAAAAATTAATTTTGTTAATGAAACTGTACTGTGGAAAAGAATTTACAAAAAATTATGAAAATGGCAAATATATCGATAAAGTAAAAGATCATGATAATCTAAATGGATTATATAGAGGTGCAGCACATAATTCTTGTAATCTTAATGCTAATAAATTTAGATATAACTTTGTACCTTTACATTTCTACAATGGTTCTAAATATGACTTCCATCTAATACTAAAAGATCTATTCCCATCTGAAAATTACAACAACTAAGAACAAACGCACTATGTAAAACAGAAGAAGAATATTTTTCAATGCAATTGGTTGTATTAGAATATTAGATGCATTTAGATTTTTTGATCCTTACTCATTAAAGGTCATGGGAAAAAATTTGAAACCTGAACAATGTAAAATATTAAATAAATATAATTAAAAACCTTTAAAAGGTATTTTCCCTACGAATATTTAACTGGAGATATAAATAGAATAAACGAAATAATGCAAGAACATCAACTTTCTTCACGTGATAAATTTAAATCAACATTAAAACAATCACAACTATCTGAAGAAGACTATGCAGAAGCTGAAAAGAATTGGAGAGAGTTAAATTGTAGAACAATGTATGATTATACAATGAAATATCTTCAGATAAATGTATTAATCCTTGCTGATCTTTTTGAAAACTTTCGTAACATGTGTGTAGAATATTGCTGAATAGATCCATGTTATTGTTATTCTACATCAGGATTAACATGGTTAGCAGGGTTGAAACATACAAATGTTAAACTTAAATATTATAAAGCAAGTTCTTATGATAAATTATTATATTTTGAATCTGGAATTAGAGGTGGTGTTCCATCTGTTCTAGGTAATAGATATGTTAAATGTTATAATAAGAAAATAAATCCTGATGATTATGGAATATATAAACCTTTGTCTCCAGAAGAAAGCGATCTGTTTATAAAATTGTTTAATCAAAATATAGAAGGACTTATATCGAATGAAGAGAGTCAAGCAACACTTGATGAATTCATGAGAGAAAACTAATTGTTATATTATGATTTTAATAGCTTATATTCTTCTTGCATGACACAAGAATTACCAACAGGTGAAATGGAATGGAGTACCATTCTTGAATACGAACCCCACATTAGATGGTGAAACTAATAATGGTTATATATATGAAGTTGATTTAGCATACCCTGATTATATAAAAGGCGCAACAAAATACTGTCCTTTCAGTCCCGAAAACAAAATTCCCAATATAGAAGATTTTTCAGATTATCAAAAATCTTTAATTCCTAAGAAATACAGGCCAACAAAAAGACTTATGTTAACACAAAGTGATAAAGGAAAGTATATTGTTGAAGGAAGAATGTTAGATTGGTATTTAGATCATGGAATGATTTTTTTTAAAATTCACCGGAAACTAGTGTATAGAAAATCTAGGTGGTTAAAAGATTATATAGAGTTCAATATTGAAAAACGTAAAATAGCTAAAAGAAATAAAGATGATTTTGGAAACGTGTTCTTCAAATTAATGAATAATGCATTTTATGGTAAGACTTTAGAAAATGTGCGTAATAGACAAAATATTGAAATAGTTAATGATAGAGATAGGTATCAAAATGTAACAAGGAAACCTACATATAAAAGAACTACTAGATTCATTGATGATCTATGTGCAGTGCATCTAAGACGAAGCATTATAAAACATGATAAGTTTAATTTTATAGGATTCACTTTATTGGAATTAGCTAAACTATTTTTGTATAGATTTATGTATGATTATTTAGCACCTGCTTATGGCGAAAACTATAAATTACACTTTACAGATACTGATAGCGTTTTCTTAGAATTAACAATACCGTATAATTCTTCACTTGATGAAGAAATTAATAAAATAAAAGATATCATTCATCCCTCTGATTTATGTAAAGTAAAAGATGAGTTGAGCGGAGATAAATCAGAAGGAAATGAAAAGTACCTAACGGATGCTGTATTTTTAAAATCTAAATGTTATTGTTACAACACAAATTCTAGAACATCTAAAACAAATTCAAAAACATCTAAAACATTAAAAGGAATTTCAAAGGCATCAGTGGCTAACCAAATAACATTTCAAGATTATAAGAATGCATTATTTAATAATGAAATAAAAACAGCATGTAATTATAGACTTAATTCAAAGAAACATAAAATGTATTTAAAAGAGGAACATAAATTAGCATTGGATCCATTTGATGACAAAAGAAAAATTTTACCTGATGGAATAACTACTTTATCTTTTTAAATTTCAACCCAGAAAAAATTTCAATCCAGGAAAAATAAATTATTCGATCACTCCGCGAAAATATGTTCTATAACTCTATCATGAATTTTTTTATCAATATTAATTGTAATGAATCCATAATCTTTTGACCAAGCATTATTACACGAATGTTTAAATTCATCTTTATCTCTTATACATAAATCTCTTAACAAATCACATAAATTTCTTGCATTTATTTCAAATAGTATAAATATATTTGCATTCTTTCTAATACCACTTCCATCTAATGAATACATACTTTGTGTTAAATAAAATACACTACAGTTGTTATGGCTACCTCTTGTGAAATAATTTCTCTGAACTGACTGATTTCTATCATTAACACAATCATCAAAAATTACACAATGTTTCATTGTTTTATCTAGTTTACAAGGATTTTGCATATTACCACTGGCATCTACTAATTGCATCTTTAAATGCTTATTTTTATTGGATTCTACTAACTGATTATTTTTCGCTGCCTCTTCACACCACGAACGTATTTCTTCTTCATATTCAGATTTTTCATGTTCTTTGAGTAATGAAGCAATTGCTGTTTTTGTAAGATTATTTTCAAATCCACATTTTAAAAATTGATGGACGGGTTGTTCTGCTGTTGTTGTATAAATTATAAGATTGTTATAATCCGAAAAATGTGGAGTTGCTAAAGTTTTAAATAATAAATATGTTTTTCTACATCCTGATCTTCCACAAATAACTGACAAAACTTTATTAGATAAATTTGGATGATGATTAAATTTAAGTTTTTTTATTTAATGGTAATTTTGTAAAAATTTCTTCACTCAGTTTTAGTAAAATTTTTTAAGAAAATTAAACTTCCCTAACCAAAAGATCTATCATAATCTCTTCACCTCCAAAATTTATTTCCTTTCTCATCAGTGATTCTAATGTTAATGCTGTTAATAGTTTTTCTTGTAATAGGGAAATATATTAATGTCTGTAGAAACACATTTAATCTATAACCAATGGGTACAGTAAAAGCTGGAAAGCTGAATATTAAATTTGACAATTTACCATTTATATATCCTCCTTCAATAATGTCACAATGTACAGCAATTGAATTTATTTCAGTTATTTTTGGAATCTTCTCACCTAAATGATAACCTTGACTATAGGTTTGTTTATTAAATCCTAATAGTTTTGACAATGATCTATCATGATTAAAATCAACTTGATGATTTTCGTCTAAAGTAAGAGAAAATTTATTAACTGCCGGTTCAACTGCGAAATGTAATTGTTTCTTATCTTTAAATGCTATACCTAAATGTCTCTTAATTTCATTTGATATTGATTCAACTTCCTAAGAACCAAAAAGAAAAGTTAGTACTTTCCACGTTTTACCTTTATCAGTAGAATATCTAAATTGATCATTCACATCTTTGGTAACGTTTTGAATAGTGTTAAATGTAGAGAAACTAGTCAATGCAATTTGATAATTTTTATTTTGTTCCAAATGTAGAATGGGTTCTAAACTACAAGTGTGTGATGAAGTAGTTGTTATAATTTTTAACGTCGTACTAAATTTTGATGAACCCAAAATCTCTGTTAGATTTTCTAAATGATTATTAATTTTGTCAAAATCTACTGATGATAATTCTCTCGAAGACATTTTTTTATAAAAATTTTTTTATGAAATGTTCTTTATAAAAATTTAAGGAATAAAAATTTTAACTAATTTTTTATAGGTCTTCTCGAGTATAGTTTCTTCTTCTAATAGTCTTTTTAAGATTGCATGTATTTCGTTAAAACTAGAGTTATGTCCTTCTTTTGTAGCAGATAATAAAATCTTTAATCTATTTATTAATTTTGGTGGGTCATCTGGTAAAAATACAGTTGTTTCAGTTTTAAAACCTTTTCCTACTTTAATTCCCGTTGATAATAAATTTTTTAATTGTTTATAACGTCTAAGAGGTTTTACTGCACCAACTCTATCTAACATAGCTTTATATTTCATAAGATCTTCTACAGCATATTTTTTTAAATGTGCTCCTCTTAAAAGATCAGCAAAATTTCTATCTAAACTAAAAGGAGATTTATCTGGTGAAAAAATTAAGCACCGTAAAGGTTGTGGAAATATTTCTTTACCACCAAGATAAAATCTTGCAAATAATTTTTTATCTAAAAAGAAAGTAGAATGTTCAAATAACATAATTTTTGGTAATTTTTTTGTACTTAGTATATTTGCTTCTAGCAATCCATGATCATTTAATAATGTTTTAAGTACTGGATCTGTTATATTTACTCGTTTATCCAGATTAGCAAGTTCTTTTTCAAGAGTTTTAAATGGTTCCATAGTTTCTTCAAAATCAGTTTTTACTTGCTCGGTTTGCTGCATTTTTTCAAACATATCAGATTGAATACCAGCTTTTATCATTCTATGCTGAGTATGATTTTCTTTCATAATATATTTTTGTTTTATTAACTCATCTAATAGTTGAATTCTTTTTTGATTATCAGCTTCAATTTGATCCATTTTTAAAATATAATATTTGAATTTTGTGGTAACATTGGAATACAACAAAAACATTTTACTGAACAAATTATTTTTTTATTGCTCTGTCGTCTAAAATTTTTTCGTCTAAAGTTTTGTTTAATAAAGTTTTTAGTTCTTCTAAAAAAAATTTATCATTTTCTTCATTAGAAATTTTACCATCACTAGAAATTTTACCATCCTGTTTATTCTTGTCATTAACTTGTGTCTGCAATTGAATTGATATTTTATTAGCTTCATTAGCTATTTGATCAAATTTTTCAATCTCATCTAACGTAATAACATTATCATCACAGACTCTTTGGAAGTAATAATGTAGTTTATCATAAACTTCTTTAATATGTAAATGTTTATTTTTTAATGATTTTCGCTTCTTAGTGATTAAAGATTTATCTAACATTGTAACAAGCGAAGTTGTAAAAACACCCGTACCTGTTAAAGCAGTTGCAATAATGGGAATTGAAAGAGCGCCAGAAGATATAACAATTGTTAAAGCACCTAAACCTACTGTTAAAAATACTCCAATACCTTGTGCTACATCCTCAACTTTAGACCATCTCTTTCTTAATTTATCATAATGTTCTAATCTTAATAATAATTGAGATTCTTATCTTTCATATAACGTACTCCATCCTTGTGTTTTTAATGTTCATCTTTTCAATGTCCATTAAAGTAGAGCTACTTTCATTTATTAACGAAGAATATATTCTCGAAGTTTCTTCCATTTTTGAGGTTTCCATTTTTTAATGAATATTTTGAATACAATCTTCTGATATTTTTGGACTATGTGAAAAGACTACATAAATTTTGTAAATTTTTGGACTACGTAAATTATGAAATTTTGAATTTTTGAAATTTTGAATTTTTGAAAATTTTGAATTTTTCGAAATTTTTAGACTACCTAAATTTTCGACTACGTGAAATTTTGATATTTTTTAGACAACGCAAGTTTTTGACTGCGTGAAATTTTTGAACTACGTAAATTTTCGACTACGTGATATTTTTGAAACCTCTTTTCACGATATGAAAAAATCCCAACGAGCTTAGAACTTTTTTTAATTTTATTATTTTTTTATAGGTCTTTTTTCAATATATGAAATATTCTGATTTTGCATTCTGGAGGTATCTTATTTTTTTTAGTTGTCCTGGGCCGGTCATATATACATTTTTTACATTTTTGAGGTATTTTATTTTTTTCAGTTGTCCTGGACCGGTCATATATACATTACTATCGTCTATTTTCTTCGCTTCTTTCATGATCGTGTCTTCTTCTGTTGCCGATGTGATGATAACTTCTTCTTTAGTTATTTCTGTTTCTTTTTTGGTTGTTGTTATTGCAGCTGGTATATCTTTGCCGTCGATTCCATGGTGTGTAGTAACAATTTCTGATGTGAAAAACAGTTATTATTCTCTTGTTGTGAACTATTTGTTGCCACAATCGCTGTGGTTGCTGTTGTGATGGATGCGGATGGTGTTGAATTTCTTCATATTGATCATGCTGTTGTTGTTGCTGCTGAATAAATTCAGAATTTTTCTTTATTTCTCTCTCTATGATTTTCACTTTCTTCAACATTTCATGACCATCGTTCTTCACATCGATATCTTCCTCATTTTCACTATCGCTGCTTCCATCATTCAAAAGAAAAAGCCTCCTTTCCTGTTTTCTTGCATTTGTCTTTAATTGCTCTATTTATTGCTCTTTGCGTAGTAGGGCACTTTATTTTTCTCTTAATTTTAGTATCAGTGGTATGATTTCTTCGTCTTTTCGATTCATATTCTGTTGTTTCCCTTTCAAAGTTCTAATATCTTCTTCTTCTTGTTCTTTTATTTCGCTTTGGAATGTGTTGACGGTTTGCATGAGATCTCTTTTGTCGGCTTATTGTTTTCTTTTTTCGAGTGCTCTTTTGTTTGTGTGTCGGTTTGCGTGGTCTGTGTTTGTGTTGTGTGTGTGTGTGTCGCATGCTTTTTTGCTATGTTTTGGGAGGATTGTGAAAATTATCCAGTTCAGAATGATACAAACTCCTAATACTTCCTTCATCATTAATAATTCATTAATAAATTCATCACTAATAATTTGCAGCATGGCTTCCTTTTGCATGCATACACTGCTTAAATTATTTCCGAAGGTCGTAATTGGGAAGTACATGTAATGCACAATGGGTATGGAAAATAAAGTTACATTTTTCACATTTCTGCGAGATATCAATTTCTTTCACTACCATGTTGCACTTTCCAAAATAATCCAATGGTCTTGTCTGGAGATGATTGTTGCGTAAAAATAATTGTTGATGCTGACTCTTCAGTTGAGAGATGATGTTGCCATTCTTAAAAGGAGCGTGTGATGATGGAATTTCAGACGAGTTACTGACGTTTCGAACCTCGAGAAATTGGTTGCCGAAAGTAACTTCAAAGTTTGTGCTAAATGTCAATAGAAGGGGTGTCTCAAAAGTGATGAGAAATTTGCTATAACTTTTGATATAAATGAATTGAAATTTCTACAAGCTAATTTTGACAGTTAAACTGACATGTGGGACAAATTTCAGCGCAATCGGTGCATATGCGTGTAAGTTATGGCCTCTTAGAAATGCTTAAATCCAATTTTAAAATACGATTTTCAGCAAGGTTATTTTTTGATATCAAAAACAATTGCAAATGATGCAAGATGTTTTATGAATCATTTAATCATATCACTCGTTCTACGAACTGTCGACCTCATTTTTTGTTGCCCTCCACGCATTCGCCTTTCAGGTCCATGCACTTCTCGCAGCGCTGCAGCATTTTATCCAACCCTTACTCCCAAAACTTTGCCGGAAAATTGCGGAGCGAATCGTTGGCGACGGCAATGACCTTATCAGGACTGCTGAAGACACGACCTCGCATTGGCTTTTTCATTGGCCCGAACAGATGGAAGTCGGCAATTGCGAATGCGGCGGATGGTTGAGCAGGCGAAACCTAAGCTCATGCACTTTTTTCACGGTGGCAGTCTGGAACTTCGCATATAGCACTGTCATAATTGACATTCGAATCAAGGTTCATCAAGGTCTTCCTAGGCCAACGGATCTGAAAACCTAAGCCCTACCCTGCACGGCTGGTGTTAGCTCTGTCGTGCAGTGCATTTTTCACGATTAATCGATTTTGAACTCCATAATCGCGCTATTTTGATGGCACGATAAATCGCATTTAACACGATGCAAAAAAGGCCGCTCAAATGGCTCACTTATGATATTTTAAAAAAACAAGCTGTCTGAAGAATCAAGATCGAGCAAGGATGGATCTTTGACCTTGGGTTTTATCTTCAACTTATGAGCGGATAACATAGGTTAAAAATCCTTCATGAAAACTAATCTGAACCCCTAATTCGAAACTACTGAATCACTACTGAACTCTGCCAAGTTCCACTAGATTCCCTTGTGTAAAATCCCGGGATTTTCAAAGTCTTTCGGGAATTTCCGGATTGCAATTACTGAAGTATTGATTCATTCAAAGAAATCTGCGTATTATTTTTGAAGGTAAGTTCAAGCGATTCAGTGTGCTAATTTTATGACAGAAGTACTTAAAAGCTTAGGGCTGAAATTATTCAAATTCCAGTTTTCAAACTTTAATTTTGCAAGCCGTCAAATGTTATTTAAGATGTGAGTATGTTCCGTGATCCTAGAGTGGGTGACGCTGACTGTTGAATGCCTTAAGTTCAAAATTCATTTCCCTTATATAAGCAGTGGCAATTACAAAAACTTTTCTAAATACCTTTATAGGTTTCAAATTATCATGATAAAAAAATGAGAATCTTCGGACATTGATTGTGCATTGAACGCGCGACGTTTTATATACTCAAAATTGCGTGCATCAATGTGCAATTGATGAATGACGAATTCAAAGAAAACATCAGCAAAATTCTTTTGTCGATCACCTATAAGTTGAGTAGTTGCAACGAGGATTACTTGCAGCATAAAATTTAAGTATATTTCTGAAACATTTTCAAAAATCAAAATAGTAATCAAAATACATATACTGAAATATTTTAATCAATGAAAGAAGAAATAAGGTGTACATGTATTACTGGAAAGTAAAGCAAGTATCATCAATACAATAGAAAATAAATCAACAGTGTCAAATAGTCAAATAGTCAAATGACCAGCAACTTTTCCAGAATTTTTGAATGTGCTTTCGGAGAGCGACATTGTCTCAAAGAATTAAAGGCTTTAAATTTTCAACTCAAAGTTTCTCATGAGATTGTCCGCAATTTTATGTCGAGTTACCATTTCCATATCATCCTTTTACGAATTAATTTAATGGGTTTCATTTGAATCATGGAAATACTTTTACATATGTTTATAATGAACTTCTCTACCATGTACTTGGACGAAAACTTTGTAAGAACCTGTGCGACACTTGTAACTTTCTTAAAACAATTTTTCCTTGTTTGCTCAGCATGTAGGTACTGTGGTACACCAGCAGATTTATAGAGCGGTTTTTTCAATCTTGTCGAAAATTTTGTCTACTTCTCTCCCAGAGTGTGTAATCACTGACATAATGTTTGATAAAACAGTCCAACAAGATGTTCTTTTCCATTCTTTTGAAGTAATTATAAACGAATAGCTCATTTTAAAATTACGAGAGAAATAATACAACATCCAGAAATACATGCTTCTCGGTACTAAAGACGTCATAACAGCTATGTCAGTAACAGTATTTCTGGTTCGTGAAGCACCAACGAATGCGAAATCTTGCAAATGCAAAATGCATGCTGGAAAGCCATGTAAAAGAATAAGCAAGGGCACAAAATTGTTTTGTAAAGTTGTCGCAGAATTGCTTTGAGATTCAATGACATACACACGACGGGATTTTCTAACTTCTTCTTGAAAGCAGCGATCTATCAACATAAACACTGCGAATAATGCAGGACAGAATATGTGTAACAAAACATGGAAAATGATGGGCAATGCATTTAACTTGCTTAATCGGCTTTTTATTCCGCAGTATTGGTATACCAGCTCACCTTCATCCACCACATGTACTGATCTCATAATTGGAAATGACAGAGATGGAATTAGCGTTATTACACACGTTAATGAAACAAGTAGAATGCAACATCCTCGCTGCATCAAAGTATGATATTTTAGCGTATCAAAATCTGCTAGATGTTGAGATAAAGCAGACAGAACTAAGATAATTGTAGATAGGCCATAATTGAAGCAAAAGAACCCGCTCAATGTCTTGCAAAATACATTGTATGAGGATTCAAGATCAATGCCAAAGCCTTGTCGAGTCGATATTAATAATAAATAAATGGTAGCACACATGTGATCAGCTATCGCTCCAATGAGTACAAAACCATTGCTGAAAATAGCAGATTTAGACTTAACTCTTTGAAGCTTGAACTTGACAACCCGGAAGATTCGTACATTTGAAATGGTTGCTACTGTCCACATAAGCATCATAAAGGTCGTGAGAAGCAGAGGAAGGAATGATTCGTATATTCTGTAAGCATCGGCCAAGTCATCAGTCGTATTTCTTTCTCCAATAGTCCCATTTACAACGACGCGCACCATGACAATTTATTTAAGTTGTAAACGTCTTACTTCTTTATCCAAATGGCATGTATCCAATATCTAGAGCATGAGATTCTCTTTGATTAGGTGTTGTCCTCTACGAACAATATTTTGCGTTGTCTCTTCTGCTTTAACCATAGCTCTCATTAGAAGTACGAATATTATGATGTACTACATTATGCATGTGCTTTCCTTTCAATCCAATGGTTCTGCTACTTCATTGCTACTAGAGCAATGTTGCAGTGACGATTGTCAAAAAATCTCAATGCTGAAGAAAATTTTTAAATATTTTGAATAAATAGAAATAGAGGTTTATTCACTGCGTCTTGATAATGCTTTGGCCATAGAAAGTCGAGCGTTGAGGGATGAATTTTACCATGGCCTCCTAGATACTAGATATTTAGAAGTCCATGGCATACATAGAAATTAGCAACACCATAAAAGTCTACTTCTATGATGGCATGTTACCACCCAAAGCATGGATTTCAATTAAGGAGGGATATATCGCCCAAGTTCTCGCGAACCGTCGTAAGGATCAAATCACTTGCCACACGAACAGTCGTATGTATCAAACTGCGTGTCACACGAACCGTCGTGCGCATCAAAACACCTGTCACACGAACCGTCGTGCGCATCAAAACACCTGTCACACGAACCGTCGTGCGCATCAAAACACCTGTCACACGACCCGTCGTATGCATCAAACTGCGTGTCACACGAACCGTCGGGCGCATCAAAACACCTGTCACACGAACTGTCGTATGTATCAAACTGCGTGTCACACGAACCGTCGTGCGTATCAAAACACCTGTCACACGAACCGTCGTAAATGATTTTTTTCACTTTTTGGATTTTTGCTCGAAGTGCTCATTTTGACTTAAATCCATTGTCTAGACTTTGCTACTTCATTTTCTTCTTGATTTGAGATGTTTAAGATCGTAGCGAACCGTCGTCAGGTCGTCTGTCAGACAACCTGTCGTGAACGTTGTACTGTGCTATCGTATACGCTGGTTCGCTTGAACAACATATTTACTTATAGATATTGAACAACCGTCGTGAAGCAATGCGTAAGTGATTATTAATAATAAAAGTGTCAACTTCTAATTTCAAAAACAACCCTAAACCCCGTCGAAGTAGTCATCATTTGACTTGATGCACTTCTCCTAGCGGTCACTGCATAGAGTGGTAACTCCGCATTTATTAAATCCCAAATGTGTATACACTTTCGATTTTATTAAATGAACTCGAGGGGGATACAGTCGGAATGGTTTCCAAATGTGAAATATGAACATTTATGCAATTTTGAAGAAATTACAGCGGAATTGACTGATCATGATAGTATAATGCAGAAGATATTATTTTGGAGATCGTCTGTGTCATGACAGCCTTGGAGAGAGCCTTGTTTGTTGAATTAGCAACTCGATGACCTGCTACTGCTTTCATGTTGAACCTCAAGAGAATCTTCTTGAGCGAGATCATACCATAAGCAACCTGCCACTGTTAGAGCAAAATAACAGAATAAAGACGATGATTTGAATTAACTTCGAAAGATGTAAATGGGTCCACATCACTATTCAGATTCTAGAAATGAAACATAAATTTAGTGAATCGTAAATTCATGCCGATGAAAATTGAATTAAAAAACATGAAATTTCAGCCACGACAGGACAATATGATCTCGACTTTTTCATGAGGACTTCCATTATTATCCCGTTCATTAGATTTCCTTGATCATCAGCATAATTTCCGCTTAGTTATGATGCTTGTTAGCGAATATTCATTCCTTTTGATATCCAACTTCTTTCATACTACTTATAACGGGGTGTCATCTCGGTAGTATTTAAATTGGCAAAAATTTAGCCTTTTTTAAAACTGCTCAAATAATTTTTTGGACCGCAGGAACGTAATCTCCGTAAAAAACTGAATCTTTTGATACAAAAAATTTCACTGTATACAGATACTTGTTTGAGTCGAAACAAATGTTCGGCCACAAATGTTTGAACAAGCTGTGACACTTGAGGTGGAGCATTGTCTTGATGCAGCTTCCAAGTTCCCGCTTCCCAAAAGATCGGGCCTCTTGCGACGAACGGCATCACGAAGATGCAGGAGGACCTCGGGATGATTAGTTTTCCATGGCAGAAAAGAAAGTCGATTACTTTTTGAACTACCCTCGTGTAAACATGTTGATGTCCTATTTCTAGAAAGTTTAGGCTCAATCAGAAATAATAAAAACGTACATTCTTCAATAAGTGATTGCTAGCACATAGGTGTATTATTCGTAGACGACCATAACTGAAGAAAAGATAAAAAATGAGACACACCCGTCATCACAAACATTGATGCCAGGAATTTTTATATGAACTTACCTCATTAAGTTAGTCTCGACTGGCTCAATGGATTCTTCATTCATTGTTTGTGCTTGAACGTAGGCAATTCATAACTTTCGAGTTTCTTGGTAAACTCATAATGTGACTGCAATTGTGCTTTCTTCTCAAAAATTTTTAGAGTTTCGTTGGATGAAGAGATTTATATTTTTCAAATTATTTTCACAGTTTTCATCTTAGGGGGAAATGAAAATTAATATCGAAAATAAAAAAACGATAAATGCTAGTACTAAACTTGTACCCTGATAAGCTTAACTTTACTTGTAAAAATGAAAACTTAACTTATAAGATCACTTTATCAAAATATTCCTGGATATTTCATCAAATCAACTTAACGATTCTAGCTTCTCAACGTTTTCATCACGTAATAATTCAAAGTTGTGGATTGTCAGCAGTCGTTGGCTTATGACTAATTTATATTTAGAATTAGTAGTAGATAGTAATATTCTATTTATATTAGAATAAGTAGTAGATAGTAATGTAGATTTAGAATTTGAAGGTTACTATAATTCAAAAAGTGATTGAATAAAAAATCTTAGGTCCTAGCCTCCTACCATTTTTTTTAAGTTTCTGCCACCTTTCTGACTGTAATAATTGAGACGCATACATGCATACATGCATTCTACGTAAGTTTTACAGAAGTATTATAATAGAGTAATGCATAGGCTAATACTATTAGACACAAAATCCTAAGTTGATAGCAGTCCCTCACTAAAAGTCTCCTTTGACGATAGTAGTGACTTTATTGCATTTCAAACAAGATTCAGAAGTGGAAAATACTACGATTATGCGAATTCATTCAATCATTTAAGTAAATAATCTATCACGCGAACCGTCGCAAGCAATTAACAGCCTAAATATGCTATCTTGATAAAATCCAAAACCAAATGTTGTTCACTGACAGTATTGTTGCTGTATCTATCTCAAGGCTCAAGCATCTACATAAATTAAAAAGTGTATATTTTCTAAAATCTTAAACTTCAAGTCCCTCTCCTGAAAAGTGAAAAAATCATTTACGACGGTTCGTGTGACAGGTATTTTTGATGCACACGACGGTTCGTGTGACACGCAGTTTGATCCTTACGACGGTTCGCGAGAACTTGGGCGATATATCCCTGTACTCGTGAAAAATCGATAACTTTTATTCGATAAAGATAAAAACAATATACAAACTTGAGAAAGTCAAAGATAAAAGATTTCACTTAAGTCACGGAAAGCGGGATGTGTTCGAAGCACAGACGTAGAATTTTCTCTCTGAACTGCCTCCTGATTCTTTGAACCAGGAGTGGGGTAGATCGTTCATCACCTGTTGCGGCTGTGATATTATTGCCGATTTTCTGGATAGATTTGCTGGCAGAAGAGCACCACGTTCCAATGGTCTCCACACATACGGGAATCATCTCATAAGAAGAGCTCAGGTTGACGTACTTTGACCTCTTCCTATCTTCGGCGTCGTATGTTGGTTTGCCGACATGAATGGAACACTCCTCCATGGTATTAAAGTCAGGCCATGTGGACGCTTGCCATCAGATCCCGATACCCCTGGAGGCTCCAAAAATAAATGGAACTCCACCAGAAACCAATGCTCGTCCGATGATGTCATTCACTTCATGGTGACGGGCTGATCTTCCTGCACTTCGCTTGAAGCTCAAACCGTGTAGTCCGGAAGCATCCACCTGATTGCCACACACACATATATGAGGATGACAAACAGGGAGGCCGAGACGAAGAGCACAAGAGATCCGAAGTTGGCTGTCATTCAGCTTCAAACCAAGTGATGCAGAAGGCAGAGCATTCAACCCAGCACCTGAATTTTTAGTTGATACTGCTGAAAGCCGAGCTGGAAAGGAGGGTGCTCGCGTCTGAGAGACTTTTCCCATTCTCGGAAAGCAGCATCATAATGCGTTGATGCATCAGGGTCAAAAAGTGTAAAGGAAATGAGTGCCGTTATCTGAAGCCAAACAGGCAGATAATGAAAGCTACACGGCACTTCGAATTCCCAATCCTCCAAGTTTCACACACATTGTGGATCTGTGTTGTCCAATTTATACCTTAGCCTCCTGCACACTATTCGGATCTTTGCAAGCATTTTCTGACAACTGAGAAGTGCTTAAATTAAACTGATGCATTCTGAAATATATTTCACCGTTTCTGAAATTAAAACTTGACATCTGGATTGCAAGTGACCAATTTTGAAAGTGAAATGGGGATTTCTGAAATATAAATGACGTATTCTGAATTACTTCTAGCGTCTGAATTATAAGTGCAGATATCTCAATTTGAAATGACCGGTTCTGAAATATAAACTGCAAATCTGAAATATAAATGACACTTTCTTGAATATATATCGTCTTTTCTGGAATTCTGAAATATAAATGACTAAAAATGAATTATAAATGATCATTTCTGAAATATAAAGTCTATTTCTGAATTAGAAATGACAAAGTCTGAAATATAAGTGTTGCATTCTCAAATATAGATGATTTAAACACACGCACAAAAATTCTCTGAAATTAAAATGTTGTTGTCAAAAATATAAATGCTTCAATCTGAAATATAAACTTGAAATGCTGAAATAAATCTGCTGGATTCTTGAATATAACTGCAGAGTTCTGTAATTAAAGTGGAAATGGTGTAGAGAAAATCTTGAACTGCCAGTTTAGTGATCTCGCGTGGTCCCAAGCCACAATGTGTGTGAAACTTGGAGGATTGGGAATTCGAAGTGCCGTGCAGCTTTCATTATCTGCCTGTTTGGCTTCAGCTAACGGCACTCATTTCCTTAACACTTTTTGACCCTGATGCATCAACGCATTATGATGCTGCTTTCCCAGAATGGGAAAACTCTCTCAGACGCGAGCACCCTCCTTTCCAGCTCGGCTTGAAATGCTGAAATAAATCTACCTGATTCTTGAATATAACTGCACAGTTCTGTAATTAAAGTGGAAATGGTGTAGTGCTTGTCGAGTTTGCAAATCGTGTGCCTCGAGTAATTTACGTAGTCGAAAGTACGGGGCTGTGCTTAGCATGTACAGGTTAATGATCATTCAAAAAGAGCCAAAATCACAAAAGAGCCAAGAAAGGCACATAATCAACCCGATTACCCAAAAAAGCCAAACTCAACCTCATCACAGCATTCTACAACTACACGATCAGTCTCATCACCATGGCTATCGATGCCACTCCTCCACAGCAATTCAAATCCACAAAATCAATCCACATTTCGTCACTAAAATCCAAAAAAGCCAAAATATTCTGCGCTACTGCAACGATTGCCCGGAAAAGCCAAACTTAAACTCATCATAGCATCCTACAATTACAACTTCAACTACTTCCCTCGCCACTCCGAAACCCCGAAACCCTAACGGAGTCGAGCGCTGCCACTCATCCTCCATACAGTTCAACGAGCGGTGATTTGCTGGAGGGTGCGGCACCCATAATTGGCTTGCGTGTAGAAGACCGCGCAAGCAATTCGTCCCCACTGGGTGGACGGAGTTTCTGAAGGGGATGAAAGATCGCAATATATCACGCATTATGTTGAGTCGGAACACTGTAAACGAGCTGGACTATTACTGATACTGTTACTGCTACTAGACAATCACGCCTACGTGCTGTTCATTGTCAAGAGTGCCTACAATACGACTGTGGTGGAACGCTTCAACCGAACGCTGAAGCAGGGACTGTGGAAGTACTTCACCGCTAACTTTACCAATGTATGGACGCGCGTTCTCAGTGACGCAGTGCATACTTACAATCATTCAAAGCACCGATCGATTTTATCGAGAGAATTTATAACTCTTGTTCCGCTTTTGGACAAACTTGAAGCATATCTAACCTCTTGCCGCTTGGTCAACTACGTCAAGGGACCGAATGCTGTGCGGCCGCCGCCTGGCAGACATTGACTGCTTGAACATTGATGAAGTGCGGAAATTGAACCAGCAGCGGAAACGCCAGCCCAAAGACCCCAATGATGTTAAAGTGGGTGATAGAGTGCGCATCTCCAAAATGAAGAGTGTCTTTGCTAAAGGTTGCCTGGCTAATTGGACGAAGGTGTTTCCTGTGACAGAGGCTAATTCGAAACACTGGCCCATCGTCTACCGGCTGAAAGATTATAATGGCGAGTTGATTGATGGCAGCTTCTACCGGCGCGAGATCCAGCCCATCCTCCACGGTGGTGATGATGAGTCATTTATGGTGAAATGTGTTCTCCAGCGTCGGAAGCACAATGGTGAATGCTGGATCTTGGTCAGATGGCTGGGCTATCCGACCTCAATGAACATTTGAATGCGGCAGCGCAACATCTATGCAGCAAGTCAGCGGTCTTAAGCAAAAGTATGCTTACTCGCACCGGAGGTATATTACAGCAATGAACAGAGCGGCTGCGTTCTACTTACAGCCGTCCTATGTGGGCACTGGTGGCTTCCCAGTGTTTGCTGGTTCGTGGCGGATGCATGGCACTCGGTCCGATTGCTAAGGTAGCAATGCCCCTCTTGAGAAAGGCCGATCATTACACTTTAGGCATGGTTGCGGATGTGGCGAGTGTTTTGGATAGTGGTCAAAGTTTTCAGGAGGTGGCGAAACGTCAGGGCTTAAAGATCCTCCGTCAGTTTGGTAGCAGAGTAGTCCAACGGCGTTGGGAGTGGGCGGAGAAGAAACCGAGAAGTATGGCATAAGTGGTCGCTTCGCTCCAATAGAGCCGTCAGTCGTTGCATCAAATTTTCCCTGTTAAATCCTGTTGGTTGCTGCACAGGATTGGGTGATGCCCCTCGATTGGTTCATGAGACTGCCATGGTGGTAAGAGGTAAAGTAAATGTGATGGAAGACGGTTGGCGGTGGGATTCTCGTGCGGCCAAACGACAATTCACGCATGACATCCGGATGTAGTGCCGCTGATACATACAGAAAATGCATTCGGTGAAGTCACTAGCCTGCAACGGCACAAAATCACTGAAAGTCGCTGTCCCAGATGACAAATGAGCTTGCTGTTGCTCTTTTGCGCAGCGTGACCTTCAAACAGGTCAAGCAACGGCACAAAGACACATTCATACCATAGAAAAGGAGATAGACGCAACGGAAAACAGAAAACACAATTGTTGTGCTTGAAAACGCATACGTTTATATAATTCTCTGTCAAAGTACAAGGAGGAGGCTCATCAGCCAATGATGAGCTAGAAATTCCAAGTTCCGAATTCAGCTTCAGGAGTGGTACCGTTGAATGCGTCTCGGTGAGAGGATTCAGAATATGCACGGTTTGCCCCACTTATTGCCAGTCCGGACCGGTCATTAGACATCTTTGCTCAGGAGAGGGCTTCCAAAATCCTTCTTACTTATTTGCTAGTCAAAAGTCGATTTTCCAAATCAATGATTTTCCAATTCAGAAACATTTTTCATGAGTAACGGAACTGAAGCGGAACAGCAAAACTATTTTTTCCAACGAGTGGGAGAAATTTACATTTGTGGTTCCAATGGGGGAGTTGAGCACGCTGAATCGAATGGCGGTGGTCTCGCTTCGATCCGAGTACAGGAAGTGGGTCAAAATGGTCCTTGTCCTATAGCCGCGCACAGGGGTACAAATCGAAAATGCTACTAGTTATTCAAGAAAACAATAACAACTGTCGAAACAATTATTTGAATACTTTTAAGAAAAGAGATATGCCATAAAGACCTAGGGCTTGACTTAATCTAGGAGTTTTATCATTTATTAAGAAAACTTCTACTATGCGAGTTTCAAATTCACTACCCCGTGTGTATTTAACAGAAAAACAATTATTAATGTCAGTTTATTAACTACAGTTTGGACATATGGTCAGATGGCAACTTCTGGCTAAGTTACTTCTTATGTGTTCTTCTATTCTTTGATGTAATCTGCGTTTCGTTTGTCCCAAGTATTGAGTATCAGGATCAACCTGACATTCAAAATTATACACAACGCATGATCGAATCAGTTTGTTTGTTTTATCTTTCAGACTGAAGCACTGTCCTGTTTTACAGTAGTTGATTAATATTCTAGCATCATGAATCTCTTAAATACTTTAACAAGTTTGCGGCGGAATTTTATGGATGTTTTTCCTACAAACGGAAGTATCAAAAATTTGGTATCCTCCCATTCATCCTTCTTCGTTGCTCTTTTATGTGTACTATATTCTTTTTCCAGGAATTGCATTACTAACGAGTTGATAAAGTCAATTGGATATGAGTTGCTTTATAGAATTTTTGTGATATTTTTAAACTCTATGTCAAACAGTTTCCAGCTTGAGCATACATTATACTCTCTATGCAACATTCCTATCACAAGGGTAATAAGTTTCCATTGGATAGAGAAAGTAGCATTGTAATTCATTAGTGGACCTGTATATGTACTTTTCCTAAAGATCGATGTGGATCGGCCATTACTTTTGTAAATTTCAACATCCAAAAATGAAATTTTATATTTGCTTTTCTCTACTGTGAACTCTAAATTGAGTGTTGTGAATTTAGAAAAGAATTTAATTTATCCATATTCTCAATATTATCAAAAACAACTGATATCGTCATCGACATGCCGTCTATTGTTCTAAAAAATTGCTTGAGTCAAATTTGTCCTTCTCAGCTTCAATTTCTTGAATGAATTCTTGTTGAATTTCTGTTGATTCAAGCATATACTTCGCATTGATTTGCTTCTTAATTATTTCGTCCATATACTCAGCTAAACCTCATGCCGGAGTGCCGATGGTACTGAATTTTGTTCTTGCTCCTTTGCGATCTTTATGAGCTTTATTGTACCATATAATTTACCTATTAAACTACCAGAAGATTGTATTCTCTTGAAAGTGCTGATTGGTATTTTTGGCTTTGCATATTTGTTCAAAAAGTACGTTGAGCTTCGCTCATCTTTACAAAAGGGGTGATCATCAAAATTATTTGGGATGGCAGTAGTGAGTCCATCCCAAAATCAAGTGCAAAATGTGCAACGATGAGTCATCATGCTGACTCAGCCCCTCCCCTCTGGAATGAAGGAAGGTGAGGGAGATCGCCAAGGATGTGCTGGAACGGATTGGTCCAAGAGGAGGAAACCGTTCCCTCCCCCCTTCTGGAAGGAAGGAAGGAGGAACTCTCCTGTGAGGCAAGGGTAGGAATCTAGGAACGACAGAGTTAGAAAAAGGTAGGTTTTGGACGTTTTGGGGTGAGAAAGGCCCTATTTCGGCATGAAGGAGGGCTCGGATGGGAAAACGGAGGGCAGATTCGGATTCTACGTGAAATTTTGGGTTAGGGAGGTTGTTTCCAGCTCAATCGGAGAGAAAAAGTTCCGACCCCCCCCCCCTTTGGGCGAGACTTCCAACTTTGGTTCTAGAGATGGTAGAAGGTCCTGCAATAGCTCGTTCGAAAGCTAAGAGCGAGATAAATGCAGTGGAAAGCATCACATGTCCAGGTTTTTCTGGGTTTAGTGTGGAAAATGACTTGAAAATGGCAGGAATCTCCGAAAAACGGCAGAGTTAGAAAAAGGTGGGTTTTGGACGTTTTGGGGTGAGAAAGGCCCTATTTCGGCATGAAGAAGGGCTCGGATGGGAAAACGGAGGGCAGATTCGGATTCTACGTGAAATTTTGGGTTAGGGAGGCTGTTTCCAGCTCAATCGGAGAGAAAAAATTTTGAGGACGTCCCCCCTCGGCAGCGTTGCTTCCAACTTTGGTTCTAGAGATGGTAGAAAGTCGTGCAATAGCTCGTTTGAAAGCTAACAGTGAGACAAATGCAGTGAAAGAAACGGCGTGTCTCTACGTTTGTTTGTTGAGGTGTGAGAGGGACTTTAAGATTTTTGACCATCACCGAAAAACGACAGTTAGAATTTTTATGAAAATGGCTCTAGCGGGTGAACGAAGCATCGTATGAGAAAACGGAGACCAGATTTGGAATCAGCGCGCAATTCTGCAACTAGAGGGTGAGCTTCAAGTGAATCGGAGAGAAAAAGTCGAAAATTTTCTTCACACTTGGGACTTTTTCGTGAAAATGTTAAAATCTCAGAAATGGAAGTGAATGAAGAGCTCGGGTATCTTTCAGGGGCAAGACCGCACTTTGTTCTCTAGGATCCTATCTTTTCAGATCTGTGGAAGGTTTCGTTTCCAAATGAGAGCATGTTTAAAATCGAATTTTTGTGAATTTTCCAAGATTTCGGATACTTTGAAACGAGTTTTTTCAACTCGGCTTCTGGTAATTGTACAGAGTCGAGGGATAGCTTAAATGAAAGGTGAGAGCGAGAAAACGTGACTGTCAAAATTTGAAGTCAATCGGAGCACTAGACCCAGAGATAGAAGTGTTTAAAGTTTTGGATGATTGAGATTAAGACATCAGTTGATCGCCACAAACTATATAACTGGAGTCTCTACTTGTGGGAATCAGTTCTCCTCCTGACTTGGTTGGGGTAGGTGAACTCCGGAGCTCCGATGACAGCATCGGAAATTCCAAATTTCAGGTTTCCGGAAACCGACTTAGAAAATTTCATTGCTGATATCAGCTAAGGTGTCAGACTTAAAGGTTAGCCAGGAAATGGCCTTAGTCTCCAGGCCATAAAAGACTCAAAAACTTTAAAGGCTTGTAACTTTGCTTCTACAAGTCCCTTTGACTTGATTGAAAAAAGGTTCAATAGCTATTGATCAGACCTATATTTACAGACTACTTTTAAAATTTCAAAAGTAGTAGTAAATGCTGAAAAATTGAAATTCATTATTTTTTGATGTTTTCTGGGGTTTTCGACCCTGCTGAAATCAACTGAAGGATTTGTCATGATATCTGAGCCAGTCTTTACATGATACAAGCGGCTTTTCACTGAAAGCGAGCATGGTACGGAGAGTTTTGCTGTAATATTCCAATGACAGGGTGTTCCTTCGGGACGGCGGATGATGCCGTAGTGATAAGTGTGGCAAGGGAGTGTGTCATATTTTAGACCGAAACCTCTGGGGCAACTCATGTTGGGCATTTGACACAGTTCTCAACGTAGCACTTTGAACGCCAATCCGTTGAGTCTTAGGTAGCTTATTATGGGTGACTAGTAAGCATCTCCATTGCAAAACGCTTGTGAAGCACGGCTTGCCATCACTCTCTACGGCTTGCTATCAAGCTGGTCAAGGCAACGACTTACCAACCTCTTGTAAGTAACTCCACCGGTTTTCATGTCTGGCTATCAAGTCATTGACGTTGCAAGTCACGGAGATTTTCGGTGTAATACTTCCTATCGACGGGCGTCCCTTTTGGGCGGCGATGGAATCCGCAGCGAAGAGTACCGCATGGGATATTCGGCAATTGTAATCCTTATTAAACCTCTCTGCGTCATGTTTGCAAGTGGTTGCCTTATCGTCTCGACGTAGTGCTCTGACCGCCAGGGTGACATTTAGCCATCTGTCGAAGGTTCCTTCAAAACATCACCATTGCACTTGTGTCCCGATAGTTGGCCATACATGCGAGAATGAACCATGAGTTCTGCTTGCCTCTAACACCGAGGCTAAATGAAATGGAATGAATTGGAAGGAACATTCATGCGCCACACGCAACCACAAGCTCATTTCTCTCTTCGCTAGTGAACAAGCTCTTGTGAGTGTAGTCAGAAAGTGTATCATGGTTTGCAAAAGCAAAGTTTAGTGTAGTCAAATAGTTTTACTGTGACACACGTTTGTGAAAGTAAAGTTTGATCATCGAAGTTTTATTCATGAGTGTAGTCAGAAAGTTCATTATGTTGTACAAAAGTTTTACTGCAACACAGGTTGATGTATAGTTAGAAAGTTTGATCATGACGTTTTAAGAGAAAACAAATGTCTTAAATGTAAGCGTTAGTGTAGTCAAATAGTTTGACCACAACATACGTTTGTGAAAGTAAAGTTTGATCATTGAAGTTTTATGACTGACCGAACTCACAACCGCATTAGAAAGTTTTTATCCTTAGTTAAGATCCGGACTGCAGTGTGCAAAATGTTTTATATGACAGTCTTTTCACAAACGGTGAAGTGTAAATTCAGAGTGAAATCATCTGTTAGGTATACATCAACTTTGGATGTGAAGTAAAGCGAAACATGTTAGATGTACAGAATGAATTGAATATTAGACAACGCATGCAAGTTTTTGACGACTTGAGTGTGTTATGAAAAAACCCAAGTCTAAGTTTAACATGTTGGATATAAGAAGTGGAATGGATAGGAATAAGTGTTGAATGTTTTATAAAACCAGGTAAAGTCTTGTCACAGACTTTGAGTGTGTGAGGGCTAGTTCCATGCCATTCAATCGCGTGGTTCATAGCACAAGTCCTAAAGTCCATAATCCAAGGGTAGGGTCATCTACGGTTGGATTTAGGGATTTAGGGTTTTATATCACACGCGTTAACTGCTAGTGTAAAATACGTGAAGCACATGTTCGCTTAAAAGTCTAGGCGCAAACGTTAAAATAAGTTTTGTAAGAAGTTAAAAACACTGACATGATGTTGTGAAAGTAGAAACTTAGCGAACGCTGAAAAAAGTTTTGTGAAATGTTTCTGCAGTCACTATCGTTAGCGTACCAGCTTTACTAGATGTGTTGTTTGCCTTTATCAAATTGAATTCATGTGTAGACTGTTTTGTCAATCAAGACAGATAGTGTTAAACGCTTTTGCACTACTTGCACGGACAGCATACAAGTATAGTATACATATAACAGCATGTAACGTTTCTTAAGAGAGTCGAATGCATATGAACTAGGAAGCACTCAAAACATGTGTGAGATAAAAATCAACCTGCTAGATTGTGTGAGTACCTCACAAAAGTTTTGCATAGGTTTTACGGGAAACATGTAAAAGAGAACTGTGTATCGTCAACTTCTGCCATCAGCTTAGCTAGATGAACATTACTCTCTCCTTCTTTCTTAGGCATTACATTTTTCACTCAGGTTTGAATCATGATCATGTGGAAATTATCAGCATTCCTCTATGTATCATGGAAAAGTCAGTGTGTTACATTTCATGATATGAAACGTGAACTTCAGATAACTCTAGAACGCTTTTAACTACAAAGATTGCATCGCGCTATCCTATCCAACTCTTCTCGTGTCATTAACGCAGGAGACGGCATTGTATTCATTCGCATTCAAGAGATGATTCTACATAATGATTACTGCTACATCGTGATTCCATAACCTATATGGGAAAAGTATAAAAGGGAATTTCACTCAACCCTCATGTCTTTTGTGAATCATGCTCCCCATTCCCCATCATCAACGCCATGCGCGAAATGAATCTTAGAAGGGACATCGATTTAGAACAGTTGCATACCCATCTTCCCGATTCAGTATATCATCGCGGTCGTCCACAAATGTTGGTTATTCGCATGAGCAACGGTCGAAATCTTCAAATATTTCGCTGTGGCAAAATCCAAGTCCTAGGAAACCTTTCTCATTTTGTGATGCAGTCCATGTGTTACGAAGTCGTCAAGAAAATGCGAACACTCATGTCTCATCTACGTCTCAGTCCCCTGACATTGAAGAATATAGTAGTGTCCGTTCAATTGAAGATGTTAGTGAATCTAGCAAGCATTAAAACCAGTAATCATTGTGTATTTCATGAAACTGAACTCTTTTCTGCTGCTCTGATTCGGAAGTGGCATCCTGTACATATTGCAGTGTTTCACAACGGACATTGTGTCATAACCGGCCTGCGTGATGTCAATAAAGTAGCTGACATTCTTAAATCTTTAATGCGTTATCTGTATGAGTCACAGTTAATAGAATCGTGTTAATCACATGATGTGTTTTGAATGAGTCATCGCAATCAACTATCGCCCACAGACTTGTCGGGGAAAAGGTCACGCTGTCTGACGTGAGGCGCCATCGCCTTGTCTGATAAATAGCGCCCACACACGTGTCGGTGAAAAGGTCGCGCTGTCTGACGTGAGGCGCCATCGATGTTGAATGACACGCCCACACACTTGTCGGTGAAAAGGTCACGCTGTCTGACGTGAGGCGCCATCGATGCTGAATGACACGCCCAAACACTTGTCGGTGAAAAGGTTGATTAGGTTCTTATCTAACTGACTGGTGCTTTACCACTTCATGAGTCAGAGCTTTTTATAGACATGAGTCAGCAAAGTGGTTGATGTTTCCTAAGGCGAAGAAATTTTCATGATGTTACATTCGTTGGAAACTTGAGGATGGTAACTTTTTAACTTACAAACTCTGACATGGTTATGACTGTATTTTATACTTTACCTATCTTGCAAACAGTGAAATGCTTGTCACTTTATTTTATACTTCACCTATAGATTGCTTAAGTCCATAATCTATGGGGATAGGGTTACCTACGGTTGGATTTAGGGATTTAGGGATTCAAGGTTTTATATAACACAAGTGAATGTTAACAGTTAGTGCATAGTACATTCATTAACTTAATCATTTGTGAATGACATTATTCCTAACATTACAAACAACTAGTTTATTTCTAACTTTACAAACAGTGAGATGATTCTAACTCTATTTTATACTTTACCTATCTTGCAAACTCTGAAATGATTCTAACATTAATTCAAACTTCACAATCATCAACTTTATTTCTAACCCTACCCATCTTACAAAATGATCAAAACTTTTACTTCTGTCTATTGAGTGGGAATCCCATCTTTATGTCAAAAGAAGAACGAGACAGTATGTACATGATATGTTATTGAATGAAAGACATTTCATCACAGTCACACATAGTTAATACTATACCCGGAGAAAACAAAGTCACTCATGTGTAGGGAGAAAACAAAGTCACTGATGTGCAGGGAGAAAACAAAGTCACTGATGTGCCGGAAACTGTACAGGGACAAAACAAAGTCAGCAAAAGCACTGGATACCCCATCGATGATATGTTGTGATCAGGAGTTGGACGAATGTCACAAGACACTCACTTACAACATCCCATAGAGAACGCTATGGAGAGAAAAACAAAACATCAACCACAACAGAGAGGAAGCATACATCATCATACATCGTCGGACGGAGGAAGAGAAAGTTTCTGTTTCTTGGGTGGAGGTAGATGTGTGTCTGGATGGCCATACTGTAATGAGTGGTTAGGACTCATCCAGCATCGCCTGTCCTCCCAAGCAGAGAGCGCCCGTTTCCTAAACGTTGTTGTCGTGACTTCGTGTACCTTTGATTTTAAAATCGTCATATTGAATGAACTTATTTTAGTTGAATTTATAGCATCTCGATAGTCTCTATGTGTCATTTTCCTAACGATGGACTTCGAGATGCCTTTCGCCCGTTTTATAGAAGACTCTAATGATTTTAACTTCATAGAGTACATCTTGGGGCGAAGCAAGATCATCTATTCTATCCTATTGCCGGCGCATTCAACTTTGAAGCAACCGAGCTTTGCTATATTTGAGGTCGAGTAAAGCGGATGCTCTGTGGGATAGTTGGAGCTATCGAAGTGTGGCTTTAGCTGGTGCAGAATATCTTCCTTACTGACTCCTTTCCTAGTGATGAGTGCGAGGAAAAAGCTATCAGTATCCCCGCCGACCAATTCTGAATGATGGATGAGTGGGCATGATTGTATCGTGTGGTAGTAGAGGTTGTACATCTCAAGCTTGGAGTGATCTAAAACGGTTTGATCTGTGTAGATGGGTTTGCACAACTCTACTTTGGGTTTTATCATCTTAATGCCAGTTAGATCTTCGGTAATGGCATCAGCATATACAAAGAGTGGCGAACGATGCATTTTTCTAGCTACCTCAGGATCAGTCACCAAAAATATAATTGATGCGTTTTCTTACATCCTCCATGGTTTTACCAAAGAGGGAATTGTTCTTAAATTTGAAGAAATCCTTTTCAAAAGGATTCTTGGAGGCAGCACGTTTCTGGCTATAAAAATCTATGTAATGCTTTAAAAAGGCCCTTTGATGAAATTGAACACCCTATGCACTTTTTGTAACTGCATGCCCATCCTTAAATTTGAGAATTTTGTAATGAACAATGTAATGTTCCTTGTCATACTGGGTGAGCAGCAGCTATCTAGCAGGATGATATTTCATTTTATTTTCTCCTTCATACTTAGATTTTAGTTGCTCCATGAAGGGAGAATACATATCTTCAGTCACTATACCAGACTCCGGAGCAAGAGGAAAGTCTGATGTCTGATTCTTAATGTAATCTGGATAGATGAGGTCGACTTCAAACAAATAACCTATGTCGGCCTCATCTTCCAGTCCTAAAATGTGTTGGGGGTTGGAAAAGTGTTCAACCTTGTGGGGTTCAAGCCAAGCAAAGTGGGATTGTGGCAAAGGTTTCGACAGTGCAGTTCCATATAAACTATTTTGGTCGATGTACATCATGTGGGTGTCAAATTCACCATCGACTGTTTCATTGACAACATGCCTGTTGACAAACGTCAGTCCACCTCGGATCTCGCGTTCAAACATGGTGTACGTTTCGGGATCGTCTAACAAATGTATTTTTTCCCTAGTCATTTTAAAAGCTGACTGGTAGGACAACCCCGGTAAACGAAAATATCATGGACGGGGTCCAACGCGTCCTGCTCCAGTGTAAGTTTCCTAAAAGCCTCAAAGACATCGGCTAAGAGCAAAACATCTAATTTTAGGCAGGCAAGCATATAGTCACTAGACGAGTCACAACCTTATTCGTGCCATGCCCGCTGTGCATGCCTACAGTCATCACGCGAACAGTCATCACCCGTCAAATCGTTCTTAGATTTATCAATGGGCGGAAGGGATGTTTCTTTCAATGTGTCCATTGACCTAAAAAAACTATAAGGAAACACCCCTTTCCGTCGCATGAGACTGTCACTAATAGTAGGATAGTCTTTCTTTAAATGTTGTGTGAGGGGAAGTGAGTCCAAATTATTAGCGAAAGTGGCTAAGGAAGAAGACATAAACTGGAAACAGTCCATAAACTTAACGTCATAAAAGACAGGCTTCCCCTCTTTCGTCTTGTCAACATGGACTTTGGCCGACAGAGACATGAATTTTTCATTACTTTGTGCTATGACGTTCATCGACCATGACTTCATATGTCCTAGACCATGGCGAAGAAGAATATGTGCATCATGACATTTAAAGTTATGACGGGGAGCGTTCGCCGTTTGAGCCTAAGTGAGAAATTACACTTACTGCACAAGGCAGACCTAAATTAGCCACTGAGATGGCAATGGTCCCTCACTTTCTTATGCTACTTCTCATCAAAGGATGAACAGCAGCGGGGACATTCTGTGATCCTATCAAATTTTAATTTATCGATTTCCGTGAAACACATGGGTTTTTAGTGAGCTCCGTTTCATAGCGTTGATGAAAACGGGATCTTTTATCTAAAAATTTTAAAAATTCTAAGATGCAGACTTCACCTTGCCACACATGCAGTTTATTTTGGTTCCTATAGTAAGAATGCCAAACTTCATAACAGGCAATGGCTGCAGGTTGATGAGTCTGATCTTCACTATCAATATATCAATGTCTGCATAAATGACACAAATGGGACTCAGCTCATTGCCTTTTTCTTCATACCTATAAAACTTATCTTTGGGCATCACTTCCATTTGAAGCTTACCCCGAGAGCACCACTCGTAATGCTGTTCAAAAAATGGTTTGGATGTGAAACGCCGTGTGCAACGATCACAGTAATAGTGTTTGTCATCATAACTTTGTTGGCGATACAATCTAGAAATTTTAGGAATACCACAATAATGCCATTCTCGGTGGTTGTCGCTATACACTAGGAGAAGATTGACAACCCGGTTGAGGTTACTTTGGCGGTTGTTACACCTACCGCCCTTCAGACCTTTTTCTCAGAGATGGACGAACTATCTTAATTTCATTCAATTTTTCAAATTGGGCGATGTCTTTAAAATCTAGTGTGTTGACATCCAACCCGTCAAACTTAAGCTCATCCTCCCATTCACGATATTTAGTGATTCGTTCACGATGTACACTTATATATTTATAGTGAAGAATGGATAGAACGGCATACTTGAAACACTGGGACTGAAAATCTACATTGATGACAGCCTTTTTGTCAGCCAGTGCTTTGGGGAGGGTGAAACAACCACTTCCTTGCAAATTTTCTAAGAGATTGATTTTAATGTCTACTTTCTCGATCCCATCAAAGACCAGTCCGCTGTCTCTTTCCAGGAACTTTTCCAGGTTGTTGACGAGATAGGTGGCATGTCTCTCTATCCACTCGTTCACATCACCTATGAGATCAGCAGCACAGGAGGCTATCCTAATCGTCACAGTAGACTCTACTTCTCCCGTACTGCTGTCTACCTTATTGAAACGAGCAGAGTCGTAAATATGCCTTTGAGCAAAAACCTATCTAAACTCGCCAACATTTGATGAATTAAACCTATATTATATGACAGGAATGGATGAATATCCTATATAGGTTCAGGGCTTTCCATATCATAGTCACGAACGAGCCTCTCAAGGGAGAACTTGCTCAGCCTTAGAGTGACGTTGTTGTCGGTGTAAAGCTCAGTGGAATGTGTGTGACGGAGTGTGTGCGAAGAGAGAACAAACTCTGTGGGAAAGGTCTTCCGACACGAAGAACAGGAAATGCCGACACTGCAGGCATTGCCAGCGGTGTGACGTCTCAAACTGCAGGCTTTGGCGAAGACCCTGTTACACCGCTGGCATCGATAGTCCTCCTTCTCTACTTCGACATAAATCTCCCTCTCCTCTCCGACTATCTCCAACTCCTCCTGCTCCAACAGTCTCTCCACCGACTCGACGGAGAGGAAAGGGAGGTCGTTCGCTGCTGCTGCAGGTGGTGGCGATGCTGGGATGATGATGGGGCGGGAGGGAACGTCACCGTCCAGGAGGTAGGTCGCCAGATCTGTTGAGAAAAAGGAAAAGAGATTAGTAGCATAGTCATAATTTCAAGTTTGAAGTCTTTTCCCCCTATTTCCCAATCACGGTTACTTACCATCTAAGGATTTGATCTCCAGCAACACCAATGGTCGAGGAGGAGGCAGGAGTGGGACACGAGCCGAAGGTGGAGGGGTCCTGGGCTTGGGTGTCGGTGGGACGTGGTGGCGGGGAGACGGGACTGGTGCAGGAAGCGCAGCAGGCGGTGGAGGCGGGGCGATGACGGTAGCCGAGAAATCAGTCGGACTTTGAGCGGAGGTAGATAGGCTGGAAGATAGGACAAGAAATTCAGCATTGAATCTCCGCCTCGCGACTTCTTCTCACTTCTTCATCTTTGCCATATCTGTAGAGAGGAAAAAGTGATGAGATTAGAGGTTGCGGAGACAACAATGATAGAGAGTAGGCTATACGGATACAGAAGTGCTAAAACATGACATTCCAACTCTCAGTTCTCATAGGTGAGGCTACTTTCGTTTGCCAAGCCACTCATAGACTTCCCTGATTGCTCCTTGGGGGACGGGTTCCCCATTTCGAATGCATTCATGCACTGAAAAAGAACGACAGCAAAGATAAGCAGAGCTAAAATTTGGATTCTGTTTAAACATGAACAAAATAAGGGAGGGGGCTCTCGATTTTAATTAGGATGTCTACCCTAATGGTGTTAGTAATAGAGTGAGTCAACCTTGATACAAATACTTGCATTGCTCGATGGTGGCCTTCTCCATCTCGACAGCAATGCGGTAATTTTCAACTTTTTTTGAATTCCATGGCGGATAGTTGATAAAAGATACTGAATAGTAAGACTTCAATCACTGAAAAGGAAAGATGAGAATCGTTTCATTTGCCTAGTCAACGTTTATCATGGGAACAATCATTGAAGTGACATCTAATGAATTACATTTCCCTCTATTCCATATCATAAAGACTAACCTTTGTCGAATGGCTGAAGTACTCTGACCTGGCGAGAGAAAGCGTCACGTTGAGTATGAAGTCGAACGCCCAACATAAGCAACGGCTCAGAGGTTTCGGTCTAACAAACGACGAATAACCCGTGCAACGCGATCCCTCTACGGCAGTACCCGCCGTCCCGAAGGAGCGCTCGAGCAAAGGAGGTATTACAGCGATGATATATTTTATGAGCAGAAGTGAATCTCTTGATAGCAAGAGACTATTCAACTTGATAGCAGTTCAAAACAACCTGATAGCAGGAGCTCACCGACACTCACCTTGTGAAAGATAAATGTGAAGAGCAGAGCTGGTGCACTGACTTTTATAAGATTTTCCTAAGCGGTGAATGGATGGGACCTCTCGTCCAATCACAGACGAGCTAGAGTTCCCGATGTGCGCACACACATTTGTAACGCGTTATTGAAATCGTCTTAGGCAAAAATGATGTTTAGCAATAGACTCAACCATGGCACCCGAAGTCAATACATTGAAACATGATGATTGCACGATTCGCTTTCATCAAGAGAGCTTCGGAGGCTTAATACAAGATTACATCCTTGAGTTACAAAGAGAGGAGACAGATAGAAGCATGTTTAGACTATACACGAAAAATATTCACGGAATTGATATCTTACTTTAAAGACAGTCTCATCAAGGCTCACTTAATTGCAAGTGTCAATTACATCCATTTTCCACAAGGTGAAAAAGCGGAAAGTGTTGACTTTCAATTTCGTTCTTATGGACAAGAATATGTCACTGATGCTTCTGAGTTTTATACACGACATCTGCGGAAGATTATTTCTCGGATGGACAACTTTCATGGTTACGGCGATCATTTGCTTCTGAATAAAATAAACCATATTGTCATTGCTATTAGTAAAGTGGGTTTCAATGATGTTAAATCAAAGACCAAATAAAGTATTTCTTCATGGCAATTGTGTTGTATTAAACTTTCTGACTACACTCACGAATAAAATTTCGATGATCAAACTTTGCTTCCACAAACGTGTGTCACAGTAAAACTATTTGACTACACTAAACTTTGCTTTTGCAAACCATGATACACTTTCTGACTACACTCACAAGAGCTTGTTCACTAGCGAAGAGAGAAATGAGCTTGTGGTTGCGTGTGGCACATGAATGTTCCTTCCAATTCATTCCATTTCATTTAGCCTCGGTGATAGAGGCAAGCAGAACTCATGGTTCATTCTCGCATGTATGGCCAACTATCGGGAGACAAGTGCAATGGTGATGTTTTGAAGGAACCTTCGACAGATGGCTAAATGTCACCCTGGCGGTCAGAGCACTACGTCGAGACGATAAGGCAACCACTTGCAAACATGACGCAGAGAGGTTTAATAAGGATTACAATTGCCGAATATCCCATGCGGTACTCTTCGCTGCGGACTCCATCGCCGCCCAAAAGGGACGCCCGTCGATAGGAAGTATTACACCGAAAATCTCCGTGACTTGCACCGTCAATGACTTGATAGCCAGACATGAAAACCGGTGGAGTTACTTACAAGAGGTTGGTAAGTCGTTGCCTTGACCAGCTTGATAGCAAGCCGTAGAGAGTGATGGCAAGCCGTGCTTCACAAGCGTTTTGCAATGGAGATGCTTAGTAGTCACCCATAATAAGCTACCTAAGACTCAACGGATTGGCGTTCAAAGTGCTACGTTGAGAACTGTGTCAAATGCCCAACATGAGTTACCCCAGAGGTTTCGGTCTAAAATATGACACACTCCCTTGCCACACTTATCACTACGGCATCATCCGCCGTCCCGAAGGAACACCCTGTCATTGGAATATTACAGCAAAACTCTCCGTACCATGCTCGCTTTCAGTGAAAAGCCGCTTGTATCATGTAAAGACTGGCTCAGACATCATGACAAATCCTTTAGTTGATTTCAGCAGGGTCGAAAACCCAAGAAACATCAAAAAATAATGAATTTCAATTTTTCAGCATTTACTACTACTTTTGAAATTTTAAAAGTAGTCTGTAAATATAGGTCTGATCAATAGCTATTGAACCTTTTTTCAATCAAGTCAAAGGGACTTGTAGAAGCAAAGTTACAAGCCTTTAAAGTTTTTGAGTCTTTTATGGCCTGGAGACTAAGGCCATTTCCTGGCTAACCTTTAAGTCTGACACCTTAGCTGATATCAGCAATGAAATTTTCTAAGTCGGTTTCCGGAAACCTGAAATTTGGAATTTCCGATGCTGTCATCGGAGCTCCGGAGTTCACCTACCCCAACCAAGTCGGGAGGAGAACTGATTCCCACAAGTAGAGACTCCAGTTATATAGTTTGTGGCGATCAACTGATGTCTTAATCTCAATCATCCAAAACTTTAAACACTTCTATCTCTGGTTCTAGTGCTCCGATTGACTTCAAATTTTGACAGTCACGTTTTCTCGCTCTCACCTTTCATTTAAGCCATCCCTCAACTCTGTACGATTACCAGAAGCCGAGTTGAAAAAACTCGTTTCAAAGTATCCGAAATCTTGGAAAATTCACAAAAATTCGATTTTAAACATGCTCTCATTTGGAAACGAAACCTTCCACAGACCTGAAAAGATAGGATCCTAGAGAACAAAGTGCGGTCTTGCCCCTGAAAGATACCCGAGCTCTTCATTCACTTCCATTTCTGAGATTTTAACATTTTCACGAAAAAGTCCCAAGTGTGAAGAAAATTTTCGACTTTTTCTCTCCGATTCACTTGAAGCTCACCCTCTAGTTGCAGAATTGCGCGCTGATTCCAAATCTGGTCTCCGTTTTCTCATACGATGCTTCGTTCACCCGCTAGAGCCATTTTCATAAAAATTCTAACTGTCGTTTTTCGGTGATGGTCAAAAATCTTAAAGTCCCTCTCACACCTCAACAAACGAACGTAGAGACACGCCGTTTCTTTCACTGCATTTGTCTCACTGTTAGCTTTCAAACGAGCTATTGCACGACTTTCTACCATCTCTAGAACCAAAGTTGGAAGCAACGCTGCCGAGGGGGGACGTCCTCAAAATTTTTTCTCTCCGATTGAGCTGGAAACAGCCTCCCTAACCCAAAATTTCACGTAGAATCCGAATCTGCCCTCCGTTTTCCCATCCGAGCCCTTCTTCATGCCGAAATAGGGCCTTTCTCACCCCAAAACGTCCAAAACCCACCTTTTTCTAACTCTGCCGTTTTTCGGAGATTCCTGCCATTTTCAAGTCATTTTCCACACTAAACCCAGAAAAACCTGGACATGTGATGCTTTCCACTGCATTTTTCTCGCTCTTAGCTTTCAAACGAGCTATTGCAGGACTTTCTACCATCTCTAGAACCAAAGTTGGAAGTCTCGCCCAGAGGGGGGGGGGTCGGAACTTTTTCTCTCCGATTGAGCTGGAAACAGCCTCCCTAACCCAAAATTTCACGTAGAATCCGAATCTGCCCTCCGTTTTCCCATCCGAGCCCTCCTTCATGCCGAAATAGGGCCTTTCTCACCCCAAAACGTCCAAAACCTACCTTTTTCTAACTCTGTCATTCCTAGATTCCTACCCTTGCCTCAAAGGAGAGTTCCTCCTTCCTTCCTTCCAGAAGGGTGGAGGGAACGGTTTCCTCCTCTCGGACCAATCCGTTCCAGCACATCCTTGGCGATCTCCCTCACCTTCCTTCCTTCCAGAGGGGAGGGGCTGAGTCAGCATGATGCCTCATCGTTGCACATTTTGCACTTGATTTTGGGATGGACTCACTACTGATGCCTATTTTTTCGAATTTAGCATTATCATTGACAATAGCATGTATTTTTGCAGTACGTATTCTGTTCACTGTCCAGTATCACCACATTGCCGCTAGCATTCGTAGTGTCTTAATTGTTATCAGCTCCGTAACATTTGTGTAAGGCATCAGCCACACTGCGAGCTTTTCCAAGCGTTTCCGAGCAAAGCGTTTTACAGCAAATATAAAGTCACCATTGCAGCAGTTGTAGACTGCCACACTGCGAGCAAAGCAAACCAGAGCGATTGATGTCTTACGGACATACGTTTGCTCGGGACGCTCGGGACGCTCGTGTTTGCTCAGCTTTCAGTGTGACTGAGGCCTAGCACGTACGCGTCTTCACTCTTGGTGTAGTGCACTGACTAGGATACTGAATAGACTGCGCACGCTCATCGCCAGATGAAGCCAGGGAGATCCACGGCCGCTGACCGTTCGATAATAAACGGCGACAACGCGAAACAGATGCAAGAAATTTAAAGTAAGCACGCGTGAAGAGAAACGGATCGTTCCTGAGATAATTACCCACCGAGTTTCACCAACAGCTATTAGCTATATGTAAGGATGTTGTTAGCAACACACGTATTTCAATACAATAATTGTTCATTTCATCATGTTTATTTTTATTGCAAATCGGAACTAAATTTGATCGAATGCAACTTGACTCTACATCAATGACTTGACTATCTCTTTAATGAAAGTCTTAGATGTAGAGACTGTTTTGCGTTCTAACATTGTCGCCGCTGATTATCGACCGCTGATGTCTTTCCTTGTTTAGAAACACGAAGCGACTTCACTATCCCGACATTGCGTGATGGACACGTGCGCAGCCTATCCATTATTCTAGTCAGTGGTGTAGTGGCTTTCCAGACAACGTGAGTTTTACCGTCCTTTTCGCAAAATAGTTTTTTAGCTTGTTGTCGTTTCTCAATGTTTGTTATAGGTGCATAGCAAAGATATTTAATATATATATAAAGGTCTAGATAGGAAATAGACGTCAATCCTATTGTTCTCGATGGACCAAAAGACATTACATAAACTCTTGTGAACCTGCAACTCTCGGGAAAATTTTAGTTATAATTATCTACTTAATAAAGCTAACAAGTAGCCCGTTAGATTGCCCGACTCCGGTACGCACTCGTTAACACGAACTTGGCCCGGTAAACGGGTCGTTCCTACCGACACGTAGCCGGAACGAGCTCGTGTACCCGGAGGAGGTTCCAAAAAAATCTGCCCTGCTGCTTGATTTACGGGCTCTCATTTAATCTCCAGTGCTCTGTATTTTAGCTGGAGATTAAATGAAAGCCCGTTTTTACAAGCAACAGGGCGGATCCTACTTAAAGAGAAAAGTTAAACATGTGAAATAATAGGTTTATTCTTCATGTAGGCCTACCACAGTAACACTGCCTGGGATAGTTGACTAAAATAACAGTACCTGGGAAGTTTGACAGTAGTTCGGTGACACTTAACCTTTCCTTGTGCAGTAATTGCCTTTACACTTGCAAACAGTTCCACGTAGAATCCATGTATAGGCCTACTTGGTTTGATATCCCAATCTTATCCGGAAATGGGAGAATCATTGTCTCTGAAAAAAAGAAATATTTTTCATTGACATTTCACGCCGGATTCATACTCGTATTATCGCAAAAAGCAGGAATATGTATAGGATGCATCCATGCAAGAATTACATGATGCATTATATATAAAAGCACAAATGAAACAAAATTTGTAAATTAAATTTAGCAATTGTAAATTTACTATGCCAGTATAGATGATAAATAGCATGCAAAATTATGATGGGATTAACAACACTTAAGCCAATGTATGAATTAAACAGAGCTTCTCTAGACCTAAAATAACAAGCAATGCGTCAATCATGTCGCAAAGCATCTGCACGCATACTTTAGGCCTAGATAGATTTTATTACGTTTGTTTAAATTTTGGCATCTAACATTATACGTAGGAGAGATTATTACTTTTGTCTTTATATGCGTCTCTTACCTGAATTCATTAGTTCTTGCATAAGACAGTTTCAAAATGAAGTTTTAACCTAAATCACACTTGTCTACAGTTTGCTTTCCAATGAACTTGGTTTTTGTTTTCTGAACAAACTGTAGACAAGTGTGATTTAGGTTAAAACTTCATTTTGAAACTGTCTTATGTAAGAACTAATGAATTGAGGTAAGAGGCGCATATAAAGACTGATCTCTCCTATAATGTTAGATGCCAAAACTTAAACAAACGTAACAAAATCTATCTAGGCCGAAAGTATGCGTGCAGATAGTTTGCGACCCAACGCTTGATCATCGATGATGTCGCTGATGAAGTATACAGGGTGATTCAGTTCAGCCCGCCGGTAATAAAATAAGTGGTCCTTGATGGTTATTCGATATCTATGTAAGTTTCTGACAACAAGAAAACGTCATCACGATATTGAATTGGCAATGAGATAATGCTGCATTGATTTCAAATTGCTACTTGCATAGATAGCTGTCTCGGGCAAGCTGTTATTAAATAGCATTTCTTCATAATTCAGTACAAAAGTCATCTCTGTCTATGCGAGATGAATTATCCTGGCTTCAGTTATGAAGAAATCGCTTATGTTGTGTCATGTTCTATTGTGTTTGATAATTGCGAAGCAGCACGAAGAGCATTCAATGAAAAATATAGAAAAGAAGCCCCACCTGTGAGAACCATTCGAGATTGGAGAATGCCGTTTAATCAAACTCTTAGTGTGCTTCCTATGAAGCATTCTGGTGGTCCTGGTAAGAGTCGACTATCTGAAGAAAAACAAAAAGAAATTGTTGAAGCGTTTGGAGACAATCCGTGTAATTCACAGCGGAAAGTTGCGGCGCAGCTCGACACGTCCCAATCATCGGTGCAAAGAGTATCAATCAATAATAAGATTAAACCATTCAAATTTAGTCGAGTGCAAGAACTGAAGGAAATGGATTTCGAGCCTCGGTTGAATTTCTGCCGCACCGTTTTGCAGATGAACAACGAAAATCCTGGCTGGTATCGAAAGATTGCATTTAGTGATGAAGCAGTTTTTCATTTAAATGGACAAGTAAATCTGCATAATTGTTTTTATTATGCAATGGAGAACCCACATATGACATGCGCAAAGCCCCTCAAATCTCCATCAATTTGTTTTTGGGCAATGATTACTTTTGACTATGGCCTTGTTCATCAAGTCATTGATGGAACAGTAACTAGTGAAAATTATTGTGATCTTCTTCAACAAACTGTTATCCCACTCCTTCGGAGAAAGCGGACATTGATTTACCAACAAGACGGAGCTCCGGCTCATTTCAGTCACGCTGCAAGAGCACTGCTGAACAAAAATCTTCAAGATCGCTGGATTGGTAGAGGTGGTCCACGGAATTGGCCATCTCGTAGTCCTGACTTAGCGATGAACGATTTTTGGTTATGGGGATACGCCCGGGATCATATCTACAAATCTCCAAGGCCAGAATCCATACATGAGCTGAGATCGAATTGAAACAGTGTTGGATTCCATTGACAAGCCTACGATAAGACGCGTGTACACCAATTTCTTCAAGCGCTGTGAAGCATGTGTATCAGTACAGGGGGCTCATTTCGAACACTTGTTGTGACTTCGTGAGCAGAAAATGATTCTAACTTTGTTAATAATACATTTTTGTAAGTTTTTGGAATATATGCTAATAAATAGCAATACCTATGTCTAAACGCCATTCATTTTATTACCGGCGGGCTGAACTGAATCACCCTGTATAAACTAACCAGTTAGCAGTAGAAGAAGCAACATTCCCGTGACGTCTGCATAATACCTTTTACATTAAGCTTGTTTCAATTGGATCATTAACACATTTCAAGAACTTAATACAAGCCATGATAAAAGCGAACTTAATGTGAAAAGCACTGCAATCCCTATCAAATCATCTTTTATGAATAAATAATAATGCAATGAATTATTTGTATCTACTAAATACGGGAGGTGTGCACCGTACAGATTTACTGATGTAGGTGTCACTGTAAACTGCACACCACTAAAACAGCAGTTACAGCAATATATCCACTAAACTTAACAGAAAACATTCGTAAAGAACTTGAAAACGATGAGTCAAAATTTGATGATTGATGACATCACTTAAAATCCGCTAGTATCAGATAGAGCGTCTCTACGGATATTTTCTGTTCGGAGTGTAAAAACAGCCGTGAAAGTAATTTTAGCTGTTTATTTTAACGGATATTTGTTGTTTACAGCGCACTTGCATTAGTCACTCGCTGTGACAAAGATAGTTTTTTAACTACAATACATCATCTCACTTGGCTCTTTTTCGAACTTCTATAAGGAATAGGAATGAACTGGGGATAGGGATGCTGCTGCCTTCCCTGCAGACTAGAAAAATTGATTTTGTTTACATCTGCATCAGCACCTTACAGTATTTCCCCAAAATCGCCGGTTAATCAGGGTTTGTAACCTAACGTCAGCCAGATAGATTCAATAGCTAAAATTTTAGGCATGAAGCATTTCAGGAGAATGCAGTTTACTTTCCCTTCATAGAATAATATCCACATCAATCAAGAAATTTGAATATTGAAAGTAAATCCGTCTCAAGATGACTGCAGACTTATGATTCTTGTTTGCATTTTTCCATGACTGATCATCATAATCCATTGCAAACGATACTGAACAGAGTGATATTCCAGCATGCTTGTGAACGATTCTACAGGTGATTTTGTGATTTCATCTTTATGGTTGGACATGTCATTGATCTTCATAAATTGATAATGGGCAATTCCATAAATAACTCACGTACGTTCTGACACACAATCGTCATTTCTCATCATGAAGGAATGTGATTCTATCCATGAAAATTGCACCATGCGATGCCAAAATAGTATGAAATATTAATCACTTTTCAAATATTCAACAGTAGTCCCTCTAGCGTCGAAAGAGGGACTGCCATTATATTAATTATTTAAATTGCTTTTATCAATTATATCGAAGGGACTACTATAATGTTTCAGAGCGTTATTTATGATATTGTTCTAATCGTTGTGAATGAATTATCTTTCAGGTTCAGACAAGACACTAAGGCTCATGCTATAAAAACCAGTTGCTCACCAGCTTACCAAGAATTTTCTGTACTGCTCGTTGGGCATTTCATGACTAATCGTCCACAATTCAGTTACAATTCATTGCTACGATGATGTAGCGCTAATGAGAGATGCTGTTTCATGTCGATACAGCGCACGTCCAATGTAATTAGATATTGAATAGGCCTATTGAAAGCTTTCCTTCTGATGAGTCCATACAGTTAGATTTGCAAACTACACAACAACACTGTGTGACACATTCACAGATGACTGCTTTGAATTTGTATCCGTTATGAATACATGCAGGAAATGTCTCATGTGAGCATAGATATCTATCATTCCGAACTCTGTGCCCCGACTGCACTCGAAAGATAAGCTCTAATTATTGTATCTGACATGCGTGTGGAAGTGACAACAAGCCACGAGGCCGATTAGTCCTCACAAAATCTGACAGATTAGACCACACTATGCCCATAGAGGTCTGTATGACTATACTGTATTGATGTCACAAAGTAAAATACTTCGATGGAATGCTGCATAAAATCGATATGTTGCAGGAAGTGTTGAGAAATTAAGCATGTTAATCAAAATAGCGAATGAAGATAGAGCTAATGCATTGCTGAATTAGTGAACAGTGAATGACTACATGAATGTTGTTCTGGTGTTCTAAAGCATGAATCATTGCACCAGAGAAATCAGTCAAGCCACTGAAGTCAGCTGAAGACATTATATGAGATTGCAGTACATGGCTCGATAGAAAATGTGCCCTCCATCTCAGAATAATATGAGCATGTTATGCTCCATTGCAGACAAGATTCTGACTAACATTTGCTTCGAAATTGCATGCATTAAGCAGTGAAATACTCAAGATGGCTAATAAAAACTTGTTCGGGACATATTAATAATTAGGATTTACTAAGTAGGTGGGAGGTATTTTGGGATACCGCACATAAATTAACACTTAGATATTCACGCAGTTTACAACTGCACGGTCAGTGTTCATTTATTGAATGATAATTGTGCTTTTTACTTTTATCTTTCCTAAGTCAAAATACCGCTCATGTTGTCATTAAAAGAGAATCCTCTCTTACTAGTACAGGGATTATTATTGGAAATTAAATATTGGTGGTCTACGTGACACAGTGGCTAAGTGCTTGGCTAGCGATCTTTCGGTCCAGAGGTCGAGCCCCGAAAGTGTCATAGGAATTCGTCAGGAAGGGCATCCGGACCAAATGGTCACAGCCAGATTAAAGTCTGACTCTGTGTCAACACAGTCAAGCCCCAAGTAAGGTAGAGTAGACGTTGACCTTAGAGTTGACAATTTACTTCAACTAATTAAAAAACATAATATTGCATGAATTATCAGACTGAAATGAAGTTATATCACGTCATCATTATTACGTAATGCATAGGCTATGCTTAACCTTAATCGTGCATACATAAGCCTACAACGATCAAGGATGCAATCGGAACAATAGAGCATTCAGAGATGAAACAATACATATAATATGTCCGACATTACAGTTTAACTGATCGTCAGTCTGCACCTGCGACCCCTATCCTGTTTTTTTGAAATTATCTTAATACACAATACAAGAAGTAGTCCACTGCAGGTGAAGGAGAAAATTAATTAATTGAAATTAATTGCAATTAATTGATTGATAAACCATCTTCAATTCAATTAATTGATTGGATCAGCTGCCAATTATTCCAATTAATTGCAATTATTCACAAGCAAAAAGCGATTTATTGAACGATTACTGCAAGTTGTAATGTATAATTAATAGGTCTACACAGTCGATGATGTGATATTCTGTAGATATACTCGCTTTTGAAACGAAGAAATGTTTGATGTTAGCCTAATGCGAAGCTTGCTGTTAATAATCTACACCATTCATTTAAACTTTAATTTAAAAGTCTCTAACTACTAAATATAAATACTTCGTATTTTCTCTTAGATGAAAGTCAAATTAAGGTCACGATGGTCAGAGTGGAGTGTTTGAACCGAAGAATATTGCGCATATATATTATTATAAAAATATAATAAATGTTAATTATCAGTCATTGCTTGATATTGCTATCAGAACATTTTCATGTTTTATCATGCAAATTAGTTCAACGAGCATAGTGGTGCAGAAAATACTTGCTTGTGATTGCAAATTCTATTTCTGCAAACGTTTTAATGCACTTTCTTAGACCTGTGTGCTGTGGAACTAACGTTCTAAGTGTTAATCAATCAAGTGTCCGTCAACAGCGGAAAGATCTACCTAGATTTGGCAATGATAAAAAATAATTGCAATTATTGTCAACTAATTGATTGCTCATGTGATCCAATATTGAGTCAATTGATTCTCAGCAAAAAAAATGAGACCAATTAAATTGCTAATAATTTTTTCCAACCCCAGGTTGTGTTCCAGTACCGTATGAACTCCATCTCAATTATCCTTCGTCTTGCGACATGTGATATAAATTTCAACAGTACTTCGATAGTTTCCTACAGAAAATGTACCCTTTAATCAATTGATATTTTAAGATCATTGTCGCGCTATCTTGCATCGCAATGTAGCCACATGATTATGGGCTTCATAACCGTGTACTGTATTACAAGCATTTTATCAATTGATGCAAATAAATTCACAAATATATAATTCAAGCATCATCTGAACACTTTCATGTCAAAATTTAAGATAGAAGTGCAACTATCAATTACAACTATGCTATGAATCTGTTCGGTTTAGCATCAGTGCCCCATCTAATTATAAAAAATTGAAATACAGCATGGAAACCAAAAATTAATTGCATTGCAATTTATTGGTCACAATGATTGCTGTAACCCAAATATTCCAATTAATTAATTGTTGCCACAGAAAAATTACAATTAATTGATTGCAGTCTGTCAATAATTGCTATCAATTGATTCATTTGTAATGAAGTTATTTAGTCGAATGCTAACTTGCAATACCGCCTACACTCACCATCATAGGAAAAGCATAACACATTCAGTGATTGAGATTATTAGTCTACCTATCTTATATTATGTCATTAAATCTTAAATTTATGTCAATCTAGGCACGCGACTTCTTGTCCTCTATAGTTTGAAGAGTCACTCCGACTAAGAATGTAGCAACATGTATTTCATGCAGAAAGTCACCGCCCAAATTGGCAATAAGCCAGTTTACGACTTGCACAATCTGCCTATGTATGCAGCCTAAATAGGTGTAGCACAAGTTTTTATCTAAGTCGAAAATTAAAATCAAGAATTAATCTAATCAAATTGTGATTAAAAAAATCCAATTAGTTGATTACTGACATCACATGATTCCAAGTAATTGATTGCTGACATAAGATGATTCCAGTTAATTGATTGCTGTCATCCAACTATTTCAATTAGTTTTTGGTGAATCCTGAACCTAGGTATAGAATATTTACTAGAAGATAGGCCAGAGTCTTCGAGCTCAGCTAGCAGTACGTACGTACGTGGCCCAAAGAATTAATAAAAGGCGACTGCAGAATAATCCTAATATTACTAAATGATGTGATTTGATGGCATCCTTTAAGTACCTAGGAATCTCTAAATTGAAAATGGAATCCAATAACAGAGAACCTACGCAGGCCTATATCATTCTTTCAAATTATGAATTTCTTAGCCAACTAAACCTACATCGCTAGACACTGAGAAAGTTTAGCTACTAGATTATTAATGTGCTGCAAAAGATGGCCATTGAGAGAAAACACCTTTTAAATATTAAGCAACCAGAGCAAAGTATTTTGTCATCTATGATAATTGTGATCTATCATACTAAATTTACTAAAATTGCATGCACTAAGTCAAACGACAAAAATTACTGTCCAGTCAGTTCTTATTTATTATTCAAATTTTTGTGTGAGCCATGATCCTAAAATTCAAAACGTGCGAGATTTTCGTCAAAAAAATTCAAACTGTCGAATCTTGCAGCGCTGGACTTCCAACTTTGCTATGAAATTAAGGAAACACCCTTACACAGATGACTTATGTCAGCGACTTTTCATTTTCAGATATTTCGAAGAAACAGATGGTTTTATGATGAGCTTCTACAATCGGATTCGTCCAGGTGCTTTCCGACGCTAAATGAAGTATGAATAACCAACTACCAATAGTGAGGGAATTTGCACGCTACGTAACGAGTGATAAACCTGTAGACTTTGATTAGGCTAAATAAAAGATAGGCCTTAAGTTGCAGATTCTATGCTAATTAGCATTAGGCTTGGGTACCGCAAGTTACTTATGTGCCCACTTACAATTTTTTATTTACAAAGACGAAATTACATGATGGGACTACTAATACTGTTGGCCTACTCAGTCAAACTTGCAACTATTCTGAATGTCATCGTGACAATTCAAAGTGTGATCACAATCAAATAGTCGCGAGTTATGCAGAGCTACAGCTAGTAAGGCCTATATTATCCACTCAAGCAGAAGAGCATGAAAACTCAGCAATTATGAATATTCACCTTGTGTGAAAATATGTAAATATCATCGCTGAAGGATCACACAATTACTATTAAAATAAAATTGTAGAGCGAGTTTGGACTAGACTGATGAACTAGAAAAAATAAGAATAGGAGAAACACTCATTTTCCTGATGAAAATATTCTCTTGGAAGACAATCATTTTCAGGCGGTTCCTATTAGTCTCATTAACTAGTTCCATGCAATGAGTGGGAAGTTGAGAATGAAATGGAGAACATTTATTCATCTAGAACCGGCTGTCAACAATTTGCACAGACAAAAACTTACTTAATTAGATGCTATAGCTTACCTCAAGCACAAACCATACTGAGTGCTACTTTGCACACTTGACATACAGGTAACTTACAGATGCTGTCACTTTTTTATCAAGGAGTAAGTGACAGCAGAGAGTGGATGACAATATAGGAATCAATCTCACCGAATTGAAAAAATCTGCTTTCCAGCTATGCCTTGCATTCATTCACATTCGCCAAGGAGTAAGTGACAGCGGACAATTGATTAAAATACAGCAATAAATCTCAGTCGAAGAATACTTGCTTTCCAGCTCTGCATACTTGCTCTCGACAAACGGGTGGCTTGCCTAAATTCGTATCTCCGAGGAACCGAATATGTTTAAACAAAACTATTTTAAATAGCCAGATACAGTTATATACTGGTTTTATCATGTAGGCTTTTCTCGATAGCTCACTCATTAATGAATTAGCATCTAGGCAATGCTTCAGCAGTGTTGAGATGCAACGATACAAGTATATTCACCTACATCACTAGAACATTATATTTTTGTAGAAGGGTAATTATATCTTTGGGTATTACTTTGTTGAACTGAGGGTTAGAGAGAAAAGAAAGACCATAGAGTAAGTACCTTTTCTGTGAGCAAGACTATTGAGAAGAGGTACATCAATATTCATGATCAAATTCTACCTCGCCACGGGAATTCAACCTCGGCGGCAAAAGAATTAGAAGAATCCAGGAAACGAACAAGCGTACTTAAGCAGATGCCGTAGTGAAAAGTCGTGTAACAAATTATATTACAATTTTGAATAATTTTTTTCATTAATGAGAGCAAAACAGCTCCACGAAGTTTCACTTATTTAGATGTTTTGCGTTGTATCAAAAAACTTCTGCGTTGTATGCCACTTTTCTCAATTATATTATTTATCTGGTTTTCTTTTAGTGATCAAAATAATTGAATTCGAACTGTCACAGCTGATTTAATTGTATTACACGAAAGAAATCTATTTTGACTATGTTCACACGACTTTAGAGCTTGGAATTGATCGGGGAAACATTTGCCGGCACCAAAGAATAAATAATAGCGGCATAATATCTCGGATTTTGATTACTCAAGCACGACAAAATTCATTTGTAGTTGAAGGCATTTGATTTCCACAATGTGGAAGGTTGCTGTTCCGCATAGATGATTATGCAATTCCAGCTCGAGCCAATGCAACTCCTTGATAAGATTGACCGTCCTAGCCTAGAAGTACTTCGGTCAGCGGTTATATTGCCTAAATTGGCAATGATTCAGAATTGCGGAAAATTTTTGGTTCGGCTACAAATTATGCGAAGAATTAACACCAGCCATTCATATGAACCGCATCTTTTTGCAGTTCTACAAAGCGTCTGTCGCACCACTGTGATGAGACCACAATGTGAGATGCCATTTATCTGTGATATGATGTGAAATATGACTGAAAAATAGCGGAAATTTTATAATAGTAATTCTTGATTTAATTGCAGCATTTCAATCATTTAGCAGCGACAATGGGTACAAGCCACGGCTAATCAAATTACCGCTTGCAGCATTTTCTTTAAAATGTACAAATTGTAGAGAGAAATGCATATTTTCTCAAAGTTTTCAGTTGGTATTCAAATAATAACAGAAAATTTTACGTGGACGGGAATGCTTCGTGTGTACAGCAATAGCCGGGCGCCCGAACTCAATACATATATCTTCCGGCGACCACCGTTATCCCATTAAAATTCCGACCTCTGCCCGTCCAATTTTTTTTGTTTTAAAATGATCTAAAAGAACTTCAGTGTCAACGTGCTATCGAAGGAAGTAGCCCTAGTGAGCACAGAATGCGTTTGAAGTCATTTCATGCTTCACGAAGTCTTCCCGCTACCCAGCTTCGTTACGAACTCGTTACGCGGGTGGGCGATCTAACGGGAGGGTTATAGATAAGACTTTTTCCCTCAATAAATAAATTGGCTTTAGTCTATTTTCGCTGTCTAAAGAATACCGTCACAGCTAAGAATATGGCTGCGTTTTTTACGATGCAGTGATTTCTTGGACAGTTGACTTATGACAAGCTTTCACCACGTATCAGAGAAAGTTAAGGAAGCCACAATAACCCAAATGGCTTTATTCAATTGAATCAAGAACAACCATAACAGGTGGAATATGTAAAGCTACGTATGTATTACAATTGATACAATGGTAGTAAGCATTTGTCAAGAATAGTATACTATCGAAGACAGAAAACAAAATATTTACATAAAGAAACAGCTACAACGAATTAGATAATGTATTCAAATGGCACAAGCATTTGCACACAAAAAAGTAGCAACGAATTATACAGATATTAATAGGGGATATATACAGACATTAAAACATAGACAGCGACAACGAATTTGCACAAACATTCTAATTAATCAGCTGTGCCTAAAAATAATGGTTCTCGTCAGTATCTGTCGAACATTGCTTGCAGCAGATAACTGGTTCTGGCAGTGAGTATCATGATGCTGCCGGAAATCAAAAAATATACCAACTAACAAGCGAATTAATGACATTAGATGATTACTCCAAAGTGAGGTTTCAAGGAAATGGTCGTCGGGGAATATTTGGTAAAGATCACCGATGTTCCTGAGAACAGAGGAGGTTAGTCTAAGTTTTAACGGTGAAGAACTTCTTGTTTCAGTACCTTCTCGGAAAGGAAAATTAACTTTTTCACCCCTTCACTGGGATACAGTAGCCCACCATTGTCCTTCAACCTAATGAGCAAAAAGTCGTTATCAACAGTGCGTGCTGTGGTCACGATAGCATCTCTGCACTCGCAGCACTTAAGAGTGCGGAGGTCTTTCTTCACAACCCAACCAGTTATATAGGAAAGCACTTTCCTCTTGAAAGGAGAGAAAGAAATTGCTTCTAGGATCTTGTCCTCGTCAATCTGCGTCGTTAGTTCCTCATCGGCCTGTCAGTCCCATCCTGTGAGATGACATTTGCCAGTGGTGATGGAACTACGCCTGCGCGTCCAATCAACCGCCGATATGTGTAATTGAACTCTTGACACGTTGGATTGTTATTCCATCCACCTGAAATGAAAAAATAAATTCATGATATTACTAGGTATATAAAGTACACTAGCAGAAAACAAAGTTTGATTCAAATTAGAATTGTTTATCAAAATTGGTTTATTTTTTTAATTGTTTTTTCAACCCATATGTGATTTCGGAGTTCGGGCTTGGATTCCTAACACTTAAAGAAGACTAAGAACTTGCTACTGTACTTACTACTTACTATACTTGAAGAAGAACCGGAGTACGATTCATCTCAAAATTTTAGGACATTTAAACTCTTCTGCATTAGTCATGCCTGCTATCAATTCAGAGGATTCTTCTATCAACTTGGAACATGAAGGCGACCTAGATAAGAGCAATATACATGTACGTACAGAGTAGAAGTTGCAGCACTTTGCGAGATTATACCAGTGTTATTAATTTGTTAGGAAGCCATGACGGTTAATCTTGTCGAAGAAGTAGACCCGAACGACACAGTTCCAGGGAATCAGTTTGAAGTGGTCTTCTTACAAGACAGTCTAAAAATTCGATAATAGTAAGTTTTAATGTACAAATATATAACCAATAACCCTCAGCGGCATCAAATCAAAATGGTCTTTATGCTACTGTCCCAAGGAAAGTCTCGACAGTTGAAGTGGCAGGAATGTCATTGGCAACATTTAAAACCCGCCTCCACTAAAATTTGATCAACAGAACCAACTTTTGCTATAATTTAAGAGTAGGGCCCTCCCTATCTCTTTTTTGAAAACTGAGATTCAAAAATAGGAAGTTTTTCTTTCGCATTAAGTTGGGGTGCACCGATTATACTCAGTAACTAAAGCTTTTACGCATATGATCAACCTTCTTGCGGTTTCGTAGATGGGGTTGAAAATGAATGTGACAATAAAAAATTATTACTATTAATTACACGTTGATATTACTTAATGTTATGTTGGGCTTCCTTATTTATCAACCAATCAAAATATTTTCATACACGGAGTAGCATTGAAACATGAATAGTTTGACTACTTGCATATTACTTTTATTTTCATTCATTGACAAATCCGTTAACGCTGAAAATGTGTCTCAGAGAGACTTAATGGTCTGTAAATGACATAACCCATCAAGAGCATAATGTCACATGTATTGTTTCAGTCTGTGTTAGAATGATTAGAGGTAGTCACTATCACACTTTGGAACTGAAGGATAATTCCAGAGTTTGAAGATTTGGAATGAGAAGGTTCGATCTGAAAGCATCTCCTGCAGTAACAGAGAACAAGAGATAGTCTGGAGGAAGAACGAAGGATGCCAACCGCAGAGTGGTATACGGGAGATCGCGAATACATGTCTAAAAAAGAGGAAATCTAATCGATCTAAACATTCTATGATTGACGGGAAACAATTGAACAGATGAGAGGTAATGGTGGGATCTCTGTCAAACTAAACGTGTGGAAGCATGAGTAACAGTCCCAATTTCTGATGCTGGTCTCCAATATTGTCGTCCTGTAAAAAAATAGATAAATAGAAAGAATGTGTGAAAAAATTGATGATACCGAATTGTTAAATGAAAGCAAGTGTTTTAGAGGTTGGAACGAATTAAATTCAGAGTAGTGAAGTAACTTTCTTCACCCTTTAACGGTTAAGCCCTAGTTAACTCGCATCGAGCGCTATCAACAGTTGACTGGTGACGTTGACAGCAGGAAACCCCCGAGTTGCTTCGTATTGACAGACGGGGAAATATCACTGACACTGCATTCAGCAGTTGTCGCTCAGAAACTGAGCCCGAGTCAACTTGTATCGGTAGGGCGGGCAACTGTCACTGACATTAAATTATTACTTACTATCATTTAATTATTATTTCTATATTTAGCCTAAGTTGTACACATTGCGAACTACTTGCGATTACTACCATCGGACCTACAGTACATCTGAATACTATCAATATTTTGCAAGGACATCTTTTTTATGGACAATTAATGTCCATTTATCACTTACGATATTTATCATTTACGAATATTTATCACTTACGATCGGACTGAACAAGTAGCCCTATCATAGGTTGACCGCTGTTGGTTCTGGATTGTAGTGCGTAAGGAGATTATCTGGATGAAGCACGAAAGGAAAGCAATGAAACGGTGGCACCTTTGCCAAAAGGATAACTCAGCTGCGAACTCAAACGTTGATCAAAAGATCTATCGAATTCATTCATTAAGTGTTGTCCTGCTATTTTAGAGACTTTTGAAATCGAATAAAAGTTTTTTATCATGAGGATATTATGACAAAATAGATGATTTTTCGACCATATTTCTTCGAATAATTTAGTCGCAACTCCTGACATAGGTTGCAAAAGTACCCAAGCTACTATTCGAAGAAGCTGGTCTGGACTGCTGGAAAATATCGTATACACTTATGTAGGACATCCATCCAGGTGCTACATGTCGTATGTCAACAATTATGTGCATTTAAATTAGATTTAGTGGTAGGGTAAAATCAACAAGTAGCCTACATAAGAAACAGACGCACATTGCAGCCCAATAATCATGCAAATAAAAAAACCTTGGCGAAAGATAGTCAACACTTCCTGATATCGATGCATACTTGACAAACCACTATAAATACATCAAAAGTGCACATAGTATTCGACAGAATTACAATGAGCAACATTGGACCTATAAGTAACCATAAGGTTTTGTACCATGTTACTTTATCCAAATGCTCCTATAATAATCTAGTACATTTTATCGATAATAAGTGAACATCCGTGTTCGCTCTCCACACTATAATATCTGGCCTTTTACAACGCCTTGTCTGATTTTAGAATCTAAAAACCTTAATTCGATAATATCAAGCAAATGCGCGTGAGCTATGCTTACCAGCACTTTCCACGACTGAAGGAAAGTTTGAATAAGTGAGTTAGTCTACGTTTTCGCATTCAATATGTCATTCTACTGGTTCACTAGGCAGATGCCGGTGGTGACCATCACAACCAATGAGATACCACTGAGAAATATCAGTCGCGGTGTAGGAGTAATAGCTGCCAGCGTGATTAATTCAGACCTTTTACACTTATATATCGCTATTTAAGACGATTAGGATGTAGGAACAGCAGTTGGTGTGACAAATTCAGACATTTTACACATCTATATCGCCAGTGATGACGATAAAGATGTACGCACAGCTATTCACTACAGCAATTACAAATAACGAGCGATCATTTGCAAGACTCCTCCATAGCAACTCAGGTCTAGCAACTCCAATCACTCCTGTTTTTCTATAAATGGGTAGGGCCTATATGTAGATAAATTAAGACAAGAACCTCTTTCAGTATGGCTACACAGACGGGTTTCTCTTGTAGGACAAAAGAAAAAAAAGTTGTGACAGTACTAGACCTGTCAACAACCACTCGCCTACTGCCAAAAAGGAGCGATAACTTGAGAGATAGTGTGGTCAGAAGTGATTGGTGCCTATTCTCCTACGGCCTGCGATATTTCGCATTTGGATGTGTAAAATAATTATAAATGTACCTTCTGACAGACACGAAATGATGTAACTAGCATTAATCACCTATAATTCCCGAAAGGAGAAATCCGTGTCATTTTGCGAATCAGGAAAAAATAATCATTGATGCAAGCTATGTAGGCCTACATAACAAATACAAAGCAATGCAAAAACCTAATCATTGTTCAGGACTTCTAAAACTTTATCTTGAGTAGTATATACCACATAATATGCAATGTCTGGACTTGTCAGTGGTATAGAACTTGTAGGCCTATATATGAAAATTCACCTGTTTAAAAACAATATTATTCCAGCGGCAATGCCATCGGAGAAAATCTAGTAATTAGCTGCGAAATTGTTGCTTGAGCAAGAAGGCCGACATATCTGCCGAAAATCACTTCCCTTCCTTTTGAATCTCAAATCTATAACAGTGAGATCATCAGATAGGCTTTAAGGCAAAATCAAATCAATACAGAGGAAAACAGACTGGAACCTTGTTTCAAATGTGAGAATGGTGTACCGTGGGCCCCAGCGGAGAGTCCTACATGGTCTCCAAAAACAAAAAAATAAGGATTGCACAAGAAGAACGCATTGGGGCCACCGTGGAAAATTCTCATCCCTGTAGCATGCTGCAAGACTAGTTAGAGTGCTTCAACTAATACAGTGGACAACTGCAGTCCACTGATGCTGCTCAAGACTATGTAGTAATCATTGATAACGCATCTTAGGCATGAAGCCAAGTCATAAGCACTACATGAGAGGTGAACATATCTCTTATTTTGACAAATTGCTAACAACTTATGTCACTCATCTCATGTTTGATAATGAAATTATTGTGAATGAACCTCAAGTCATCAAATAATTATCCTTTCATGACGTTGATCACTTACCAGTGAAAACTTATTCCTCTAGATCGAGAATCCTGGGTGGCTCTTTCCACACAATCAACAAAAACACAAGATTTCGGCGTATCTCCGTAATGGTCTCTTGTCCTCAATCGTTAATACTGAAACCAAGCATACAGCTGGTACGTCTATTTCTCATCTAGCCCATTAAGATAAACAAGTATTAAATATCTTTGGTACATACTATTTTAACTAACGATTTTAACATGCGAATTTCTCGTGAGGAAGCCTTGATTGAAGGCAAAAGCGCTTGAGACTGCATGTAATGAAGATGACTAGATTAAAAGTACGAAACAAGACTGCAGCTTTTTTCATAACCAGAGTGGTTGTGCATATCGTTATTCTTATCATCTTGTGGCTATATAAAAGTAAAAATATGACTGAATTTTTCACCAATGCAACAGAGATCATGGAATTCCAATTAAACAATTACGACAAATTGAAAACTAACGTACGAAATAAAAAAAACAGGAACTAGACATTGAATATTTTCAAAAATGCAATTTCTTACATGCATTGCCAAAATTCCTTAGTGTCAAGTTCCCGTCTAGTGTAACAACGGACAGATGTAGATATCAACACAAAAGTCAAATAATTGATGGTTCTACAAATTACATCTCAAAACAACTCAAACGGAACATTACTAAACTTGAGCAAAATAGCTTGCGCGCTAAACTTTCTCTGGTAAAGTACACTGTTTTAAAAACATGTATGTATAAAATCGTTGAAAGCTCCTTAAAACAAGTTGTAGACACATATAATAAAAAACTTACAAAACTCTGGGCAGAATAAAGATGGGAAGCTCCTGAAACGATAATGAATTTAAACAGATACGAATTAACGGAATGTGAAAAAGTGGCAACATGTCATGGCATGAAACACTATATCCTACCTAGAAAGATAGATACATATAAATTAAGATATGAAATTGAAAAATCACTTAGTACATGCGATAGCTTGTCGAAAGACACAAGTCAAGAATTTGTAATGATAACTAAGGAATTCGAGAAGGAAGCAGCTGCATCATGTAATAGCTATGAAAATGAAAAGATGCACAGCACTCTCAGTAGATTAAGAAAAAAATATTGAAATCTGTGATCATGATAAAGGCAACGATGTGGTGATACTGGACAGTGAACAGTATACTGCAAAAATACATGCTATTGTCAATGATAATGCTAAATTCGAAAAAATAGGCATCCCAAATAATTTTGATGATCACCCCTTTCTGTAAAGATGAGCGAAGCTCAACGTACTTTTTGAGCAAATATGCAAAGCCGAAAATACCGAAAATGCAAAGCACTTTCAAGAGAATACTATCTTCTGGTAGTTCAATAGGAAAATTATATGGTACAATATAGTTCATAAAGATCGCAAAGGAGCAAGAACAATTGTCAGTACCATCGGCACTCCGGCATGAGGTTTAGCTAAATATATGGACGAAATAATTAAGAAGCAAATCAATACGAAGTATATGCTTAAATCAATAGAAATTCAACAAGAATTCATTCAAGAAATTGAAGCTGAGAAGGACAAATTTGACTCAAGCAATTTTTTGTAGTCTTGACGTCGAGTCACTATTCACAGACTTACCTGTAAAAGAAGTAATTAATTTAGCTACAGATCTTGTTTATACGAGGGTCATGTTAAAAGTCCGTGCCGATGATGTGTAAAGTAAAACTAACTATTAGAACAACGTATTCTATATTAAAGAAGTAGTAAAAACAAGTAGCAAGAAGTAGCAAAAAGAAGTAGCAAAAACGTAGTGAAAATAACAATAGTAAGCCTCAATGCAATAAAGCCATTTTCAAAAAGTTGTTAGGTTTTGCGGCCAATGAGTGTCTATCTTTTGATGGCAATGTATATATCGCCAAATCGATGGCGTTAGTATGGGCTCACCATTGGGTTCTACGTTAGCAAATTACTTCTTTGTAACCTTGATCAAAGTTGAATGAATGAAGCATTTGCCCCTAAGTTATAGACGGTTTGTAGGAAAAACATCCATAAAATTCCGCCGAAAACTTGTTAAAGTATTTAAGGAATTCATGATGCTAAAATAATAATCAACACTTGTAAAACAGGACAGTGCTTCAGTCTGAAAGATAAAAACAAACAAACTGATTCGATCATGCGTTGTGTATAATTTCGAATGTCAGGTTGATCCTGATACTCAATGCTTGGGACAAACGAAACGCAGATAACATCAATATGTCGAAAAATGTCGCGACCTGGGATGGATTTGCCTCCCGTTTGCAGTGAGTTTATATTCGAGTGACGATGAGGAAGCAGTAGTATGTATTTTACGCGCCTGCGACCCCCCAAATCGGGGGTGCCATATACATATGTCACCCCGATTTGGGTGGTCTCAGACGCATAAAATATCTTGAATCATAGTTATCTTCATCAGTCATGATAGGCATGAAAGATTGTAATTCAGTTGAAGGATCATTTAAACTGATACTGGATTGATTTATATCAGAAATATTTTCAATATTTCTGTAATTGTCTTTCTTTTTCCAAACTTTCAGATTATCATTTTAGTTGCTAAAAATTGCTTCATAGATTGCACTTGACACCGTCTTACACTCATTTCATATTCTTTTGTTAAACATGATAAAGGACTTCCCTGATTAAGTGGTACCTGCATAATTCATTTCAACATGACTGGTCAAGTGATTCTATTGATAAGATTAGAGTGCAGTAACATCCCGATTTACGCAAGAGATGCGTTCCTGGAAATCTTTTTGTAGTAATCCCGTCCCAGACGCAAGGACAAAATGGGGAGCAATGAGTCATCGCCGTGACCTCGCGTGACCTTAGGTTACCGTCCTGCGTCATGAAATACGTGATGTGACTACTGCTGGTTTTATAAGTAGTGCTAAAAACGGGAAAATGTGAAGGCGTGATGTATTACTGTGTGTTGGACTACAAGCACAGGGAAGAGTAACCTTGACCTGACCTCTCCGGGAGAGAGAGCGTGAGACTACAAGCAGAGAAGGGACTTTGTCCAGGATGGAGCATGTTTTGTCTCATATTGTGTAGAAGTGGATGTCTTTTGTCCACCGTTACCACTGATCGGTGGATAAAGATGTGATGGGACAGCATGTCATTAGGTGCATTGGGTGAGAAGAGAAAGGGTCATTCACCTCTCTCTCTTTCTCATCAATTGACTCCAAAAACCGGGTTTCTGTAGGAAACCGAGGCAGATTTTTTGATTGCCGCACTCACCTAAGGTGTCAGAGTGAGTAGAGAGCCAGGAGATGGCCTGGAGATCAGACCATCGTAGTAGGCCTAAACTTTAAAGGCATTGTTCTCTGCTTGTAGGAATCGGGTGGACTTCGTTCAACGTTTGTTTGAGAGGTCATGATTGGGGTCAAGTCATAGACTACTTATAGAATTTCATAAGTAGTGCAAAACCGCCGAAAAATTTAAATTCGTTATTTTTGGAGGTTCTCCAGGGTTTTCGACCCTGCTGAAGTCAATGAAGGCATTTGTAACTGTGGTTGAGAGTTCTGATTGGACGAGCGAGGATTCCTAGCTCAGGAAACATCCAGTATAAAGAAGAGAGTTGAATTTCATGGTCACATTTGCCTTTAGCAAGTGTCAGTGGCTCTGCTATCAGGCCAATTCCAAACCACTCAAAAGGCACATGGCAAGGAGAACTTCGATCTAATAATGTCCTGTCGATCTTTCAAGACGGCGGTGAGACCCGCAGTGAGGAGTGTAGCATGGGGTTGAAACTTCCTTAATCCGACTTTTCCAACGGTCGTTGCAGTTTCTATTCCTCTACGTAGCGCTTTGAACGTCATGGCGACACTTAGCTATCTGTCACAGGTTTCCTTAAAAATTCTCCATTGCACTGAATGACTCATTATTGAGCAGCAGTATGGAGTACGCATGAGTTCTCAATGTCATCTCTTCTATCGCTTGGTCATGTTCTCCCAACCGCTTTCCTGTTTGTCTCACATATATGCGAGATGAACTGTATCTGTCTAAATGAATCAAAGGTAGACATTCATGTGCCAAGCGCACGCATAAAGCATAATTGTCTCTTCTTCACTGAACAAACTGTTTTGATGAGAACACTTTTTACCGTAGTAGAATCATCAAACGAAGAATTCATGTGAATATCAATAAGTTGATATACTTTAAGTGAATAATCAAGTGCATTGATATGTGTTATGACATTAGTACATAAAATGTGTGATATAAGAAACAAACCAACAGCATTGTGCATGAATTCTGTTAATTGTTAAACCTTGACAAATGAGTTATTCAAACTTATATTATGATCAGATTCCTATTATTCGCGAATATAAAGAAAACAACATATTTCAAAATCAGTTTAGTACAAATAGTAGTCATTGTTACAATGTGCATGATGTCATAAGTTCACTAGCAAATGTCAGTCTGTACATATACTCATGTTTCATATCAATTGTTTGCACAATAGTGGGACATTTTCACTCACAAAATTAGTCAATTAGTGTACAATCATGCATATTATGAGTTTTCAGTCTTCGACGCTTTGGAGGTGGTATTCCGGTAGCATAATGACCTTGAGGTAAAGAAAAGTTTGCATCAATCCAACACAGCTTATCCTCCCAAGCTGAGAGGCCACGTTTACGGAATTTATGAGTTGAAACAGTATGATGTTTTGAACGGAGTATAGTCATCTCAATGGAGCTCTCACTTTGATTGTCCAATACATTTTTGTAGTTCTCATGACTCATTTTACGAACAGCTGCTTTTGATATACCTTTTGCCCTTTTTATGCAGTCCATCTTGCTTTTATACTTTATGCCTTTCAGCTTCGGTCTAAGAAGAATCATCTCTTCAATCTCCTGTCCCGCACTTTCATCTTTAAAACATCCAAGGCGAGCTTTGTTCTTTACCGAATATAAGGGATGAGATGTTGGATAGTTGCTAGCATCAAAATATGAACTCAGTTCTTTAAGGACATCATCTCGCTCAATAGATTTATCAGTTGTGACTGCTAGGAAAAGGCTGTCTGTATCATCACCTAAAAGATCAACATGTTTTATGGGTGGGCAAGGCTTGATGATGTTGTGATACAATTCATACATCTCCAATTTCGCATAGTCCAATACAGCTTGTCCAATATGAATTGGCATATTCAGTAAAACTTAACGTTTCATCATATTTACTCCTGCTAAGCCTCTGGTGATGACATGCCTATCGATAAATAAAGGACTTTGGGATAGATTGAGATACTTTTCCGTATCAAACACCAAAGGGCAATTGTGTCTCTTACGCACATCTTCCATAGTTTTTCTAAACAATGAATTGTTCTTCAGTTTGTAAAAGTCTTTCTCCAAACTGTTCAGCTCGTCGCTTACTATTGTAGGAAATATAGGGTTCCAGAAAAACTTTCTGTTTGAATTGGATTGCGTGATGAACACTTTTTAGTTTCATACCCATCTTCAAGTAAAATTGTAAAACGCGATCATGACATATACAATGTTCTCTGTCATATTGTGTGACAAGCAATTTATGACTTGGTATGTAACGACCTCTACCACATCTTTCATTACACAGCTTTTCACTTAATTGATGCATAAATGGACTAAATTGATTGGGATGTACTTCATCACTGTAAGGATCCATAGGAAAATCCGATTTAGCATCATGAATATCTTTTGGATACTCGAGTGTTACCTCGAACACATATCCATACTCACTCACTGCATCAATAGAAAGGATGTTTTGAGGATTATGGAATATGGTCAATTCTTCCTCAGTTAACCATTTAAATTCTGAATGAGGTAGAGGCTTGCTCAATGCTGAACCGTACAGGTCATTCTGGTCCAGATATAATAAATGAGTCTTTGTTTTGTCAGTTTCGATTGCAGAGCGATGGTGATAATTCACAAACGTGAGTCCACCACGAATTCCACGCTCAAAGTAATTGTACATTTCTGGATCTGCTAGAAGATCAATCTTTTCCTTTGTCATTTTAAAACATGACATGCAAGACAAACCCGGCAATTTTATAAAGTGAACCGGGTCCAGTCCGTCTTCCCTGAGTGTAAGACTTCGAAATGTTTCGAAAACATCTGCTAATAGGTAAACATCCAATTTTAAATACGATTCCGTGTAGTCACCTAAGGTTTGACAATCAAATTCTGTCCACGCTTTTTGTGCATGTATGTAATCCTCTTCTGAACATATTTTTCCCGACAAATCATCATAAAAAGAGTCAATTGGTGGAAGTTTCACTTCATCCAATCTTTTAGGTGAATCAAGGTATGAATACGGAAAAACGCCTTTGCGGTTAATCGTTTCATCAGTCAGATATAGATAATCTTTCTTCAAACATTGAGTTTTGGGTAGTGACTCCAAGTTTTTGACGAGGGATGACAAGGAACTTGTCATAAATTGATAGGAATCAAGAAACACAATTTCAGAGTAATGGTTATCTCCATTCTTTCGATAAGAAACAGGAACTTGAGCTCTGAGTGTCATAAATTTCTCTTTACTTTGTGCTATAACCTTCAATTTCCAATGTTTCATTTTCTCAATGCCATGCTTTAGAATAATGTGTGCATCATATCCCTTGAAGTTATGAAAGATAACAGGAAGACGTTTACATTTAGAGATGACCTGATATTTACAGTTTTTGCATATGGCCCCTTTAAACTCATTGGTAATAGGACAGAAATAGAGAGTCTTAATACACCTGTCATCATCAAAATGCAATGCGCATTGACAGCAAAAATATGCTTTTTCAAATGCTTTTTCTTCTTCACAGGACAATGACGGCTTTTTGAAGAATATGGAGGACTGTTTTCTATGTAGTTGCAGGGCCATGTTTTCAAGAGCCATTAAAAACTTTAGTATACAACCTTCACCTCGCCAACACATCATTTTATTTTCTTCATTACCTGTGAGCTGTTTATGCCACGTATCATAGCAGGCAATGGCAATGGGATTATGTACATTTGACTCTGAATCGATGTAACATTCTATATCTGCATATACCACTTTGTGTGGGCTTTGTTCATGACCCTGAGACTTATAGACTTGTTTTGCTTCTGTTGGCATGCTTTCAACTTGAAATTTACCGCTAATGCAGAATTTGTGATGTTCTTCAAACTTGTTCTTCAGCCTGAAACATTGCAGCAGCGTTCACATGTGAAGACGTTATTGTGATTCATTTGTTCATAGTACAATATTTTAACTGACGGAATACCGCAGTAATGACATCTTCCATCATCATTTACCACCAGCAATAAGTTTACAGTTGTATGAGCACGAACATTCATGTTATTGTATCGACAACTTAACACCTCTTGATCATAGACATGAATGTTTATTTTCAGGTTATTATTCTTTTCAATCAGTGGGACATCAGTAATGCTTACACACTCAGTATTAACTCCTGTGAAATCAAGCTCACTTTCCCATTGCTTGTACTTTGATACACGATTTCGGTAACCGGTTATGTCTTTGTAATGCAAGACTGACAACAAGGGATATTTGAAGCAGGAAGAGAAACAATCCACATTGATAACAGCTCTTTTATTTTCCAACTGCTTTGGAAGAGGGAAAAATCCATAACCATTCATATCCGCGATTAAACTTGACTTGATTATGATCTTATCAACACTATCAAACACAAGGTTACTCCTTCCCATTGTGTAATTCTCAAAGTGTGTTTTAAGTGCTCTTAAATGACGCTCAAACCATTCATCGAAGTTTAATACCATATCAGCAGGGAGAGAAGAGATGGCAGACATAGCAAATTTAGTATCATCTTCCTGTTGTGATTCTGGTCTGGAAACATTCATCACAGCTGTCACACTGCATTTGATGACAAAAGAACCTTTCAACGGATCAAAAATTAGCTTTTGAATAGCTTTCGTATCCTTCATCAAACATTGAATTGGATCAACTTCAACTTCTCTTGGAACCAACATGATATCATGAATTCTACCTCCTAAAGATGATTTTTGTAATTTGAATATATTACTGCAGTTATCATCTCCAAATTCAAATGTATGTTCTGTGCGATGATACTGCAAGTCACATTCTCTTTTAAACACTTTTCTACAATTACTACAAGTAGGCTCCACATCCTTATCAACTTGTTTGACCACTTCGTCCGATGCACAGGATTTCACATTATTCTGTAGACAAGAACCGTTTTGTTTATACCGAAGTTTGAAACCTTTACATCTGCCGCTTCAATGTCGTTTCAGATGCTCACTCCTTGAGAAGGTTCGTCCACAGTCACAACATTTGGGTTGATACACTTTGTTGTCATCTCGCTGTTTATCATCAACGTAGTCAGCATCCCCTTGAATAATATCATCTCTCCAATTATGAGATTTTGAAGTACCTTTCATTTCAGATATGTGAAATTGTTTCAGCAACAGCGTTTTTGATGACGGTGTAAACTCGTCCTTGCAGTAACTGTTTTATTACACCGTTCACAGAGTGGTACAGCAGCGGGAATGGGAGTGTCATTTCTTTGTAATGACCTCTGGCAACCATCGTTTTCTACCATATCATGTAATTGAGAGAGTACAAGTTCAAAGTTAGGATAGGATATGATGACAATGAATGTGGTTTATCTTTTCCAGAAGTAAATTACTACCATTCGCATTGAAGCTATCCATTAGAGATATAATCTTCTGCATATGATGCTCAAAAAACTTTTCCGCATCGTCAGAAGTACTATATTCCTGTGGATATGATGAGAAATGATGGTTTACACTTTCAGGTTCTTTCGAAGCATCATTCAAGCGAATGTAATTGACATCTGCAATTAAACGAGCCTTGATGTGACAGTCAACAAATTGATCAATCATTATTGCAAACAATTCTCGAATATTTACAATGCACACTTCAATCTCCGTTTGTTCATTTTCGAAGTCAATAGTATAAATTAGGAGAAAACCACGAAGACTTTGCTTATGAATTCGAATGGTAACGAAGTGATTTACCAAGAAAGAAATTTCAGGCTTCATAACTGCAACTGATTATATTAACATATCAATCTTCTTTTTGCTTAAGCATAATCAAGGCATGAACCAACACGATAGTTATAGCAGGAGTTATGATTTCTACATCGAAACATCTAGTGTGTGAAACCTTAAGATGAAATATCACTTAATGAATTTAGCATGTGTATTCACTTAACTTCATCGCTAGCTTTGAATGATACAAGTGTTTATTCTCTCAATTTGTAACGCACATGAAAAGCAAACTTACACATTTGATTCTAACATCTCCTTACAATACAACATGGACAGCCCTAACGTTCTAACGTGATGTTCACTGTTTCATGCCGACGAAATAGTTCAACTCTCGTCAACAGAGTAACGAGTCCTCAGTCTTGTAACTCATATATTTTCCTATATCCTTTGATAATTCAATGACTTTGCATGCCTTGCTGTTTCATATCGACGAGAGTGTTATGTACCGCTGCACAGACTTGTTCATATGCATCTATCCTTTGATAGTTCAATGTACAAAGTTGTGTTCTAATCGCAACGTTGAACTGCATCTAAAACTTTTACGCTTCTACAGAACTTTATATCAACTTTAAACGCGAATTTTCGTTGTAACTAGTCATGTAGTTTGGCTTCTTACACCACGAAGTTTAGAGCTTCATGTTTGAGTTTCATTTCGATGACTAGCAAAACTTAATAATGCATCTCATATGTACATTCGACATAGTCTATGACCAATGTAATAGACTTGGTGTTATTGACCCTAACGTCTCTCACACACACACATGCCGTTTGTGTCAAGACTTTACCTGTATTTATAAAACATTCTACACAGTGCAGCAACCGCCTCCACTCAATATAAAACCTTTTGACGCCGTAAGAGTCACGAAAGTAAGTAATACAAAAAACAATCTACACAGTGCAGTAAACGCCTCATCTCATAAAACCTTTTAGATAAAACTTTCTGGTGCTGTGGTGAACACTGTTTCCATATAACAACATTCTAAACTCTCTTTCAATCTGAATGTAGTAGAGGACTTCAGTTTTCAAGTTTCAAGAGATTGCTTGCTATAGAAGAGAGAAGACTGTGATGTGTTGCATGTGGTGCAAGGGTGGTCTCCCGTTTCATTCCATTTCATCATTTATTCTTCCCCTCTGCATTCCATATCCGAAGATATGTGATGGACTTGGATGTGATGCCTCGAAGAATGTTTGATTCATTGATTGGTAACAGACAAGTATTTCATGTTTGTGTGGTCAGTTAAACAAATATGTCATGCCTACCAGAGAAGTCTTTGCTTTTAGTCATTCAATATGCAGTCAATGCTCTCTTCCTACGATTCTATTCATCTTCTATGAACACTATCAAAGATACAAAGACCTATTCCTTTCTGACTTTATCAACTCTATCAAGCCATGATTCAACATACATTGAACTTATTCTTCCTAGTGAGCATCCTACATTACACTCCTCACTCTCAAACAAATACAACCCTACCCAACAACCAATCTTGTGCAAGAAGAAAACAACAAACACCAGCATGTAGAAAGAGAATATGAAGAATACTTATAGACCAACTGACCAGATTGATAGGCATACTGCTTCATGCGCAAAATGGAGACATTTGCAACATATAGACAGAGACTTAACACTATTTCTCGATACATCAACCTTCCATTGATGAATATCAATTCAACTATTCATTCAACATAACACACAATGTGAAGTCTATCAAAAATCAAGTCTTATTTACATAAGCTTTCAGATGTAAATCAACTGTGATAGCTTAACTTCCATTTACATTTAACAACTGTTTCATGTGTTCTATCCTATACATTCAAAACCTGTAGAGACATTTATTCTACTACACCTTGAATCTATTGACATGTGATACATTACATTAAATCTTCGATATCAAATACTATCGTAAAACAGCTAGCAGTACCTGACTTTAAACATGCACTGATTCCCACATTTGTGAGATTAGTAGATTTTTTATCATGTGTTACTACATGCTCATCAATATGAAAGGCTTGCAGTGACTTAACTCTTAATGTATCTATGTCAAGCTTTTGGAAATAACTTTTCATGTACAGTTGGCATACAATCAATTTCAACGGATGCTCCAGTCATAGCATGTTATTCCTGCTTTCGCAGTAATGGTGTCATGCTTCATCAACAAGTTGCTTCTATTTTACTTTTACATGAATAAACAAAACGTCCTGATGCTGATTGATTATATCTCGAAATTGTACTGTTGTCTCTTTTAACTATGTCACTGATTCAAACAGTTTATTGCACTACCTATTCATTAAACTTTGCAATCTCAATATTTGCTTTTCTCGAATATAATACTCTAATTTACATACAACAACTATGTTATGTGTTCTATCTTATACACTCAACCAGTTGAGACATTCATTCTGTTACATCCATGAACATGACGTGATAAAATTCACATCATCTCAAAACCTTTTAACAGCGCTTGTCTTCAAATATATGCTGAATCCCAAATAGCTTGTTTGTTACACTACCAATTCATTTCAATGCAAGCCAATCTTTCATCACTGATTTCATGCGACATAACTTTTCACTTTACTTATTCCTACAATGCTACTACTATGTGTTCTACACTTTATGAGATCGCTTTCACTTCTATCTCACACTTCCTCCATCATATAACTAAGTGAATAAAGTTGATGATACATTATCTGACTAAACTCATTGAGTCACATTCTACACGAACAGATATTTCTAACATGGATCATATAAAACGCTAAGTCTTGTCATAGGGTTGACTATGCTATGGACTTAGTGATTTATCAATGTAACTTGCACTTTTAAAACGCTAAATCCCTAAATCTAAACACAGGGATGCCTATCCTATGGTTTTAGTGATTTAGGAGTTTTGCTGTGTATTTTAGTAAACTTATGTCTCAGTCAGCATACGACTTTTAACATTCATGTAACTTGTTGAACTAAATTCATGTTGATGATGGATGATAAAATCCGTGCATTTAGCCATTTAGTAGAGTTTTCACTTGTCTGCATTTGTGAAGACGTTTTTTCCTATCTCGCCTCTTACTGATTTTCTTGTTCACTGTAAATCATATCAGCAGATCATTTAACGGTTCCAATCTGACGAACAACATTCACATCAACACTACAAACTTTGTAGAATCCCAAACCTCTGTATGACCCTGTATTTCACTTAGGTTTTATTTACTCTTTGGTCATTGTCTACCTAGAGTCCTAAGATGCTTCACATTGTAAAAGTCATACTGGTGAGATTTACAGTTTTATCACCATGATAATTACAGGAAACGTTGCAAGTAAACACATGTCAGAGATGACATTAATTACATCACTTATTTCTATCCATCCTTATGTTTCTATCTATCCTTATGTTTAACATGATACACTTAAGTCTTTCATGTCACGAACTTTTTATCACTTTTGCTTTTCGTTTTAATACTTGGTTTGTGTTACTCAAAGGTCAATGAATTTAACCAACCATTCGTCACAACACATCCGACGAATCCTACCTTGTACAAAACATGGATGTTAAAGCACAACACTGACTAATGAATGATGTTTGCATATTCCTAGCTTGCATAACAAGAAACTTTCATACGTTGACTATTATATATTTTCCTAATCAACTCTTCACACACCTAGTATTCAAATCACTGGAATGCATACAATGTATTCAACTCTTCTGTTGAACATGTATCAAGCACATTTCAGCTGACTGCATCAAATGTAAAGTGTATAACATAATGAGTATGTAACTATCCCTTATCAACGATATGAAACCTGTCTTCTCACCATGAAATTAAGTCTTACATTCAAAGTCATTTTATAAAGCGAACATATGCATGATGTGTTGCATGTATTCTACACTAAAAGAGATCGTTAATTTGTGTTATATAAAACCCTAAATCCCTAAATCCAACCGTAGACAACCGTACCCCTTAGATTATGGACTTTAGCAATTCAGCTATATCATTCACAAATGGTTAAGTTAATAAATGTACCATACATTAACGGTTAACATTAACTTGTGTTATATAAAACCCTAAATCCAACCGTAGGTAATCCTACTCCTCTGATTATGGACTTTAAGAATATATCCTTGTCATTGACGTGTTATAAACTTGTACGACAATCAAACTTCACTTTCACAAACTTGTGTCGCAGTAAAACTATTTGACAACACTAATGCTTACATTTCACGACACCTGTGTTTCATTAAACATCATGATCAAACTTTCTAACTATACATCAACCTGTGTCGCAGTAAAATGGTTACTTGCGCGTGCGGAACTGTGAGAGCACACAGTGACGAATTGTCAACTTGAGAATCCTTTCAGTCGCCCACGATGATATCTCTGGTGCGATAGCAATGAGCTGGGTTGGAATCAGCAAGGTGGGAGAGCCTGAGATGAGGGAGTTGACGATAAGTTCCTGCATCCTTGTTCGTTCGACAGATGAGATAGAAAATTCAATGAGTATAGAGGGGCAATGCGACAGACGGGTGCCAGAGAGAGAGAGCGTTATCATTCACCTGTGTTCTTGAAACATTCTATCTGCTGAGGACGTAATGTATTTAATGTGACAGAGGGTCGCCAACCGATTGCGCTGTCATTCAACTTTGTGTTCTTGGAACACTAGCTGCTGAGGGGGCAGCGCGACAAACAGGCGACAGAGTGCGCTCGTCATTCTTTGTATGTACATGAGGGTTATATGACATCTGCTTCACTGATAGATTTTATGATAAACGTTTTAGCTGCTTTTCAATGGCAGCGTGTTGAATTTTGCAAGCATGGTTAAGTTTCAATCCGTGTGTCATTTTCACATCGTCTGCATTCACACAGAAAATCACTTTATACGAGTTTCAATGTTGATTCTATTACCATTTAGCACCGCACGATTCGTTTAGAAATGAGACACGTATTCATTGTCAAGCACATGAAAAGCAAAATTTGATTCTAACCTTTAATGCTCATGGACAGTCCTATTGTAATGTTCGCTGTTTTATACTCATGAAATAGTTCCACTGACACAGACTTGTCACTCAGTCTTGATCATTCAATGACATACCATGCTTTGCTGTTTCCTACTGATGAGTGTGTTAATTACACAGACTTGTTCATTTGTTAGTTGAATGGTCGAGTCGTTGATCTCTATCTAAAACTTATGCGTTTCTACAGTTCTTTATATCCACTTTAAACGCGACTGCAATCTATGAAAGTTTTACGAATATAAAGTTGTTGTCACTCGTCATGTAGTTTTCATGAGTCTAGAGCTTCATGTTTACGAATTTCATTTGAATGTCAGAAAGTTGAAGTTAGAATATATCATTCATATTCATCTAGCTAGACGTTCTGAATACACACTTCCTTTTCAAGTTTCCTGTAAAACATTTGCAACACTTTTGTGAGGTACTCACTTAATCTAGCAGGCTGATTTTTATCTCACACATGTTTTGAGTGTTTCCTAACTCGCATGCATTCGACTCTTTTAAGAAACGTTACATGTCGTTATGTGTATACTTGTATGCTGTCGATGCTGACTGTAAAAACGGTTAACACTATCTATCTTTATTTGCAAAACAGTCTACACACGAATTCAATTGGACAACGGCAAACAACACATTTAGTAAAACTGATACGCTATCGATAGTGACTGCATAACGTTTTCAAAACATTGCTTACGAATCTGTCTTGCATGAATTCCAGTTGAAAATTTGTACCATGTCAAATGGTGTTTCTATGTTTGCTACTTAAATGGGTGTTCATAGTAGATTCATGTCGTCCTAATTTACAGAGTCCTATATATTTCAACTTTTGGTCACTTTTCTATAATACATTTCTTACAATGAAAAGCAGTTGATTTACATCGGACAATGATGTGGTTGAAGAATGTAACTTACTTTCAACACAAAGCTTGTTCAAACTTCATGTTTCACGATTGACATTAACTTGCGTTATAAAACCCCTCAATCCCTAAATCCAATCGTACGGAACCCTATCCTAGGATTATAGACTTCGGGAGTGCATCCATGTCATTGACGTGTTCAAGAATGTACTTGACAGTGTAAAAACATCGTTGAATTCATTCACAGCAAAGGTGCATAACACATCCATACATCTAAAAACTTCCGTTTACAAAACATTTGTTCTCTACGCTTTTATATCACACTTGTTTTGCATTTTCTAATTTGATGTCATGTAAATCTCACTTGGTCATTCACAAGTGATAAACGCGATAGACTAAGTGTTAGTCGCAAATGACATGTCATTTTATAAACAGCGTTTGGTTAACTCTAATTACACATTCATCCCTGCGACTTGTAAACGATTGAAAATCTGCTGTTATGAAATAAGGTGTAACTACATGCATCAACAATGATTCTTATCCATCTCACACGTTTGGTGTTCAATGCAATAAATTCACGACTTGGGTTTTCATTTCGATGACTAGCAAAACTTGGTAATGCATGTGCACATTATGAACAACTTGATAGACTTAATGTTTTACGGTTAACATTAACATGTATTATTTATATAAAACCCTAAATCCCTAAATCCAGCCGTAGATAACCTTATCCTTCAGATGAACTTTAGGACTTGTGATGTGTGGTATGACCAACGTGATTAAATGTCATGGAACTACCCCTCATACACTCAACGTTTGTGACAAGACTTTACCTGGTTTTATACAACATTCAGCACTGTAGTACTTACTATGAAACCTTTTAACACTGTAAAAACAATCTACACAGTACAGTAAAACCTTCTAAAACTTTCTAGTGCTGTCCAGATGGATGTACAGCTTTTTCTTACCAACATTGACAAGGGACTGTAGAAACATTTTGATCATACTCTAACCGCACAAACATTTCATAAAACTTTTTCAACGTTTTACTGATCGCTAAGTATCTACTTTCACACAATCATGTCAATGTTTTTGACTTCTTACAAAACTTATTTCAACGTTTGCGTTTAGACTTTCATAAAAATCATTTCACTTGACATCTACTTATATAAAAAATCATTTAGACTCATGACAACACTCTCACTACAGTTTTAAGTCTTCACTTTTACAAAAATCATTTAAACTGATGACAACACTTTATACTTTTATAAAACACATTGAAACTCATGACAACACTTTAACCTTTCTGCTCTACCAAACATTATTTAAACGGATAACTATACATTTAGAATTTATGAAAGTCAACGTTGCGTTTCACAAACATCATCTGTCGCAGGATGTTCTTGCACCACATAACTGATTTTTACTTTTCAATACTGAACTTTTATTCTATACCCTGAATGAGTCTTTCATGTTGACTCTATCATGCTTGTTAGTTTTCTCCATCCTTTATTTGATTTTATAAAAGATTCCTACCCTGTTGAAGTGTGGATGGCATAGCGATTCCTATCAACAACGCTTTATGATAAGAGATTGCTTGCTACAGAAGAGAGAAGCATGTGTTGCATGTGGTGGTCCTCCGTTTGATCATCCCTCCGTGTGACAGAACTTAAAAGAACGAATTCTCCACTCAGTGCATTAGAGATAGATTACCTTCGACAGATGGTAACCCTGACGTTCAGATTGACACATGAGAATTAGAAACCTTTGACTTGAGAAACCTTAGACTTAGTCAGTTCCTTCTTTTGGAACACGTCATACCTTGACTCGTTAACAAGTCAGATGTTTGAGCTAGGACTCGCTCGGTACAATGGAGAATTTTTAAGGAAACCTGTGACAGATAGCTAAGTGTCGCCATGACGTTCAAAGCGCTACGTAGAGGAATAGAAACTGCAACGACCGTTGGAAAAGTCGGATTAAGGAAGTTTCAACCCCATGCTACACTCCTCACTGCGGGTCTCACCGCCGTCTTGAAAGATCGACAGGACATTATTAGATCGAAGTTCTCCTTGCCATGTGCCTTTTGAGTGGTCTGGAATTGGCCTGATAGCAGAGCCACTGACACTTGCTAAAGGCAAATGTGACCATGAAATTCAACTCTCTTCTTTATACTGGATGTTTCCTGAGCTAGGAATCCTCGCTCGTCCAATCAGAACTCTCAACCACAGTTACAAATGCCTTCATTGACTTCAGCAGGGTCGAAAACCCTGGAGAACCTCCAAAAATAACGAATTTAAATTTTTCGGCGGTTTTGCACTACTTATGAAATTCTATAAGTAGTCTATGACTTGACCCCAATCATGACCTCTCAAACAAACGTTGAACGAAGTCCACCCGATTCCTACAAGCAGAGAACAATGCCTTTAAAGTTTAGGCCTACTACGATTGTCTGATCTCCAGGCCATCTCCTGGCTCTCTACTCACTCTGACACCTTAGGTGAGTGCGGCAATCGAAAAATCTGCCTCGGTTTCCTACAGAAACCCGGTTTTTGGAGTCATTTGATGAGAGAGAGAGGTGAATGACCCTTTCTCTTCTCACCCAATGCACCTAATGACATGCTGTCCCATCACATCTTTATCCACCGATCAGTGGTAACGGTGGACAGAAGACATCCACTTCTGCACGACACCACACAAAACATGCTCCATCCTGGACAAAGTCCCTTCTCTGCTTGTAGTCTTAACACATACCCGGCTCATACCTATCTCCCGCTAAGATCAAGTCAAGGTCAATTTAAGGTCACTCCTCTTGCCTCTGCTTGTAGTCCCATCACATCTTAGTCACAGACCAGTGGAAACGGTGGACAAAAGACATCCACTTCTACACAATATGAGACAAAACATGCTCCATCCTGGACAAAATCCCTTCTCTGCTTGTAGTCTCACTCTCTCTCCCGGACAGGTCAGGTCAAGGTCACTCCTCCCTCTGCTTGTAGTCTCACGCTCTCTCTCCCGGAGAGGTCAGGTCAAGGTTACTCTTCCCTGTGCTTGTAGTCCAACACACAGTAATACATCACGCCTTCACATTTTCCCGTTTTTAGCACTACTTATAAAACCAGCAGTAGTCACATCACGTATTTCATGACGCAGGACGGTAACCTAAGGTCACGCGAGGTCACGGCGATGACTCATTGCTCCCCATTTTGTCCTTGCGTCTGGGACGGGATTACTACAAAAAGATTTCCAGGAACGCATCTCTTGCGTAAATCGGGATGTTACTGCACTCTAATCTTATCAATAGAATCACTTGACCAGTCATGTTGAAATGAATTATGCAGGTACCACTTAATCAGGGAAGTCCTTTATCATGTTTAACAAAAGAATATGAAATGAATGTAAGACGGTGTCAAGTGCAATCTATGAAGCAATTTTTAGCAACTAAAATGATAATCTGAAAGTTTGGAAAAAGAAAGACAATTACAGAAATATTGAAAATATTTCTGATATAAATCAATCCAGTATCAGTTTAAATGATCCTTCAACTGAATTACAATCTTTCATGCCTATCATGACTGATGAAGATAACTATGATTCAAGATATTTTATGCGTCTGAGACCACCCAAATCGGGGTGACATATGTATATGGCACCCCCGATTTGGGGGGTCACAGGCGCGTAAAAATACATACTACTGGAAGCTAAGAAACTTATAGAACGCATCACACAGAGAATTTCAACCCAAACTAATGCCGAAATTTCAGAATTTAGGGAGTCAATTTATGGTCAGATCTCAGCGATTATGTTATGTAGGAGCGCTCAAGCCTTCCTGAAAGGAGGACCTCCCATTGGCCATGAGGGAATAGGGATATACATGCTGGAAGATCTTTTATCTTTTCCTTTCCAAGTTCTGCTCCTCTCTCCATCTGTGGATTCATTTTTATTATGTCATATAGGAAAAAATCTTGTCATTCTACATGCAGAGCTGGAAATGAATATGTAGGATTAGATACCTTCTCATTATTCATTCCGACTTGTAATGCCTTTAGTTTGCTTTCGGGACCCGAAACGTCCTAGTCTTAATATTAGTTGATATTAGTTAGTATTAGTTAATATTTTGTTCTCTGACAAGAAAAATTGAGAGCTTTCAAACTTTCTGAGTCGACAATGTCTTCGTATCGTATGCTGGTATCTCTCTTCAACAAATTATGCTTGATAATGTACTTGTATTAGACACGTTAGATTGATATTTTCTCAAGACTTCACGTGATGACAAAGATACGATCTCCCGAATAATCATTTTTCGAACTTCTTGACAGACCATGTGGCAGCTGAATAGAAGTTCTACGACACAACACCCATTTAAATCGCACTTATTTAAACAAGTAAAACAGCTAAAATTTACAAACGAAAAATATTCATTAGAAATTAAAGAAGATTACAATCCACAATTTCTAATTAAAGTCAAATACAAATTAATAAAAGATTGGACTAAATAATCGATCATGAAATTATGGGCAGTTGCCAAGGGTCAAATACAACCATGTATTCAGAATAAATGAGATTTGTCATTACCAACGTACATGGGGCTGTTGATAGGTTTCTGTAGATTTAGAGAAGGTTTCACTCGATGCAGAATTCGTGCCTGTAGTAGTAGGTGTCTTTTTTTCTGGTATTTCAGAAACAGCCGATATTGACCAACTAGGCAGTTTCTTTAATAATTCAACCACGTAATTCAACCCATGTGTTTCCTTCATGAGATAATAGTTTTCTCTAAATTTCGGTGAGAATAAATAAAGTATCCAGAAAGAAAGACAGCGTGGAACTAAGGACAGAAGTCTACCAAGGTCAATAACAGTCCATGTGGTTTGTTCAATTGAAAATAATCCAAAATCTTTAGTGTAAAAGATCATTGGAAGCATGGATGGTATTCCATGCACCAAACCAAACATCACGAAAGTATTTATTTGCAGAGCTGACCTTGCATAGTTGTATTCACATTGACCATGTACTGTTGCTTTGCTGCGCAAATACTCTTGTGGTCCAATATTCGAGGGCTTTTTGAAACGTCCTATTGCCTCTGTGATAACTGCAACAAGTGCTGGTACAACAATGTCAAGAAAGCCAAAAATAATCATCGGACCTTTTTGAAGGAAATACGATCCATGTCTGCATTCACAATATGGCTGCGCGAAACCCTGTTGAAATGTTATGTGGAGCGATCTTGTAAAAGTCAGCATCAGAGCTGGTATGATAGACATAGCGCCAATAACCAAAGTCACAATGATTTGCAGTTTTTTACTAAATAGTAATCCAATTTTTAAACGATGAAATACAACAATGTGTCGGGAAAGAAAAAACCAAAGAATGATGTAAGTTGATAAGCCGTAAGTAAATGTAAAGGTTCCATTTATTGTTCTACAGAAAAATTCGTATGAGAGTTCCATATCGATGCCAAAACCTTGTCTCAAAAATGTTTGAAACGTGAAAGTTGAAATACAAATTAGATCAGCAATAACTTGAATTGTGAGATAGTAGCAATGAACATTTGTTGAGACCAAATTTGAGTTTCTCATAAAGAACATTGTAACTCTAAATATTAGGACACATGAAGCAACTGCCATGACCCACATCACAATCACTGTTAAAGATAGAAAAACCGGGGCGATAGAGCCCTGTATTCGGTACCAATCTTCAATAGGCCATCTTGTCGTGTTGTGCTCGAAATGCGATTGTGTCATGTCAACACCAAAATCTCTAAACCTGCTTCAATTAGCTTTTAGGATTGAATTTTGCAGTACATTATGAATAGCAAAGTAAATACTAAATTCCTTGCATTTTATCACTGAAGAAATGTGATAGATCTGGATTGGTTTATCAGAGACATTCAACTTAAATGCGACCAACAAAACACAGAGCTTTCATTAAATCAAGCATTGTATTCTAGATATCTTCATGTGAGTCTAGATATGGATTTCTATGTAGTAAAGTAGGGATTGGAGACGGGTCTAGGTGTTGTCATGGACTCCTTGATATATAACACCTGGACAAGCGATAAGCCAAGCGAATTTCAAAATTTTTGCGTACATCAGAGTCCAACATTCATGTTTATCAGCTACTTTGTTACAAAATCAGATAGCAAAGTTGAGTGGTAAAGCAAATATTGTACTCATGATTGCAACAGTGGACATAAATGTTATGTAAAGAGCAAAGAGATCATGAAAAAGTGGTTTGAAATAATTCTTCTGAAGGAATTCATTCCAACCAGAATTCCCAGAATACGATAGCCAAGTGTCGCCCATTCTGAACATGTCAATCAATGCAGAAATTCTATACAAAAGGAAGAAAAGACGATGAGCAACTAGTATATTATCATGATGATATTCGAAATCAACAGAGATGAAGTGTGGTTTGCACATTTGACCCAATGCTCCGACGCTTGTCGAAGAAAAATGGAATTACGAAACATGAAGCAGCCATTTGAAATTAATGTAGAGGAGAAAATTGAAGAGTGAAAGGATGTCAGCCGGATATATTATCTTTATAAGAAAGGAACAGTACTCATTCATATGTAGTCCCTAATTCGTTACTAAGGATACCATTGAAATCATATCATCATTGAAAATAGTTCATGCACAAATATTTGTAAATGCATTAAGAAACGTTAACAGAATGCTCAGATAACTATTATCTCTGATAAAATAGGCCTGCTTTATGAAGTTTTCCAATAAGATATTGGTATTCTGAATTCACAACTTTGTTAAACTATGCCAGATTATCTTGTAATGTATTTCTGCTATCTAAAGATTTGGTTAAATTTCATAGCCATCCCTTTCCCTGGAAATCCGGGTCAGGTTAACAAAACAGACATTTTTTCTGTCATCAAAAAACTATTAATTTCTTGCAATGACCCAGGGCATAGTAATTTTCCATGGTATAATGGAGAAATCTGAAGCTGCGAAGCAGCTTCAGATTTCTATTTTTGCATGATATAATCGTTATATGTTAAAATAGAATGACAAATATCACAAACTCAATCAAGTGCTTCATTTCAGAACTCATGTTGAGAGATTGAAATTATCGTAAGTTGCTTTTATTCAACTATTAAGTTACTATAAATTACGATGTACTTCATTTGTGTATTAAGCACCCCTTGAATGTATCGAAATATATTTCTATATTTCCAAGATATATTCATTAAAATTAAAAAGCACAGAATGGCAAATTGCACAAAATTCTATTCAATGTTACATTTCAAAACTAGTTACGTTCACTATAGTTATAGATGTTCACAGTTCCGATTGTTATGTTATTATTTTCCCCAAACATGTGAGACATTTGCCTGGTTGTTTGGGTTGTCTGAGCTAGGTGAATGGTCTTTTGAGCTGGTTCATAATAAACCTCGTCACTATTGTGTTTTCTCGTGTGTTGTTGTGCAGTGTGATTTGTGGACGATGAAGTGTCATGCAAATATGATGACAAGGATGATGAGTACGATTCTAATTGTGATGGTCTCTTGTACGTTGCGTACTTCCTCAATGAGTCTTGCGATTTATGACCTGTCACAGCTGTAATGTCACTTGCATCGAATCCGCAATCCATCATATTTGATACCACTGTCGATCTTATGGAGTGATTAGTGAAGCTCCTGGATAATGGCAACTCACTTGACAATTTTTTCATTAGATTTCCCAGATAGTCCTTCCCTCTGACGGCTTTCGAGCTATACCACGAACCCATTTGGAAATTTTGAAAAGGCTTTGGGAACAAATTGTCAGAATCTGCAGGCAATTTTGACATGTACAATTTGTAAGCTGCAACCGGGAATTTGGAATGGCACACATTCTCGCTTGCTTGACATCACTAAAGATGGTTTTCTTCAATGATTCTCTCACATTTTTCGATGTCATCCCCTTCGAAATTTCGACATGCTCTTTGCCATTAATAGGGTCCGAAACCAGTTGCAAATCATCCTTTTGTATGTTCCTTATGTTTTCTCTCCCTCTTTGACCGAAATAGTACAAAATATTGAAGATGAACTCATCTTGCAAGCAAACGGGCTCATTTCTTTGAAAATAAGCACTTATTTTCTCTAAATCCTCTTTTTTCAGAGGCATGTAGCTTTTTGTCCTTTTTCCTTCTGATATGAATTGTCCTATCATTGTTTTAATCATGCCATTTGCTCTATCAAAACGTATATCTGTGCAGATGTCAATTTTTCTGTTGACTTCTGGTGAGTTCAGGAAACGATTTAATGCTGATCTTATGCAAAAGAGAGATGAGGGTGAGTACAGTTCGTTCTTTTTAGTTCTGACTTTGCAATAAAAAACCTCAAATAGTTCGATAATCTGTCAATCGGCATTATTCCGATGTCGGTCGGTAAATTGCTATCGGAAAGGAAACGCTTAAATAAATTTACGTAATGCTCGGTTTGGATTTGTGTATTTTTACATTTGACGAGTTGTTCGGCCTTTTATATTTCATCCATTATTTCTTCGTCAAGATCCGGATATTGCTTTTGTTCATCACTCATTGAAGCTTGCCCTATTTTTTCAGTTTCCTATGCACTTTTCCCACTTATCATTCCACCTGGAACTTTGGAGTTCCACCTTTAACTCGATCAGTGCTGACCAGTTTTTCATGCTTTTCTACACGACTAAACTCAACTAACGACGAAATTTTCAAATTCGGTAGTTGTATATGAGAAGTTATTCAAAATTATGCTATTGCCATAGAGCTATGCTTATATTTGAACTACGATTATGCACAATGCAGTGTTACAACATTGTAGGAATCATACACCAGAATTTTAGGCATGATTTCCGGGAAATCATGCCTAGAAATTGTGGTCTATGATTCCTATTGTTTCCAACTTACTATGGTAATAAATTTACTATTAAGTTGTTACTATTTCTAAGTTTATGATTCCTAGTTATAGCCTTTCATGATTATCACAAAAAACCTGGCAAGAATTACGACATTCTTGCCAGTGTTTTTTTGCATTATTTCAATAGAAATTTAACCTGGCAACAACGCCTTTTGATTGCAATCATAGCGTGATAAATACTCGTAAGCTGGTAACAAAATCAAATCATTGATGAACAATGCATGGAAAGCACTTGCAAGATGCTAGTTAAAGATGTCTATGAACAATGTCACTTCGATCTCTTTTTCAGAGAGATCTAACTTGATTATATAATGAAAGAAGTTGTCTATGTCAGTCAATAAAACCTTATAAATCTTCAGCTGCTTCGCATCTTCAGATTTATAACGTTTTATTGACTTCCATAGACAAAATCAATTTCATCTTTTTGGTAGTTGTGCTATTGTACACCTCGACACAATCTGATCAATGCCCGGTTACTTTTTTGGCTAATTGTCTATCACCTGAGTAGCAAGGAGTTCTACACCTCTGGATAGCGCAAGATGGCCGCCGTCTTTGTTCTCCGAAAAATGTCCTCCCCCCTCGATAAAACGACAGAGTGTCGGGTGAGTCGATGGTGGACTTGGGCGACCGCTAGGTTTTGACTTGAGGCTATAGTGTGCTAGGATTTTCGTGAAATCTCCTGAATTTTGGGTTGAAAATGGGATGTTTCGAGTGGAAGCAGTGCTCGGACGACTTTACAAATGTGATTTTTGGAATCAGCGTGAAATTCTGCGTCGACATAGTGAGTTTCAAGTCAATCGGAGAGAAACAATTTTTCTTCAAAATTTTTTCGAAAAAACGACAGAGGTAAAATTTTGGACGTTTTGGGTTGTAGCCTCAAAACGAAGCATCGGAGAGCAAAACGGATTTCAGATTTGGAATCAGCGTACAATTCTGCATCTGTATGGTGAATTTGAAAGCAATCGGAGAGAAAAAATTTTCGCTGACGTCCCCCCCCCTCGGCACCGATCTTCCAACTTTGGTTCTAGAGATCGTAGAAAGTCGTGCAATAACTCGTTTGAAAGCTAAAAGTGAGACAAATTCAGTGAAAGAAACGGCTTGTTCCTATCTGTCTTCGTTTAGATGTGAGACGCCATTTAAGATTTGGGAGATTGGGGAAAAACGACAGAGTTAGAATTTTGGACGTTTTGGGCTGTAGCCTCAAAACAAAGCATCGGAGAGCAAAACGGATTTCAGATTTGGAATCAGCGTACAATTCTGCATCTATTGTATTTTGTTCTGATTTACGACATACATTTTGTAATCAGCACATCAAAATTGAATACCTAAATCCTGAAAAAACAAATATTATACCTAAACCTAAATCATACCGAATGCAAAAGAGAGAGAGAGAGAGAGAAAAAAAAAGAAGTTAAGAGTCAAAATAACTTGATGCTCCAGCCAGAACCAGTTCGTGTCTGCCAATCTCCCCTAGATTCATTGATAGCATTGCTCGGGAGTGATGGCGCATCAAAGCGATAGACATTTTTCTCATGATGGCCTCCCGTGCCTCAGAAAAGGTCACTGAAGTCTGAGTGCACAGTCTGGAAGCAACTCGAGAGAATTTGTAGAGAGCTTCTTCTCCCCATGAGCCATAGGCTGTAACTGCCATCGGAATGCATATCCAGCCAAGCTCCTCACATTTGTTGTCGTTGGAGGTATGCTTTCTTTTTTCAGCCGCCAACAAGGTTGACCTTTCCGTTGTGCTCGCTCCTGGAACAGTGTTATTGATAAGCGGATGCACAACAGTCAGGTCAACTGCTGCTGGACGACCAAGACTCCAATCTGGCAGGAGAATGTCTGCTGGTCTTCTGTTTGGGTCGGAGTGACCACAACCGGCGCCTTTTTCGATGGCAGGTCGAAGGTTTGCCCATTCGCAGATTTGGTTTAGCTGATCACGCAGAGCATTATGCCGACTTGTCACAAAGCTTCCCCGCTTACATGTCAAAGCGTGATGGCTCAACGGATCTAATGAAACTCCTGGACATCTTGGACACAGAGTTTTACCAGTCGTCATTGGCAAGCCGAGCCACCATTTTATCAACACTTGAAATTCTTCGGGTGATAGTCTGAAACCCAATCCAGGTGATGGAACAACGGTTAGCCATTTAGCCGCATCGGGTGAACTGACCGAGTGTAACCTAATTTAATGTGCAGGACTTGCACTGGTCATTAAGGTCTTTTGTAGTCTGGAATCAATGAAAGTTGACAGATGTTTTTGTGAAGGTGTCGATGAAATGGAGAAATCATTTGCAAGATGTTTTTGCTCTTCTACCATCGAATTATACGAGGAAATTGCCTGAAGGCAAGAGTCGTATGTTGTGGCATTGCTCCTGATACTCGCAGCGGGAAGTGAGGCACTGAGCGATGCAAGATAGGCTGCTGAAGAATGTTTCATTGTCGACCGAACACCTAGTCCACCAGAACATACTTTAAGTTGGTATTGGATCCAAGCCTCTTCCGATAGTTCAATGGCAATACTTTCTTCTAGACATTTTCGAACTTCTTTGTCAAACTCTCCGAACGCTTTCTCGGTGTATTCAGGGGGAACAGTTCTTGCCAAATGAGTCATCCTACAGAACCCGGCACAAGTCCTCAGCAGAGATAGAGAAACTTGTGGATCCCGTAACCGAGAGATATAATTCAGCAGTTGCAAGGATTTCACACGCTTATTCTCTATAAATTCGGAGCAGAAATTGTGATCTCCAACAGGCGAACCAAGTACCTCGAAATTGGCTAAATTAGATTTTAAGAAGTCAGGACTGAAGTCATCAAGGTTGCCTTTACCAAACAGTTCACATTTTTTAGTCTGCAGCTTGAGTCCTATATCACCACCTTGCGAACATAAAACTTCGTATGCTTTTAGAACTTCTTCTTTCTTTCCAGCAAGGATGCCGTCATCCAGATACCAACAATGGTGAAGTAATGAGCAAGAAGATTCAATTGCTTTGACAACTGAATGCAATGCTAGGGCAAAGAGGAATGGACCGAGTGGATCGTTTTGTTGAACGCCTTCACATGAAGAGATGCGTCCCATTGTATGCCATAGAAAAGGTTGACAACCATAGCACCAGGTTATCCATTTGTGGATCTTCGGGAAGAGCTGATAGCATTGATCTAGAACCGCCTTTCTAGAAACCGAATTGAAGGCATTAGCCATATCCACTTTTAAAATGCAGAAGTCAGGATCATTCCAATGATCATGAGTCACTGCCCTAACGCGATGGATGATCTTTTCAGTTCCATTTTTACAGGAAACTCCTATCTGTAGAGGCAAGAAATATGTAATGATGTCTTGACGTATTAGACTACATATGCACTTAGCAGACAAGCGACGTATAACCTCTCCCACGACGATTGGTTTGACATCCCAACTATCTCCTTTCGTCTTTTTCAAAGCAGTAAGATTTCCACCTGCAATGTATGGCGCTAAATCGATAGGAGATTTTCCAGAAATAAGGAGGTCAACCAAATGCCTTAAGGATGCCGTTAAACTAATTGGCAAAACAGCTTCACATGCATTAATCAAGTGTTGAACCCGAAGACCGGATGGCCCACAAGCTGTAGCCTGAGGAAACGAGCGTAACATCTCCATCATGTCGAAAGAAGAAGACAACTGCAACAATTCAGTCTCATTGGAATATTCTGAAACGGATGGCGGAGGAACTTTGGGATGTTTGTCATTCAGTTTGGTCCATGTTATGTCGTTATTGGGGCACAACCCGCTCGATGACAAAATGCGGCACGCTTTCCCATATAGTCCATCTTCAGCCTGATCAATGGCCGCTGCAATTCTTGCAGCATATTCTTCTTGAGAACTTCTTGATTTTGGTTTTGAAAAAGTTGGTGATTTTGAATTAACTTTTGCTGCTTCCCACAATTCTTCTAGATGACCGTTGCTCCACTTGTCACATAGCATATTGATTGAAGTCTTGTGTTGATGTCTCTTTCCTGCACGTTTGGATGATGGTAATACGCATTTAGGAAGCATCAGCAACTTAGTCCACGAATCAACGGAGTTTTCATTGACAACTTGCTTGATGGCTTCCGAGAGAACATAGCCAAATTTTTGACGTGCTTTTGCTGGCACAAATTTTAGTGTTGGTCTTTGAAGTCGCATGACCTCGTCTAAGGAAGGTAACTTGAAAACGTGATTTGAATCAGTAACAGGCTCAATTGTGGTAGATGACTGATTTGCTTGTTGAGATGCACATTTTGAGCTATGTCTAGACCGAAATGATTCTGTAAAAATTCGATTGCATTTGCAAATATAACGACGATGCCGAAAAAGCCAAGAATCAGGAACTTGTCCAGGAAGTAATCCGGAGCAGTGTTTTTCCAAATGTCGAGTTACCATCGAGGAGGCAATCATTTCAGGGCAATTGTCCACTGGGCATGGACAGCCAGCTATTCGACTGCTATCTATGATACCAGGGTTTGCATGCTGAGATTCTGATGTGTCTGCACCTGTCATATCCATTACATCTCGAGGAAATTTCAAAATACTAACTCAATGACGATATCTGACAAGAATCTCACAAATTGGCATCGAAAATGACAATTTATGTATGGCCATAGAAATTTCCAAAAAAAAGGTATTCTAAAAACTGAAATTCCAATCCTAAGCGATAGGCGAGAAAGTTTGAGATCAGAGCGAGCGAAAGTTGCAATGAAACAAGTATTGGAAGGGAAAATTCGAATCGGAAAATTATTCCACACTGAACAATATAAAAAAGATTGATATCCTATATGAAAAGCTGAAATAGTCCATTAATAAAGAATGCGTAGATATCTGGCAGGAGCTGTAAAAATGTACGACCGTCCACTGGCAGCATAGATGGGTTTTTTTATAAAAATTTTATAAAAAATTCTGCATCTGTATGGTGAATTTGAAAGCAATTGGAGAGAAAAAATTTTCGCTGACGTCCCCCCCCCTCGGCACCGATCTTCCAATTTTGGTTCTAGAGATCGTAGAAAGTCGTACAATAACTCGTTTGAAAGCTAAAAGTGAGACAAATTCAGTGAAAGAAACGGCTTGTTCCTATCTGTCTTCGTTTAGATGTGAGACGCCATTTAAGATTTGGGGGATTTGCGAAAAACGACAGAGTTAGAATTTTGGACGTTTTGGGCTGTAGCCTCAAAACGAAGCATCGGAGAGCAAAACGGATTTCAGATTTGGAATCAGCGTGAAATTCTGCGTCGACATGGTGAGTTTCAAGTCAATCGGAGAGAAAAAATTTTTCATCATTTTTCCGAAAAACGACAGTTAGAATTTTTGCGATGGCTGTGGGCTGTAGAGCCAAAACGAAGCATCGGATGGGAAAACGGAGGGCAGATTCCGATTCAGCATCGAATTCTACATGGCAATGGTGAATTTCCAGCTCCATCGGAGCACTAGAACCGGAGATAGACGGATTTAAAGATTTGGATGATGGGTATGACGTCATCAGCTGATCGCCACACACTATATAAGCGGGAACCGACAGAGACTTTTCATTTAGAGGAGAGAGATTGTCAAAGGTAGGTCGTCTCTCTGAGCTCCGATGATAGCTTCGGACATTCCAAATTCCGGGTTTCTGCAAGAAACCGACTTAGAAAATTTCATTGCTGAAGTCAGCTAAGGCGTCAGACTTAGAGGTTCGTCAGTAAATGGCTTTCGTCTCCAGACCATAAAAGACTCCAAAACTTTAAAGGCTTGTAACTTTGCTTCTACAAGTCCGTTTGACTTGATTAAAAAAAGGTTCGGTCGCTATTGACCTGCCCTAAGTGATAAACTACTTATAAAATTTCATAAGTAGTGCTAAAAAGTTGAAAAATTTAAATTCACTAGTTTTGGAGGTTTTCTGGGGTTTTCGACACTGTTGAATTCAACTAAGGCATTTATAAAGTTGTGGGAGGCGAGCTTCGGCTTGTGATTTGCAACCTTTGTAAACAATCTACTGGTTTTCATGTCAAAATCAGGGTCCGGATACCAACACAGTGATATAACGCACGCTCTGTTCGCGGGAGGTTGGATTTGTGGGCCGAGATCCCCTCTGAGTAATGCCTGTAACGGATTCAAAGGTTCGACACTTTCCACCAATCTCACAATTTAACTGTATGATTATAAAAATGACTGCCAATGTCGCCTGTCAGTAATTCTATTTCATCCTTCCTTTTACAGATACATAACAGATATACATAATGGGAGGAAACTTGAAGTTCCATTTCAAAAAGTGCCTATGTGGTGAAGTTAAGAGAGGTGGCGAGTTCAAGCGCCATATCAATAAATTCATCGACACTCCCGAAGAGCATAAGGAGGTCGGTGTGGTGAGCGGATGCACATCGTGCATGAAATTCATTAGGGGAAACCTGAACGAGTCATTCTACAAGATTCATTCAAAATGCGTGATTAAGAAGGTGACGAACTATACTACCTCAGAGGTTAGGAAAACCATCACCCCACTTTTTGAAAAACCTCCAGTTGATCGAGATGAGGAGACAGAGACGCATGCCGCTGAGGTTGGGAAGGTCATCCCACTTTTTGAAAGACCTCTAGTTGATCTAGATGTGGAGACATAGTTGCAGATGGCAGTTCGAGCAATACAAGACTGCAAGAATGAGCAGCCAACGACATCTCACCTCAGCTCTTGTAGCTCTGATTCGGAAATCTCTGAATCTGAATCGGAAACTGAAGAGGTAGTAATCACTGACAAACCCGATGTGGCGGTCATTGCTCCTAAACCCGATGAGGCGATCGTTAAGAGTCGGAAAGTGCCAGCGCCGAAGATGCACTCCTCGCCTAAAAAAGGGAAAGGCATCAAAGCCCAAGCCAAGCAGTGGGCTAAGGATGATGGTGTGGCGAGGGTTAGCCAAGACTACGCCATTAGCAAGCTGAAGGACGAAATGAGTCGATACAAGAACGAGTGCTCATCATTGAGAGATGAAAATTTTCGACTCAAAAAACAGGTAGCAGAGATTAGGAGTCTTAAGGCTCAAGTAGTCAATTTAGAAGGTTTTCAAAAGAGAGCTTTAGCGAGTGAGAGTCGTGTAGAAGATCAGGCCTCATGTATTAAGAGCATGAAGGCGAAGGAGGCGACGCTCAAACTCCAACATGAGCAGGAAAAATGGCTCTTCTTGAGGCGAAGAATAGCGCAGTCAAGGAGAGAAGAACAACGCTCCACCTCCCTGTAGGCGGTAGCAAAATCATCGACGATATCATCCTGGAGTCGGAAGATTTAGACAAAACGACCGAGTGCTATGAAGGAGCAACGCCAGATGTTCGCTGTCTCCACATCAACATCAAGCACAATGGTAAAATCAAAGAAATTCGCCATCGTAAGCGAAAGTTGCCGGCAAAGTACCTTCCCTTACCTCCACCAGCGAAGGTGCAGCGAACCGCTTGAATTGATATTGTGGTAAGTCAATGTTCATCTCTATCACTTGAAAATAATTTCATCTATTTTTCCTTCTATTTTCAGATACGACGAGAACGAACCAACGGCTCTGATAAGGGCCACCATGGGGCAAGACATGATAGAACCTCCACGCGGTTTGCCCTGGGCAGTCTCTAGACTGGCGAATACTATCATTAAGTTGAATCTGCTATCAGTCAACTTGAACGTTATGCAAATGAAGTTCGGTGTAATACTTCCTTTCGACGGGCGTTCCTGTAAAGGGCGGCGGTGAAACCCGTAGCTTTGTATACCGCAAGGGACATTCGGCAATGGTCAATCTTGTTAAACCTCTCTGCGTCATGTTTGCAAGTGATTGCCTAGTATGCATTCGCAACGTAGTATGCATTCGCGCCAGGGCGACATTTAGCCAGCTGTCGAAGGTTGCTTTATAAACTTTCCATTGCATACGTTATCAGAACCATGAGTTCTACCTGTCTCTATCAATGAGACGAATTGATGAATGGAATGAAATGGGAGGACACTCACGCGCCACACGCAACATATCACACTTCTCTCTTCCGTAGTCTAACAAGCTCTTTACACATGGATCGCATTCGATTGCTATCCCTGCATCAGAAGTGTAAGCTATCTTAATTTTATTTAGCACTATTTCAACTACCATTATCACCCATATGAAATGTTATAAGATTTGCAAGTTAAACTAAGTGTGCTACTATTTCCAAATGAAAAAGTATACATGGTTAAATCATTCACTGAAGCCCCATTCAAGTCAGTATGAAAGCAAAGATAATACGAAATAAAAATTTATTATGGCATGTATTTCAAAAGGTCTTCATCGTCAATATCGTCCCAGAGTCTGACTTCACACAGATCACAAAAACAGTTCACTTGCTTCAATCGTTCTTCTACCGCGAGCCTCACTTTATCGATGTATTCCCACTCCGCCATAGTTCGTGGCTGGGAGTTAGCCATCACATCATCAGTATCATACTGCAGATACTTCCATCGTATGCCTGTTAGGTCGGGGCATTCCTCTTCGTCGTCCGCTGGTAATGTCAACTTTCTAATGTAGTCGAGTCGGTATACTTTCTCCACCTTCCCCTTCGTTGGAGCGTTTGGTGCAACGAGCGCCTTTGGCGATGAGCATGGAGAAGAGAACTCCAATGTAGTGTTCGGTGTTGTCGGAGGGCTTGTCATGTTGACTGTGAATAATAACTTTGAAATGTTTTCTAATTCTTAAGTATAAACAAGCAACCAATCAGAATGAACACCCAATGAATAATGAGCATAAAAGGATATAAACAAAGTGACATTCGTGTCATTTCACTCTGTCTTTGAGACGTGTAAGTGAACTGTTGTCTAGTGAATTCCATTATTTGAGGCGTACAAGTGAATTCGAAATTCGAGACGTATTATTTCGGTGAAGTCTCTATCTTGTTGAAGTATCAACCTTAAACATAATTTCCTTGAAATGGTAAGTTAAAGATTTCCTCTCTCATCTCCCTCAAACGTGTGGCTAATAGCATCTTCCTCAATTTCAGGCATCTACTTCATCACGAAAGCCCTCCCTTCTCGAGGAAAGTTTAGGGCTGCTGAGTGAAGGTAGGTTGTAACAATACACTGAGACTTTAACAGAGATGATAGAATGATTTCTCTTTCAGGTGATGTTAGTTCTAGCTCAGGATTCTCGCGACAAGGCAACGAGTGGGAATGTGCTGACTGCGGACATATTTTTACAAGGAAGCACAGTCTCCTTCGACACATCAAACAACGTGTGTGTCAATGCAAAGCGGCATCAATCTCCGGAGGTGAAGTTGATTCTGACGATGACATCTCCTTTCCTTGTGATTTGTGCCCTCTTTCTTTCGATAACCACTTTCAGCGATCTTCGCACAGACTTCAACACACGCATGCAAATGATCACTACACCAACGGTGCCTCTACAATCTCCCTCATTAACGTTTCCCATAGTCATTTAGTACGCGACTACTGCATGGAGTCCAATACTCAAATAGTAGATTTTCCAGAGTGGCTCCTTCAAAATTCTAACATTACCGAAGCGCTCTTCAACAATTTAGACAATTTTAGAATGAAGGCGCTCATCTACCTCAAACTAAAATATATTAAGATAGATTTTCAAACGGGTCAAGTGACGGAGAGAATACAGTTTCATGTTCCTTCCTCTTCCGCAACCGAAGTTGTAGACTGCGAGTCTTGGCTAAATTTTCACATTCAATGTTTAAAATCAAATGTAGATAAATTCAATCAACGCGACAGCGCTCTCATTTTTGATGGTGTGGACTCAGCCATATTCAAAATTTCCCTATTAGAAAGTCATGCAGCTCGAGGCACATTTAAACTACCAAAAACGTTGTATAATAAGAAAGCTGTCATCAATGTCGATTGTAAATCGCAGTGTTTCAAATACGCAGTCCTATCCATCCTTCACTATAATGATATCAACGCGCATCGAGATCGCACCTATAGCTATAGACAGTGGGAGGATGAACTAGTCTTTGAAGGATGTGATAGTAACAACATGAAAATCAAAGATGTAGAAACGTTCGAAAAACATAATAAGATTAAAATTGTCGTTCACGTGTGGGAGAAGGGGTTGAATGGTGCCCGCTATAATTCACGTTCAACTTGTTATGAACGTGTAGTCAACCTCTTATTAGTAAAACAAGATGATAGCGAGGAATGGCACTACTGTGGTATTCCCAAAATCTCTCGCTTGTACACACACTTAGGGCGCTCTAAAAGTGGTGAACATTTTGTATGCGACCGCTGCATCCGCTCCTTTTGGAGTAAACATAAATTTGAAACTCATTATGAATGGTGCAAGCGAAGTAAATTACAAATGGAACGCATGCCCAAAGATAAAATATTTTCACATAGGGATAATGGTGACGAATGAAGTCCCCTGCGTGTCATTTACGCAGACATAGAATGCTACATTCATGATATCATCCACAAGCCAGCAGCCATATCCTGCTATGAAGTATGGCATGACCACTTTAGGAATAGGCATAACAAAATGCATACTTGGCAAGGTGAAGATTACATTTCAAAATTTCTAGAATTTCTCGTTAAAGCTGCCAAATTTCAGCAATCATATGATTCCCAATTGCAGCGTAAGTCACTACATATGTCAGATGAAGACAAACAAAAATTTGAAAGTTGCACATCGTGCCCTAAATGTCATAAAACGTTTGATGATGATAAAATTAAGAAAGTGCGTGATCATGATCACATCACTGGTAAATTTAGAAACGCAATCTGCTCCAAATGTAACTTTTCACTTAGGTTGAGACGTCGTGTACTACCCGTCATTTTTCATAACTTTAAGGGCTATGACAGTCATATGCTCATAAAAGGAGGGTTGAGCCAGATGAAATCGTGGCAGTTTAATGTAATAGCGCAGACGAGAGAAAAATTCATGGCAATGACAGCAAAAGTACCAGTAGATAAAACTAAAGAAAATAAGACAGTCTTCTTCGAAATAAAACTTTTAGATTCATTCCAATTCATGTCAGCGTCACTAGCTTCTCTCGTTCGTAATCTCAAGCTTCTTCCCCATAGTCAAACTTTGAAGAAACACTATCCAAACTTAACGGATGAGATAATCACTCGCGAAGGAGTCTTTCCTTATGCGTATTTTAGCTCAATGTCTAAACTAAATGAAACAACCCTTCCTTCCATTGACAAATTCCAAAACGATTTGACGGGTCAAGATTGTCCAGTAGAGGACTATGAACATGCTCAAGAGGCATGGTTAAAATTTGATTGTAAAACGTTTGGCGATTATCTGATTGCTTACTTAGAATTAGATGTCATTTTGCTGGCTGATGTCTTTCAGGAATTTCGACGAGTGGCATTAGAAGAAGACAAATTAGATCCTGTCCACTTTGTCAGTCTACCAGCCATGTCCTTTAAATCAGCCTTTAAAATGACTGGTGAGACCATTCATCTCTTACAAGACCCCGAGATGTATAACACATTTGAGCGCGGAATACGCGGTGGTCTCACATTTGTAAATAAACATAAAATAAAATCTAAAACAGTAGGTGATGATCATATCCACCTAAAGTACTATGACCAAAATAATTTATATGGCAGTTCACTGTCTACCCGATTAACCAAAATCTATGGCACTCCTAGACTTATGGAAACACTATGGAAACGTCCTACGGAATTATTTATATTTTCCTATAGCGGGTAGTGCTATTTCTATGGAACTCTATTCTATGGCACTGTTGGAATGTTTTGTCCCATTGAATTTTGGGGAACTTTGATCCTTTTGCCTGTGAGACTAATTTGTCCCATAGACTTGTGGGAAATCCTGTCCTATCGAATTTCGGGAAATCCTGTTCTATCGAACTTTTGTCCCATAGAATTTTGGGAAATTCAGTTTTCATGGCAGCTCCTAATGCTACAACGTGTCTGAACCTTTCCGCGACATACTGACGCTTTATGTGATCATGATTGTAAAGAATAATCAGTTTAGTTTAGCAATTGTGATAATGTCAATTTAAAGACAATATGCATGAGGTATTTGCACTTTTCACTTTCGATCCCCTTGACATGTCGGTGAAAGTCCGGCCCAGATTTCAAAAAAAATAGTTTGAGAATCAATCACACTATGGAGCATTATTTTTTAGCTAATTTCATGATCATTCACAAAACGCCATTAAATTCAAGAAACAGTCAATGATTTTTAATATATTCTCTTTTTAGCCGTTTGAACACTTGCTTCGATGAAAAGTTTCTCAGAAATCATTCACCATATTTCTTTCTCTTCCATTGGGAAATGTAGTAGGAGTTGATCTGCAACAAACAGGAAATACATTATAAATATGCGATAAATGATAAGTTTATGATGGAACATAGACGTTCTGCATATAGGCAGATAAACTTCATTTAAATGAAAAATAATGCAAAATATTGCAATTGAAGCATATTTGATAATTGCTATGTTTCTTGTATTGGAGATTTATATTATTAATATAAGATTCTAACATAATAATGCTAATGCGCCCCGCTGTGATCTTGCGGATGAAAAATATCGCCAGATGTTTCATTTTACTTGTTTATTGTCACAACTGCGTTTCGTCTGCTCTCAGTAGTTGTGACACGCAGAATGAATCAAACTGATTGAAACATGATTCATGAAAAAGAATATCGATCAGACAATGGTCCTTTCTTTTTATTCAAGTTGTCGATGCACTTCTTTTCCTATTAGTAATCTTTCTGCATATGTACTTTTTAGCTACTACTTATTCATTTCGTGATTGCTTGTACAGTGACTGTCCATTGCTTGATCGATACTGTAGCAGGAATCATGTTTCAATTAGTTTGATTCAGTCTGCGTGTCACACCTAGTGAGAGCAGACAAATAAACTTTTGACAATAAGTAAGTAAAATGAAACTTTATGGAACATTAGACTATATTGGTTTCCATGCATGCATGCATGCGTATATTCAAGGTGTAAGTATGTAAAGTTATTGTCTTTTCTAACTTTTTGTAAGCATCTTGCGATACTGGTAGAATTTTAGATTTGAAAGCACTGCTATTATTAGAGATAAGATTTATGCTCTTATGCTTTCACCTACTAAAACCGCATCAGATAAAAAGGAAAGAGGTTAAACTTATTAGGGTGATTATCATGTTTGTATTAAAATTCAAGTGTGAATTTTAATTTTAACACATAATTAAAATAATTTCAAATATTATGGACCATGGATTCAAGCTTCATAGATAATTAAAATACTGTGGTGGCGGTGATATTAGATTTCTGTCAACACATTTGGTCCATACATGCTTATTTAGAGAGGAACTCATCATCCTTATGAATAGATTCTCTTCTTTGTTTCTTTGAAAAGTCGGTCACCTCTGTTTGATGGGAATTGTAGCATGGGAATAACAAAGAAAGGGTAATCATGGCTAGTACATAGGCGTATTTAATCTCAATAATACATTAATGGATCACGCATACTTAATTACATACATGCATAAAGACAAATATAGGAAGCATCACTTATTTGCTGGCGATCGACACACACTCTCAATTGTAGAGTCTCTCGTTTTAACGATCTATTTCTTCACTTATTCAATTAATCAATTAATAAGATTTGATGATGTAAAACCGAAATATAATTATAAGTACAAAGTGGAACAGAAGTATCTGTCGAATGTGCTAACCTATAAGCTAAGATAAGCTCGTAGTATTCACTGCTTTGACGTGTTTAGTATCATTATTCATCATGCGGTATTCCCACAATGACCTCCACAGTGGGAAATTTTTAACATCTATTTCAAGATCGCATCCCGATTCCCGACAATGCTGTTAATTTCAATTCTGGTCTCACCAATATAAATAAATACCAAATTTGTAATCTCGTTCGCGGTGCTTGAATGTTTTATCATGAATGCCAATCCCTCCCTATGTCGGCGCGCTCTGTTCTTATCTTACCTGTTAACTTCTTCATTTTTATCTTTCAGTGACACGTGTAAATGCCTGCTCAATTTGATTCATTTCATGATTATAAAAATCTGAAGGAAGGTGGACAGCTCGATTAGCTTTCTCTCATTACTAGTGTGACTTTTACTATATTCAAAAAAAGAATACTTTCTCGTAATTATTTCCTTCCTTCTAAGAGAATTTCAAATAAAATATTTATCTTCTTTATCATTTAAAAGTTCTTAGATGGAAAGCGACATTTTCCTATCACACACGGACAGTGGCGTAGCAGACCACCTCAGATGAGGTAATCTGAGTCCAATGAAAGAACCGGGAAAAGAACGTAGGCCTACATGTAAATTCCAAGTCAATTTTTAGTCCTTTAGGCGCATTGCTCAAAATATATTTTTTATTATTATAATTTAAAGAGCAAAATTAATTTTCATAACAACTCCATTTCCACTTATAGTCATTACCAAAAACAATACAGGTAAATCATAACACTATAACCTGATGTATTTACTTACGATATAACAACTTTACTTGACGATCTTTCATTGAAGCAAACTTGTCGATAATTGTGTCAACGAACGAACACTCTCCTGATAAGTGTTTGAGAAGAGAAGTTTCGATGCTTAAAAATACCAGTTGTTTCATGCGTTCTTGAGTCATGGTGGAACGCAGGTAGGTCTTGATTCGCCGAAGCACACTGAAGGTTCTTTCACATGTCACCGATGTTAGAGCAATTGTTTGTGAAGCCATTAATGCTTTAGAGACAAGAGGTAGAGCGTCACACAAATCCAAGGAATGCATTTGTTTAAGAAGGGTAGAAGGATCATTTGCTTCTCCAAGTGCCACTCGCAAATCTGAATCAGTGAATAGAATGTGTAATTCGTTGCGCAACTTCTCTTCTTCTTCTTGAACTAAATCTGGGTGATGTTTCTTCAGTTCATTCACAAGTCGTACAACTTCAAATGCATCAGCTTTCAGTACATCAAATCTCGATGGCTGAAATAGTTTTATCCACTGAAGACTTTCGATGTTTTCAAATCGTTGGTCTAACTGAAAAATTAGTGTATCGATGATTTCGTACATTAATCGCTTAAGTTTATCCTTCTCAAATTGGGATGACGAAGATGATGGCTTAGGCCTACTTGGAGTGTAACCGCTGTCAAGGAGATGTTGCTCGTTGATTTGTGGGACTCTCTTTTCATGATTAAAAAAGTAAGGCTCATATTGCTTCGCTTCCTCGACGAACGTTTGAAAGGAAACTTCAGAGCGTAGTTCACACAAGTTTGCACGATAGTCTGCTACCTTCGAAGATATTTCAGCTGGATCAATCATCACACCTTGAAGTTTCTTTGTCATCATGTCGGATAATGCGAAAACTTTACGAAAAAAGAATAAGAGAAACACATTCTCACAATTTCTCAATTGATATCGCAATCCTTTCGCTTCAGCGCGGGTGTAGCAATCAATTGAGCAAGCAGAGGACTCCGAAGAAATATTTTCTAAAACATTGAAAATTTCACAATACTTAGAAGAAATAGCACAGACAGATTTTCCTCTCGTCAACCAACGCGTAGTTGACGCAAGAGGCAATGGACTGGATAACATAGAAGCACGTTTTGGTGAAGCGCGAAAAAATGTTGTCAAATTTTGCAAAAATCCGAAAAATATTGATACCAACGGAATATTCTTACTGACACTTTGTGCTACTAATGCCCATTTGTGTGCATAACAATGAACGAAGTTTGCTGAGGGCCAAATCTCCTTGATCTTAGTTTGCACTGAATTGTGCTTACCCATCATGTTACTTGCACCGTCGTATGACTGGCCGATCACTGAAGTATTTTTGGTTACACCAACGGACTCAAGACTTTCACATATTACACAGGCAAGATTGTTAGCTGATCTGTCTGCTGACACATTGACAAGGCCAATCAGATGTTCGAAGACCGATCCATTGTGAACAAGTCGGACACTGACAGCCATTTGACTTGTATTTGAAATGTCCGTTGTATCGTCAGCAATTATAGATATAAAAGGAGCACCTTTGATTCGATTCTCGATTTCACCGCGAACCTGATCATACGAACACTTAATCAAGTCGTTTTGAATATCAGGTGATAATCCTGAAAATGGGAGACTGTGATCAGGAGAGACACAATTTTTAATCAGCGGATCAGAACTAAATTCACTGAGGAGCTTAATCAATTCAATGAAATTTCCACGATTTGGACTGTCAGTGCTCTCTGAATGACCTCTAAAAGAAAGGCCTTGGCAAACAAGGAAAAGAGCGGCTTTAATATGATGTCGCATCATTTCTCTGTTCTTCCTCACTTCCTCGTTGTGCATATTTCTCAAAGTTTTGAACTCCTTATTTAACATTTCATCGATCCTTACTTTGCCAATAAGTTTAAGAGAGGTGATCGCGGCCAGATGCGTAGGAGATTTTATATGTCTCTTCACATGATTAGAGAAATTCGCCAAGTCGAGTAATCCTCTCGTCGATGAAAACACTGTCGTTTTTGGTTTAAAGTTTAGGCACGGAAAGCAGAAAAGTGTCTTTCTAATGGGGCAACCAGTCAGCCATTCGTATTTTTGATATTGCACACTAAGATTGCACTTTCTCCTTCCTTCAAAGGTGAAAATCGGCTTATCTCTTCCTTTAGTTTTTAGTTCTATTTTCTTTGCGTAGGATAAAGGAGAATTTTGTAAATTTATCAATTCCTCGACAGTTGCCATGAGTATTCTCCGTTATGAGTAGCGATGTAATTGAGTAATAGCGAAGACCGGAGAGGGTGGTTACACTCTGCTAGCAGATATTGATTCTAGAATATCAGACAGCAGACACATGGCAGGAGGGCGACGCAGAGAGGAGACGTACCATTACAATGTTTGCTGCATCCAGACCAATCAGAGGCGCGCTATTGATAACTCTACTGCTGTACAGGTGTGATTCTGTCGCGAGATAGAATACTCGTATCTCTCCGCCTGTGTTAAAGAAGTTTTGTGAATTGGAAAACGGAAACATCGAACAAGATTATATGACCTTTATGTTAATCAAAATCCTATCATCACATACTGTATTTGTAATTTCATTTTCGTTTGTAAATTCCGGTGTATTCTCAGATTATTAGAATACTATAGGCGCTACGCCCCTGCACACGGAAAGAGGTGGTCACAGAAAATTCCAGTGGGGGGGATTAAATTTAATTGTTCCAATCCTCAAACAGAATAAAATGTAAAATAATCAGCAAATGTCATAAGTTATATTGAATTGCCTGTTTTAAATTACATTTTCATGTAGATGTTCATTTAAATGAGATGCCATCATTTGAATTATCAGAGAGTTAGGAAAACGAAATCCGTTAATTAAGCACGATAGAATATGTGTTAGGTGATCCATCGGCACAACATTTAAGAAATATTGAGAACGAATCGAATGACAGATACATGTTATAGTCGTTCCAATTGGCAAACCACCACACATGTGAGTGGAAAGTCCGTGGGTCGAACGGGTTTGAAAGCACTTGGTCAACTTTCTTGCATCACAGAGCTGATGGGCAGAACATCTGTTAATTCAAGTGCATCATGTAGGATACGCAATATCACAGCGGGTCATCAACATCTGAGCTGCCTAGGATAAACAAACCTATTGTGGAGGCCGCTACATTCCTTGGTTTTACATGTCTCTAAGTTGATAAGCTCTAAATCAGTGATATAAGCGGAAACGATGTAACGAGATAGAGTTCGTTTCGCCGTCCGACTTTTGTACTATTTCAGTGCAGATACATTGCCAAATTATTGCTTGGAAGCTAAAATGTAGAATTTGCTGATGTTAAATTGATAAATTGAATGTTCATATTTTATATCACAATACTTTGGGCTGGTGGGGGGATGCATCCCGCCTTCCCCCCTTCTGACCACCACTGCACACGTAAAACGCTGCTTGATAGTGATATATTTCCTATCAGAACAACTAAATGTCGGAACTTACACTCCTTCATTTAAAGCGGCCGTCTTGAAATGTATTAATAGATGAAAAGTATTAATTTAATAATTGCAGGATCACAGAACTGAATCCTAGTCCTGATCTTATTAGTGATATCCATGTGGAAAGATATCTTTCATCAGACTGCTGGAGCAGGATATTAGATATGAAAATCCGCAAAATCTGAACCATCCAGAAAAGTGCATGAAAATATGAAATTCTTTCAAAATTATGTCTGAAAGCAACTAAATGAAATTAAATAATTTTGGGTTCCAAAGTCCTTCAAAGACTTCAAGCCATGTGCTGCTGACTTCGCAACTCTCCCCAACTCCCAGTCAAAATATTGCGTAACACATACTCGTATAAAATTAGTTCAAGCCCTTCACAATTGATCTGACAATTGACTACAGGTTTTAATTTTCGAACTAAAATGGATCCATTTGTCTTCAGTTTTGATAATATTTTTTACAGAGGTCAATATTTTGATGAAGAACATTTTTTTAAACGTGGAGTTATTCATATCGATATGTGATTGATATAGATGTGAATCATTAATTGCTTAATCGTAATGTTTTTAAACAAGTAGGTACACAGAACTGATTTTTAACACATAATTTCCATGCTTGCAAATATCATTTCCTCTTCGTTTTTTCCTTCTTCATTTCTATGAAGAAAAATGTGATTTTTTTCAAAACTTGGTTTGGCAGTATAAAGCGGCCTCGTTCACATCAGAACAAAGAAATTGAAACACTTCTCAATTAGGTATCTACAAGCACCAAACATGTCAAGCAACAAATTTGATCTAAAAACATTAGCTATGGCAAAAACGAGCCAAACTAAATATAATACAAAGATTGATTTGAAATCTAAAGCCTGCAGTCAATACCTGAGTCGAAAGGCAAAGCCTTAGACACTAATCACCATATATTTTGCATCTAGCTCTTGAAATGATTGATTGATCTTTATGAAATGAAATTAGCTCTTGAGAATAAATCGAAATATAAACACACTTTCGAATAATTCTTTTACTATTTCCAATACTCATTAAAAGTAAATTCTCAGAAAAATACATTGATTTAGCACATTGGATTTGCTGATACGCACCCGCATTGACAACTCTATCATCGGTGCTTAAAAAAATTTGTTACTTTTATATGAAAGAAAGACATGTCTGATCTTTAACCTTGCTATTAAAAAAAGATTGTTGAAATTAGTCGATCTGAGATGAATACATGTACGAATTGCGAACAGCTTATGTTAAAATACTGTTAATGTTGTAACAGAGAAATATGACTATAACACACTATCTATCGTAAAATGTTATGACTGAACTGGAATAATGACAACAATTATAATCTACCTGAAGTTGGGAGGTAGAATAATTAAATATTGAGTTGCATCCTCAGTTGAAAATAATTGAAACAGATCTGAATAGCTGCTATTTCCTCCAAAATCAGGAATCATCAGTAAGCCTAGTTCACATCTCTCAAGATCGGCACAACTCCCTATTTAAGGTTGCAGCCATGCCTGGGTAAATTTGGGATTTGCAATTAGCAAGTTAGTGAAATTTCGATTCATTAAATATCACTTTAAACACACTGCTGGCAAATCGCCTAAGTAAGTGCGCCTGCAATAATTAATAATAACTTCTTTTTGCATACACAATGTAAATAGAATAATTAAATAGTCCTATTTGATTTTTAATATTGAAAACAATGTTTTCTTATTCCATTTACATTGTGTTTGCAAAAAGCAGTTTTTATATTAAATTTTTATTTTTTTAAATATTAAATTTCATATTACCACATTAATTATTGCAGGTGCAGTAACTTAGGCAATTTGCCAGCATCAGTGTGTTTGAAGTGATATTTTATGAATGCCCGTCGAAATTTCACTAACTTGCTATTTGGAAGTCTTAGAATCTTTAGAATTAGCAGTGGAGTCAACCTGATAGAATACATATCAAAGGTTTTGAAAGTGAAATTAAATAACGATTTTCTAAATGATAGCTAAAAGACCAAAAATAATTGGACTATAACTTTTTCAGATAGTAGTGTATAAATTGCTAGAACACCGGGGACTTGATAACTTACTTCATGGCTTAAAACACCGATTCGAGGATTTCACCAAACATGGATTTCTCAGAAGACGCAGCAGACTCGTTGAAAGAACCCGATCAATCCTAATTGAAATTTAAAAACATAATCAAAATTGTTTACTTAGAAACTTTGCGTATAGCATTGGATGATATTTGCACAACTGTTTGAAGTAACTGCCAGACCCCTAGATAACTTACGATGATATGCTTGGGCCAGTGAGAAAGCTATGAAACAAGCGGAATAAAAAAGATATACCCGGAATCTAAAATAAGAGAAATTCTGTTATAATTTCGATGTAACTAACTGCTGCATCATTTAAGTGATTACAGCGTATCTTCAAGACTAATAGCATAAATGTATGCGTAGGTCTTCACTTAGAAAGTTCTACGATTTTTTAATTAATATCCTGAATAATTAAATCTAAATAAAATATTCAAATTTGCAATAATTTTTGTGCTGTGATAGCACACATGGCATAGCACTTGAACGTATTGTTGAACCGTCTACTTTACACATACGACAATAGAACGAGGAATAGATAAGACTGTCTACATAAATCTTATAATACAGTAGTTCTAGTTCCAACCTCAAAAAATCTAAATAATTGCATAATTCAATAAAACAGTGCGCGAATGAATTGCTGTAACAATGAGGACTTGATGATTTGACTGATGGACTATACAAATAATAAATTCGTTTCAATTGAACTTACTCCATTGGTGTGATGGTTGAGACAAACCAGATAAGATGATTAATTCAACAAACGACGGATTTTCATAAAAATACGAGACACTGAGACACGACCAAAGGATGTGATTAACAATGACTGTTGCACATGCCAAAGGCATCTGAAATTATACTGAACATGCAAATGTTGCAATATCATTGGACCAAGTCAGATTACGGAGTCAAAACTGTTGCTGCGCGTTTGCTTCTTTTGGATAGCTTCTATGGCACTCATATTTTCCCACTTCCAGTGCAATTGGATCCAATAGAGTTCGATTGAACGTTAAGGTGTGCTATGGCACTCCCATTGCGTGTCATAGAATACCATAGAGTGCCATTGAATTTGGTTAATCGGGTAAACCACTACCTCATTCCGAGTTTAGTTGGTTAAAACAAGATGAGCTTCAGTATTACTCCAACCCTTCAAACATATTGAAGATTCCAGATGAAGGTGATTGGGGATACTATTTTGAAGTGGATTTGATTTATCCAAATAGTATCAAAAATAAAACTGCTGATTTCCCACTCGCACCTGAATCTGGTGAAGTGACTGAAGATATGTTTTCACCATTCATGTCACAATTTCATAATAACTTAACAGAGTGTGGACAGCCAAGGTACAAACCATGCCGCAAACTTTTACTCACCCAATATGATAAGAAAAATGATCTCGTACACTGCTGCATATTAAAATTCTATTTAGAAATGGGCATGCTTCTAAAGTCAGTTCACCGCATTATCAAATTTAGACAGAAAGCCTTCCTCAAACCCTACATAGATAGTAACAGTCAAAAACGTGCACTCGCCCAAAATAATTTTGAAAAGGATTTTTATAAATATAAGAATAACAGTCTTTTCGGAAAGACCATGGAGGATGTTAGAAAACGTATGAACTACAAACTAGTCGTTGATGAACAAAAATATCACAAATTGACCTCATCACCTCTTTTCATTGATAGAGACATCATCGATGAGGATCTTGTAGGTGTTAAAATGATAAAATCAAAAGTTGAGTTGTGCAAACCCATCTATATTGGGCAAGCCGTTTTAGATTATTCCAAGCTTGAAATGCATCAACTCTTCTACAAAATATTAAAACCATGCCCTCTCGTAAAAGAGGTTCGCTTGCTGGGTGGTGATACAGATAGTTTCTTTTTAGGAATTACCACTCAAAAAGATTTAAATTTTAATGAAGTAGCTAAGTCATTAGAAAAATATTTCGACACATCTAACTACAATCCCACTCATCCACTCTATTCCATACAGAATAAAGCCAAACTTGGTTGTTTTAAGGATGAAACAGCAGGAAAGGAAATAGATGAAATGATTCTCCTCCGTCCTAAAATGTATTCCATGAAATTAAAAGAATGTGCAGATAGTATTAAGCGTGCTAAAGGTATATCAAAATCCATTGTTCACAAAATGAAACATCGGTCCTATAAGAAGGCCTATAAAAATAAAAATTCCTCTGATATACTCTGATGATTACCTCTGATATTCCCTGCCTCTGAAAAAATTCCTTTCTCCTCCGGTATAATGAACTGTGTGATGACATGAAGCAAGAAAACCGAGATAATGAAATAAACTGCGGACGAGTATCTTACAGACGACTGTGATTGCGATAGTGCTTTTCGGATGCACGTATGTGCGTTTCAAAGAAAATTTAGAGATATTAAAACAAAATCGGCAAGGCAATAGTAAACATAAGTGCAAACATCGGTATGAATTTTTCAAGCAAGCACAATTTAGAAAATTCCGATTTATGCAGTCAGAAAATGTTGTGCTATTAAATGGAACTTGTTCGTGTGATATCAACAGTTAAATCGAGCGAAAGCCTACCAAATCTGACCATTCCTTGAATTGATAAGACAACCTTTTCGCGACTTGCTTTCCTCACGACCTCTTCACTAGAATAAACTAGCAACAGATACTTTTGTGTGGAGCAGCTGAAATCTTGAAATCACGCAAGATTCAACAAGCATACAGAAATTGTATTTCCGTTCATACACATGTTTCGAGTAAGACTGAAATTCCAGCATTTAATTCACATCCAAAAAAAGCCTAGACATATCAATCTGGAATTCAAAATTTCAAGCACTTTCTCGCAACGACATCGACATGCAGCAATTTATATACAATCAATTTCTTTGGGTCACATTGCACAGAGTAGACCTGATTCTGATGTTTTTTGTGAACACTACATATAAACAATTAAGCTAACTTCAATATATTCGTCCAAAATTTAGAGAAACCAATGGAATCAAATGGAATTGGTCATGAATGCACCAAAATTGACGTCACTGGTCCTTCCTAAATATGACGTCGTGAGGACATCCACAGAATGACGTCGTGGGGCTGTACGACAGGGGTCCTCGACCGACCGACGTTCCGGGACAGCCCCACGACGCCCCACTGACGTCATCATGTTCACTGGGACGTTTGTCAATATGACAATCTTAAAATCTCAAGTTCATACTGTGAAAACTCACACGTTCAAGAAACGAGCGCTTTCGACATGGGAGGATAGGAGGTGTTGGATAGGACATAACACATCTCTTCCACATGGACATCCTGACACAAACATACCTCCACCCAAAAGAATAAAACTAGCACTACCACATTCAGGAGATGTATTGACATAATCAACTTTAACTCAGTGTTTTGATGTTGCTTTTTGTAGATATACATGGTTGTTTTATGTATTGTATGAGATTGTATTTCCTTGTAAATAGTTCCCTACAGTCCCTTGTGTAAAGACTTTCCCCGCTTGAAATGTAAAAAGCACATTTTTATCATGTATTTTTATTTCAATAAAATTTTACAATGACTTCACTTTGTTTTCCGAAACAGTAAAGTTATGAGGGATTTAGTATCTTTGACATGGATGCACTCATGTAGACCATTTGTAATTTTGATAGAAATAGAGGGTATTGTTTGTTTGATAACAGGATGGTAGAAAATAGGTTGAAACATCTTCTCGACTATTCCATATAAAGCATCCTTATCATGAATGAAATCACGTAAAATGTATTCTTTTTCCTCGCCAACAGAAATAGGTAGAATCAAATCACTTTCAATGTAAAGGTGTTGTTCATGTTTATCAAGTGTCATTTGTGTTTCTATACCAATCGTATGCGCAGCAGTAAACATATTTTGTAGCATTGAAAAGCCAAAGAGTTTTATCAAATTTGTACTCAATTGACATTGAATGTCATCACCCAGTTTCAGAACAACGCGTTGATTTTCAATTGAAAACGAAATGTGGTGTGTCTTTACATCATATTTACTTTTCATCACATGCTTCAACTTCTGTTGTATATAAGGATTTACTACATGAATGAAGCTTTCAACTGTATGATATAGACGCGGCATTATATTGATAGCAACTTTAGATTCTTGATAAGACTGGTAAATTTTCTTGATGCGATCACCATAGATGTCCACCCACCATTCATCATTAACTGAATCAGCTTTAGTGTAATATTCATGAGAAGCATAAACCAAACCGCTTCCAATAATAGGTGCATGATGTCTCACAAAATGACGCAAGGTTGGAGAGAAATAAAATGTAAGTTTGTCATTATATTTCTGAATAACCAACTTATCTTTGTCCGCCATAATTTTCTCTCCATACTTCTTACCCACAGTCTCATTCCATCGTTTTACTAACTCAATAAGTGATAAAGGTTGAACACCACGCTTTTTGAAAATGATGCGTCCTTCACATTCTACAACATCTTCATCAAATATTTTAAATTTATAATGAAATTTGTTGATTCGATTTGAATAAACTTTTTTAACATTTGCAGTAGCATTTGACGTTAGATGTAGTCCGTGGCCAAAACCGAGATGTGGATAGAATTCATTATCCAACCTCAGTGTAAGACCTTTAGTAAGAGAATGAAAGTGAAGGAACTGTCTCCCACTACAATGATAGATAGTAAACTCATAAACTTTCTGATCTTTATTCTTCATGATGGAAGTATTACCACTATTGAATGCCTTAATAATTTTCTCATCCCCAAATGAACCATAATAATCTGATTTTATCTGAATCCATTCATAGTTCCACTTTCCATCTGACGTTAAATTGCATGGGAACTGGAATGCATTATTCATCGTTATTCCATCATGGGTGCGAGGAGTCAATATCATTTCTTCCAAATCATTCACATTCTGAATATTGCTATCATAGCAAATGCTGGAAACACCTACTTCCCATTCACCTTCTAGATGTAGTGAGCGATTTAATTCTACTCGAAAGTCTGATGGTTTATTATTATGAAATTTATTCATAGAAGCATTACTGGGTAAGTATATTAGAAACGAATCTCTATTTTCACTTTCCATACTAATCACATTGGAAAAATATATTAGCATACTTTTGCATTAACTCTTCATTCGGAAATGGAGTGTGATACTTGTTACAGCATCTTTATGAAAAGGAATCAACGCACCAGCATCGTCATAAATTGAAATATCAATTTGTGGGATGTAGTTTGATTTCAGCTTTGTATAATGCACTTTCTTGAAAGTATGCTCAGATAAAATACTGCAGCTTTTTGGCTGGTATGGTATCATTGCTAGCAATGGAGCTTCAACATCTCCCACACGTACATCTTCACCAATATTGGAATATATCTGAAAATAGTTAATACGACGCGATAGTGACATGTCTGCGCTAGCTTTGGTTACAGTACCACTTTTAAAGATATTTAGATCAAAACCCAAAATGTCCATTAGAGTTTTATCCATGATTAGTTCAATACCTTTTCCACTTATAGTGAGAGACAAAGCACCTTCTTTTTCAGAAAATGAAATATGTTGCTCATTAATCACTTCATTTAATTAATCTACAACCAATTTAACTGAAGTAATAATGCGAGGCATCAACACTCTTGTTTCATGTAAGATACCACCTAAAGGTTCTATACGCTTTCTGTATAAAGATACGGTCCATTCTGTATCAAATTGATGTGACCTTTCACATGGCAAATGTTGCATATCAAATTTTCCATGAACAGCTGCAGAACGATGTCGTAAGAACTGATGAAAATCTTTTTAACAAACTAATACTAGATCATCATCATTTAATTTACTTATTGCAATATGATTAGATGATTTGATATAAGTCAATGTTGCCACTTGTTTACCATCAACTCGAAGGAGATAATTAAATTTCTTCAATAATGTTTCAGGAGTCATGTTTGTCTTTCTTGGCTTAATCACAATCTTCTTCACCAACGTCTTCTCATTTCTTGGAATAAGATCTACATAATAAGCTTCCTCTCGATATATTAACTGTTTATGACCACTTGGGTGGTAATTAACGTTATAATTATCATAGCTTGTTAAGGCGCTAGCGAGGTAACCTAAATCATTTCTTAAACTTGGACTTAAACGAACAATCCAATCTTTCTCAACTACATGATGTACATAATTATGATCATCATTGTGCGGAGTAAATTGGACAATATGTTTACACGCTTTATTCAGGAAATCATAAACAAATTTCTGACGTGATAGAAGATCTTTCTTCGGCCATTGTGGAATGTATACTCGGCAGCCCTTTTCACATTGGTAAACAGCTGTGCGTCTCATATTAATAGTCATCACCTCATGATCAAAAGTATAGACACAGTTACTGTGAACAAGTTGAGTGACACCCACTTCCCACTTTCCATTTAGCTGTTGTGTATGATCAATGGGTGTAGAAAAGATTGCGGTTCGATTATTACCAAATCTCTTTGTGGCCGCATTGCTAAGCAAAATATGATAAAACGACATTTTCATATTGGTGATATGCAGCTTTGCATAACATCATGAAGACTTGGATTTTGGACTCTCTACAATATATCAGAGTTGATCGTAATGGAAACGTGCATTTCAAAAATTCTCATGGTCATACTGCAAGAGGTATTACATTAACATGGCGACAATTTGTCAACCTCAATGATATCATGAGGGATTTGGAATATTTTGAAATATTAAGATTCATCTCCTTGGGTGATCAAGTTTGGCTTCAACGTCGCAACAATGAAATTCAAATCTGCCATTCTCATTCCGCAAACTGTTTCTCATTTCGCAAATACAATTGGGAGAAGTATAGAAGATACATACATCGCTCCATCATGACATTTATTCGTCGTGAGTTCATCGTCCTACTATGCAAATCTTAATCAGACATGACTACCACGCACCATGAGTTGGAAATTAGATTCCCTACAACGTATTGAAACGGATCATGATCGAAACGTCTATTTCAAAGATTCAACTGGAAATGTGAGAAGAGAGTTTTCTTTATCTTATCGTCATTTTCAATCTCTACATCATATCATGAAGGATTTGAAATACTTCTATATGAAAAGACATTCACGTATTGGAAATCGCATCTGGTTGCGCGTCAACAATCGGCGAATTCAACTCTATCATTCCCAACTTCATACTAACTTCACATTTCATCAAGGTAGTTGGGAAAAGTATAAGAGGAAGGTGCATCGCTCAATTTACTCATTTCTTCATCATGAAGCGCCATCGGTACACCATCGTCAACATTCTCCGTCGCTTCAGACTCTACACCAAAATCGATCTCACAACACTACACCAACACCTTCCAAACAGCAAGTATTACCCGGGCCGACCTCAAATGTTAGTGGTGAAGATAAACAATTCACGGAATCTTCAACTCTTCCCAAATGGAACTGTACAGATTCTTGGCGCCCTTTCTCATTCATCGGCGCAGTCAATGCGCTTAGAGCTACAGAGACTACTACGTCGGATATGGAAGAGGGAGAGGTGTGTGATGTCGAATCTGACTGTTGACAATATGGTGATCTCTACTCAATTGAGTGACAGTGTATCATTTTTGAAGATTCGTACCAGCAGTTACAATTTGTGTTATGAACCCGAACTTTTTCCTGCAGCTCTCATTAGTTGTTGGTTACCTGTGCATGTTGCAATCTTTCATACTAGTAAAGTGATCATTACTGGACTAAAATCTCATGTACAAGCAAATGTGATCCTAGACTATCTCATTAAGTAAAAGTTTTGAATAACAGATACAAATCGAGATACATATAAACGTTTTAAGATGAAGTACAGTACAAAAAGCACCACACGTTGATGAAAGTGGATGTTGTAGTATGCGTTCATTTCGCTGATATTGACGCGTATGTTTTCTCAACCACTGCTGTGTTGGTATATTCGGAGGTTGAGCAAGAGAGTCAAATAGTTCACCACGTCGGTCTTCTCCAATAAAGATCGCTTTCCAATGCTCACCGCCTAAATTCTGCGAATGAGTGTTTAGCACAATAAAGATGGGATAGTGATTTACTGCAGGTGGTAAGGTATCGAGCGAATAGACATTATCGAAAGCTTTCAACGTCGCTTCGTCTGCATTACGCTGTACTTTAGTTTTAATATCGTCAGCAGTCAACCAACTCATTAACGATTATACTGAAGAATCACGTCACGATACTTTGTAATTTCAATATTTGAATAGAAGACTGCATAAATTAATACATTGATCGTCTCAGGTAGTGTTCTTTTGAACGTCAAATCCAAACGAATATTATGAGGCACGTTCGCTTGACGATAGGGTGCACTAATATTGCTGTCAGCAGTCAAATCAAATGCATAAATAGTATATCCACTCTTAAACTCTTTCATAGTGAGTCCGTTGGTGTCATCCGTATTGTAAAAGCCAGAGACATCCATAAAATCAACATAACTGCGCAGAAATTGATCCGTAGAAAAATCTGGTTTGTAGGGTGGACCAGGATGACTCACACCATTTACACGCAAAGCAATTTCACTTAACTGATTGTGTTTAAAATTGAAAGGATTCTTCTTTATATTACCATTAAATGCATCATTTTCAACCATTGCCACCATGAGGAGCTTCGGTGCTTCCGATGGAAAGAGGCCATCTTTCATGAAACTCTTTTGATCTTTCGGAATTGTAAAGGTGAGAAGCTTTGTATGCTGAACGGGGTAAATGGCATTTTGGCGGTTAAGACCTTCAGCATGTCCTCTAATGACACTTGGATTCGGTACTACTCGACGAATGTAAAGTGCAATATCTTCCACATGAATTCTAAAATTGTCAACTTTAGCAAATGCATTCAGCGCAAATTCAGGCTTATTCAATGTCAGCTTGAGTCGCATGCTGGTATTACAGAGTAAAAACTTTGACTGTCTAAAGAAGTTTAGATTCAGCGGACCATATAGCTGACATACTTTACTATCTTTAATCATAGCAGATCGCTTTACAAAGCCACTGTTTGTTTCAACATCAAATTTTCCTGCTTCATCTCTGTACCTTCCCATAGCTTCCATATGACTTTTTTGTGCTGCTGGATGAAACTGTGATACATGATTGAAATATGATTTATAGGGATAATCGCTTTGACCACCTTCCACCTGCTGCTCTCCAATCGTTAGAGAAACATCGTGAAGTAATGTAGTCAATGGTAAATTGTTCAGTCCAACTTTATGTGTATCATCAATAGCAGTTCCATCTGCTTGCTGAATTCTAAACCTCAAATCAACCATCGCATAGCTCAAATCTATGTAGTCATCACTACCACCAGGAATAACAAATTCAATGGGGCCAGCATTCTCAGCTGTTCGAGGATGATAATCTACAATACTTGAACTAAGAATATCTGTCTGTATGGCTTGTTGATCAAACAAACAAAAGCCGGAAGTTTTACACTCCATGATTGGAAGTTATAGCAGCGTCGTCGTTTAGCGCCTGATGAATGATTAGAGCCTCTGCGACGTTTGCGTGAATGCCTTTTGACTGAAGATCGCACCTTACCAGCTCCGCGATGTTTCCTTCTTCCTTTATTCATTCGTTTAGGCGATTTCTTTCCTTGAGTAACACCAGCAAAGGTCTGCTTCAATGTTTTTGAACCGCGTTCCTTCCCACGATTCAACAAACTGCTCTTAAAACTTCTACCTCTGGAAACATCACTAGCAACATCACCAGCAAAGCCAACGGCATTACTTAAAACATTTCGTTTTAAAGATCTTCCGACATTGGATATGAGAAGTGCTACAACAAATTTCAGTGCACCAAGTATGCTACCTCCACGTTGTCGGCTAGCGCCGATGTAAATTTGTCCTCCACCACTTACATAGGAGGGTCGTGAATAAAATGAGACAGTTGGATTCATAGCTCAAACCCTAAACATTGTTAGTTACAACTTTGCATGAATCACTGTCGATCACTTAGATGAAAGATGTCGGCACGACGCATCCAAGAGTTCATACTTGAAGGATAGCCACCCCATTTAACAAGACACCATTCTTCACCTTGCCGTTTTTTACATCGAATGATTTTCTCTACCAAATATGTTTCACTTTCAGTGACTACCTCAACCTCATCGCGGTAAAAGCTACCCTCAATTTCTTCATTATCGTAATCTTTCAACTTGTAGGTGGTCGGAGAGTCTTTTTGATTAATCCTTGATACTGTAAATACCTCCTCTGTCCAATTCGGAAGGTACCCTTTAGCAAAAACACTTTTCACTTTTGAGATACGAACTTTATCACCAATTTTCACATCACTTTTCACATGAGTGCGTTTACGTTGGAATGATTCGCGCACTTTATCTACATTGTCAGCATTTACATCTACTGGTCTGAGTCCAATAGAACGATGAACAGAGTGATTGTAGGCATGGAGTGTATCTTGTAGAACCTTTGTCCAATTTTGTGTCAAGTTGGCAGTAAAATGTCGCCACAAGCGATTTTTTAATGTGCGATTAAAACGTTCAACTAGTGCAGCTTTATAAGCACTCTTTACACTAAACAACTCAATGTCATACCTCTCAAATAATCTTCTCACATGCTGATTTTCAAACTCTTTTCCTTGATCACTCTGAATTCCTTTTGGAATGCGACCTTCTCGAAAAACTGTTTGGAATGCTTTTGCTACTCCTTTACCTTCTTTAGTTTTTAAAGGTTGAGCCCACGCATAACGCGAGAAAATATCAATGACGGTTAAAATAAAATTATTTCCTGAGTTATGTTTTGAAATGCAGGCGACATCACACAAATCTGCTTGCCACTGTTCATCAATGTCATGGGCAATATAATGGCGGGTACGGTACTTCTTTTTCGCTTGCTTGTGGAGTGTATATGTAGCCTGACCCTTTAGCCATCGTTTCACTTGTGATTGTGGAAGACCACTCGCTTTTGACAATTTCTTGATAGATGCAAATCCTGCTGGATGTTTTACATCATAATAGATTGACTTCAAACGCTCAGTCGATGACGACTGACTCTTTTTCCTCCTTCTCATCTTTTTGCTTTCTTGACTTTCTACATTTACAACAACTACAGCATTTAGCTTTAGCGGTTTTGCGATCGTGTTCAGTTCACATTGCTTAGGGGTTTCATTGTGAGAGCTGGCGCAGCAAGTGCAAGTGACAACGACATTCACCTCTGGCGGTTCATTACATGGTACGCAACACAACTGCTCATATTAATAGTCTGAGAACATGTATTTCTTTGGAGGAGCTGTTTTACGTTTTCCTTTTACTAGTTTTAGTGGTGACGTAGATCTACGTCGAGTTCTTCCTCGTGTTTGCTTAGTGAGTGTGGGAGGGGATGTAGCAGGTGACGTCTTAAACCAATTTGTCGGCATTTTCATCGTCTGAAGCATTGGAGCAGTAGCCACTGTTGAATCAAGTTCTTTCAATGTCTCATTATTCAAAGCAAATTTTGGCACATTATGCTTTTTCAATAGTTTAAGAAAGTATGTCCAACCAGGTGGAACATAGCCCTGACGGCGCTTTCTACGTGTCGCATACTGAATCAAGTCTTCATAACGTGAAGCATCAATCACTTTATTTTCATCTGTAACGATTTCTCCTCTATCATTTACATTGAGGTGGGGTTCAATACTATTGAAAAGAGATATGGCATGTGCGCGAGATGCTAAAGGTGTAGCAGTCGATACAGAGTCACGCATCTTATTCTTCAAGTTTTTCAATTGCTCAACAGTTTCCGATTGTAATAATACAGCACGATGTGGATCTTTGATGTGAACATTTTGCTGATAATCTATTTCTTTCCTATAAATTTGATTTGCAAGAGGTTGCTTTACTTGCTGCATGGCAGTCAATTGCACATATTCATCCTGAGGAATAACAATCATGCGAGAATAAGAACTCATAGTTTGTAGATAATCATGGAAGTTTTCAAAATATCACTTCGAAATCTAAATTCTTCCGGACACTCTTGCGTAAAGTCAATGAATAAGTAACCGTATGGTTTTTCAGTAGCTGCTTGAAAAATTTCAATTAAGGCTTTTGATCCTCTGGGTGCAACTTGTCGCGCTAAAATTTCAAATTGACTTTTATCTCGCGGATTCTTGAAAATAGCATAATAGTGTGTATTCAGGTTTCGTGTACGAGCTTCTTTTCCATCAGGAAACAAATTTTGTGTGATATAGATGATAAAGCACCTTTTGTGATGTGCTGCGCGAGTGAACATATCTGTAACATCTTTGGAATTCTTACTTTCTTTTAATAGATCATCCAATACAACAACATCATTAGACTGAAGTTTATCCACTGGAATAATTCCTTCATGTCGAATAAAGTTGCGACTTTCCAATTCCTGAAACAGCGACAGTTGATAAATACCATAACACCAAATCACTCGATTGATAGGTTCCTTAAACAACTCCCTTCTTTTATCCAATAAATTCAGCGTGAAAACAGTTTTACCTGCATGAGATGGACCTGATAAAGTCAGAACTTTATCACATTGAAGTCTGAAATCCATTTTATTACTTTGAGATTCAACATTTGCATAGTTAACGCTTTGAGCCAAAGATACTACCCAATACGTTGCCCACGACAGGAGCTAGCATCGGTAGTAACGCTGAAAGGAAACCGCCCTTTTGTGTTAGAGTTTCCCTCTTTCTTTGAAGGGTGACTTTAGGATTGGAGATGAAACGCAATTTTGTAGCATATCGCTTAAGTAACTTTCGTTGTTTTGGTGCTAATTTCTTCGTCCTCAACTTTCTGACATGAGAAATAATTTCACAAATGAATTTATCGTTGGCATGTCGTATAGCATTGTATCGCTGATTTGCTTTCATTCGTCGGAGAGCTTGAATGGCTGAAGAAAACTTTGAAGACTTTTGACTTTTACGTTTCGTCATTTTGCGTTTCGCCATTTTCCGTGTTAGTCTTTGCTAAAACCTGTCTTTACCACATTTGCATAGGTATAAACTATTGCGGCATAAGTGACACTCGAAATGAGCAATATCACCAGTGGTCACATTTGAAAAGTTGAATGCAATTACGTATGAAACAGCGTTGACAAAAAGCATGCTTACATCTCTTGAAGATGCGCTTTTCATTTCCATCCTTTCGCTTACATACATCACAACACATAGTTTCACCGTTACTGGTAACGTCTATAGCAAGTCTTTTTGAAGATATGAATTTGCTAGCCTTTTCTAAATAATAGACGCATGTACAGAAGGAATATACTTCGAGAGTGAGCAGACATAGCTCGAAAACCAGTTGTGCTACAATCAAGTACCACTGCATTTTCAATTTTTCTTTATAGAAAGTTGAATGTGAATATCTGAAATCGCTTCAATCACTAGACTGCTACCATGATGGTTAAATGCGTTAAGACGTTCAGCAATTTTTATCACATGTCTTTTAAAAAATTTTTCGGGGTGATCTACAACTTCCATTGAATAAGAAGCAAAATGGAAAGAGCGAGTTTCCACCTCTTCCTTTCCAAAATGACTAAACTTAATTTTCGCAACTAATCGCGCCATGACAATGCTATCAGAGAATGTATTCATTAACTCTAGAAATAGAGTGCTAGCATCATCGACCACTGCTTCGATGTCGGTCTCATCTTTATGAAAATTTATCACATAATCTTGAACAGCTCCTTTTAAACTTTGCCTATGAAAATGTAATGTTCCGCAATCGTTTGAGAAAGACATGATCGCCCTTTATCTAACCCATCCATTGCATGAAAACAACAACTCTTCTCATAGTAACATTTATAGAATAACTGTAACAGGCATGCATTATAAATCAATGGTTTGAAACAGATAAAATAGATACAGCTGGTAACTGTCATACAGCGAGCAATGATAACCATACATGACTTTGGCAGTGCTGAGGTAAGGAGGAAAGAAGCATTGGTTATGAACGTAGCTACTACAACGAATAGACAAAATAGGAACACACAAATCCTTAAAACGTTTCGTGACTTCATGATAATGTTGATTCACTCTACTATCCCAAGGCGGGAGCAAAATATCATCAATGATTAGATTGGGAAATACTTTCCTCTCCTTACCAGGATTATTACAAAAGATGCGTATAACATTGAAAGCAGCTAACCATCGTTTAAAGTCAATAAGAAGAGCGCTGTCACAAGAGAAGCCATAGTCTTGCAAATATTTCAGATTAAGTTCATGAATGTGTTTTCTCGCCCATTGATCAACATTGGGATCGCAGTTGGCATGTTGATGATAGACACTAACAATCTGATATGTCCAATTGTTCATAGCAATAGCACTGAGCTCCTGTACAGGTTCACCCTCACAATCCATAAAAATGATGATAGAAGCCTAAAACGGAAATTTACACATCTAAGGAAACGTTCTATAACATATTACAAAATGAAGAATTACATCGATGCTTTTCACGACAAAATACACAAATGATATGATGGCAACGAAGAAGTAAAATGTATCTAATAAGACCACGTCTACGACACTCAAAGCACATAAGCGAATTGTCATAGGGTAGAGTTAGGAAAGGACTAGTAATTCTCCTTCTTTGATTTGCGTTTTGAGGCAGCATTCTTCTCCGACTTGCGCTTCGTACCACTGCTGTTAAGGATTTGATCAATTATGTCATCCATGTTGGGTGGTTTTGGAATATATAGGATGGATTCCATATGCATGGAGAGAGAGGCTATTTTATTATCCTTGTGCCGACCATAATATAGCCCATTCACTTTGAAAAGGATATCCCAAGTACCTTCTCCGAGCTCGTCGCATGTGATGGATGTTGAATGATCTCCCTCCTTATAGTAAGTGCACCAATGTGATACCGGTAGGCAAAGTTGATTACCATCCCAAATCTTTCTATAGGGAGTATCCTTGTCTCATCTCTCGCCTTCCACTCTTGAGCAAGAGGAGTAGGAATGTCCATATTTAATGTCACGTACTCTTCAATAATATCAAGTTGGCGGCGAATGTACGGACTCACGGGGATCAGTATGTAGTCCCCATACTGATTGTGCATTATCTTGACATCCGTGGAAGGGAGCATTCCCGTTTGTAGTACTACGCTATGATCGTCATAACGCAAGACTTGTTTAAATTTACGCTGTAGCGGTGTAGGATTATGTACCTTGGTTGTTTCTTCCACTGGCCTCAGTTGTAGATGATCTGATTGTAGCGAACCTTGCAACGTCTGACCGCCATTTTGTCCTACTAGTGCAGCAGATGCCTGAAAATGAAAAAGATTGTATTAAGTTTACGTTCAAGGGAGGAGAGGGAGGGAAGTAGTGACTTACCATTTTAGTTGGATAATAGAATAGAGAACTAGAGAGAGAGAAAATGTGCGTCCGTCACTCGTGCGATTCAACGATGGAATGATTCTCACTGTGGAAGGCTCGCTATTTATATAGAAATGCTTGATTCTCATTGGATGATGATCCTCATTGGCCAATAACATCAAGCTGATTCCAAATCTGGCCTCCGTTTACCAATCCGAGCCTTCGTTTGCCCGCTGGAGCTGTTTCTTGGGAAATTCTAACTCTGTCGTTTTTCGCCAATCTCCCAAATCTTAAATGGCGTCTCACAATTTAACGAAGACAGATAGGGACAAGCCGTTTCTTTCACTGAATTTGTCTCACTCTTAGCTTTCAAACGAGCTATTGCGCGACTTTCTACGATCACTAGAACCAAAATTGGAAGATCGGTGCCGAGGGGGGAGGTCAGCGAAAATTTTTCTCTCCGATTGCTTTCAGATTCACCATACAGATGCAGAATTGTACGCTGATTCCAAATCTGAAATCCGTTTTATTCTCCGATGCTTCGTTTTGAGGCTACAACCCAAAACGTCCAAAATTCTAACTCCGTCGTTTTTCCCCAATCTCCCAAATCTTAAATGGCGTCTCACATCTAAACGAAGACAGATAGGAACAAGCCGTTTCTTTCACTGAATTTTTCTCACTTTTAACTTTCAAACGAGTTATTGCATGACTTTCTACGATCTCTAGAACCAAAGTTGGAAGATCGGTGCCGAGGGGGGGGACGTCAGCGAAAATTTTTTCTCTCCGATTGCTTTCAAATTCACCATACAGATGCAGAATTGTACGCTGATTCCAAATCTGAAATCCGTTTTGCTCTCCGATGCTTCGTTTTGAGGCTACAACCCAAAACGTCCAAAATTTTACCTCTGTCGTTTTTTCGAAAAAATTTTGAAGAAAAATTGTTTCTCTCCGATTGACTTGAAACTCACCATGTCGACGCAGAATTTCACGCTGATTCCAAAAATCACATTTGCAAAGTCGTCCGAGCACTGCTTCCACTCGAAACATCCCATTTTCAACCCAAAATTCAGGAGATTTCACGAAAATCCTAACACACTATAGCCTCAAGTCAAAACCTGGCGGTCGCCCAAGTCCACCACGACTCACCCGACACTCTGTCGTTTTATCGAGGGGGGGGAGGGGGAGGACATTTTTTGGAGAACAAAGACGGCAGCCATCTTGCGCTATCCAGAGGTGTAGAACTCCTTACTACTTACCTGGTTGCTTCAATTATTCGGGTAGCACTTGTCCGACGTCCACTATGGTTGGTGAAATTCCCATCTTCTCCTGCTGCTTCCATCAATGCTCGGATTATCATCGTGAGTGAGTTATGGCCCAAGGGAGAGTTGTTATAACATTTGTTGGAAGAGAAATTGGCTGCAGGCTGCAAAAACAACGCTGACGTTGTGCAGAAACTTGGACGTTTTGAAATCAATTTTTGGTATAAATTTATGCGGCAGCGATCCGGTTTGTCAGCAAGCCAAATTTGCACAAGTTTAGGCTCTACATGGTGATGATTCAGACCGTGGTTATTGGTTTTAGAATAGAGCTCATCATATTCAAGGATTGCGGTATCATCAACAGTTTTCATCGAAATTGCACTTTGTTCTCCAACAGTCAATTTTCGCAGTTTTTGACCACCACACAAGCCACAGTTAATAGATAGCAGAAACAGAACTGTGCGATTAAGTTTTTTAGGATTGTCAGAACCGAGATATCCTCTCATCCAAAGCTGTTCTTCTTGCTCGGTGGAAATCGGAAGAGCTCGCTTGACTCTGCCGTTATTGCCGTCTTTTGCAGACTTCTTCATGGCTGAATCTAACACTTGGCGTGTCATCTGAAAGTCAGGGTCTGTAAACAGTTTCCAACTCTTTCCGCCCTCATGGTTCAACCAGTAATTTATTCCAGCGTAAAGGCTTCTTAAAGAGTTACTCGGATACGATTAGAAATTCTTCTTCTTAACCTCGAAGAAAAAGTACTGCAGGGCTGTGTTCAAGGACTCTTTAGTCAAATCAGCTAGTGTTGAGTGATTGTCAGAAGACAGAAACATGAGATCGCTAGAACCCGAAGTCAATATTTTTTGGTTTCGTTCTTCCAACCATCCATCGAAAGTTTTCTTTGCCCATTTCGCGTGTCTTTTGGTTGTTTCAGGGATCTGGGCAGATGCTTGTGCATTCAGTTGCTCACTTGATAATGGAAATGAGTGGCGGGATGCTGTTGTTGATATCATTTCAGTCTTGTCGGCAAAAATATCATTCAACAGATCATTATTGAAGTCTAAATCAGTCATAAGATCATTAAAGCCTGCGTCAGTCATTTTGGCTTGAGAGTATTAGAATTCATGGACACAAAATTTATTAGTCAATTATAAACATTAGTCAAAATTATTAGTCAAAATTAACATTAGTCAATCTTACCTGGTCAAATTTACCTCGTCATAGATAGTCAATTAGCTATTCTTTAACACGGTTAAAGGATGTCCTAGAAATTTATAACTGAGAAATATCTCGGTATAGAATATAGTCAAAATCCCGAGGCCTAGGGCCTCGGGATTTTGACTCAGTTCTATACCTCGATATTTCTGCTTAAAATTTCTGAGCCATCCTTTAACCTTTACGCAAAGACCCAGGGACTACTAAGATATCTACATAGATAACTTAGTAGTCCCTGGATGAGCTCACACAAGGTAAGCAGATGCAGGTGAGTAATACAAACATGAACGGTAACTAGCTTCAAAATTAACAAATTCAGAATTCGACGTTCAACGTTGTGTCATCAGGCTGATGAGTGGTCAGCATTTTCGGGTTTATACTCAAATCCGAACAGAAGGCAGTAGCTCTGAACGGCGAAATGCTTGCTACCATGTCTGTCGCGAAGAGGCCACAACGACAATCTAGAAGATGAAGAGGAGTCACAATTCAGTTCTTGTGCACCCAACATTAAGCGCTTTTCTCCATATATACATGTCTACGCAATTAGGTTGGTAACCTGCAATTTTCTTGGACAATTGCTTATTGCCTGAAATACAGAAAAAATATGCATTTGTTACTTATGTGGTTATTTTTATCAATGAAATTATGAACGTATCTGATAATGAGGCAATCATAAATCTATGTCACAATGAATAATGAACATAATGACTGATATGTTAAATGATCAAAATTTCTCTATTAAAATTTTTGATCCAATAAAAAATATGGTCCTCGTTCACGTTATATCTATAAGGACATGCGCACAAGATACGAAGGTAGTGACTAGTGAATAATGTTTTACTGCGCTGTACTTACTGCATTATGTTCTAGGTAAAATATTGTTCTACAAGCATGTATCTGACATTACCGTAAATGTTCTACGAGTTGAATTCACTACCTTCTATAAAGAATTTGCAGATACCTCGAGAACATACATGTATATCAAAATGTTTATTCTTCATAGGCTCTTAAACAGAATGAGAAAATACTAAATAGGAAACTAAATTGATTTAAACATTGTCAGTAGAAGCATAATCATTCAGATGAATGTACTCACAACTATCTACAGCTAGTATCTACACTATCACACTATCTACAGCTGATGCACAATAAATTCAAATCAATTTCTGACAAAAAATATTGTAGCAGGTAGTAGTTAGGAAATTTTAGTCTATTTTCTAATTGAAATACAATACGATAGCACATGTAAAATAAGTATAGATTGATCTTAGGTCTTACCTGTGATTTCAATAATTCATGCCACGGTTACCGGCGACCGCTTTGAGTCGAATAGATGAGGCTGTGGTAATGTGCATCGGTTTATGCTGCAGCCGCAAATAAATCATTAAATAATTCTTCAAAATTGCTTCATCGAACAGGAAGCCAGACATGACTTGGTTGGCCTTCATCTAGCGTAAAAGGAAATGCAATAAAATTAGAAATTCAAATCTATCCGACCTTTATGTGTTAACCGTCCCTGTTAACCTGCCCTGTGAGCATAGAGACAATCTGGCATAGTCTAAAACGGATAAACGTGGATTGATTAAGATTTGCTGATATTTCGGTCAATTATCATAGTTTACTGTCCTCGGGCTATGCCCTCGGGGCAAGCTAGATAATTGTCCTCGTTATTTCAGCAAATCTAAAAAATCCCCGTTTTTCCATTGCTTAACGTTTCATTTGATATAGGATTTGAGACCCAAATGTGAACACATGTAAATTCAAATGCGACATTGCAAAAGCAAATGCGACATAGCCAGACTAACGTGAGCACTTGTTGATCCAAATGCGACAATGCAAAAGCAAATACGACATAGCCAGGCAAATGTGCGTAGAATAAAAAGCAAATAAGGCAATTTCAAACCAAATACCGTACAACTACTTCACAATTTTTAAAATTAGACTCGCAGTAGTGCATGTTGAACTTACACATCATTGCCCTTCCTGACTAATGAATTTTCAGATTGAAATATACGTATTAAATGTGACGGTGATCAAATACGAAAAGCATTTGTTTTTCAGGAAGTTTCAATTTAACTAAATTCAATATATCTTCACATCAATCTGCCAAAAATAGCTCCTCCAAAGCACCGCGCCAAAACACTGTCACTTTCCGAAAAATACTTATTTATTTACATCAAAATGTCTGACTTTGTCAGACACAAAGGAATTCGACCCTGTAAAAGTCTGAAGTAGTTCTGGGCCTTCTGTGCACCATCCTGAGTCACATCACTGATAGCGACTTCCGCAACTGTCGCCAAGTCCGCCATCCTTTCTTGGTGAGATCGAAGGATAAGTTCCGCATGCATCTGGGCCAGTCGTCTCTTTACACTTGCTTTCCACTCGGAAAATGTGTTCTCAACAATGTTGAGGAACGGCGAGTAGGGCGGCAATTTCCTTATGGACAACCACTCATGGGATACCGTGATGTGTCCGTGGCAGCTGGCGTTGTCAAAAATGAATGTTGTCACTCTTTGAATATGAGGGATGACATTACTGAGGAAAGTGTTGAAGCTGCAATGCAAAAGAGAAATTAAATTGATTGCAATATCAAATATTAAATAATATCAGTATTTATTATTTACTTCATCTGGGACACTCACATCTCATTTGTTGTTCCGCCTATAAATATGTCATGGGCTAGCAGACCGCGCTCATTGCTGACAGCAAATATGGTTGTCAAGCTCTGGCCACGACGACCAGCGACCACCCGAACTGCTGGTTCCCCAATTCTCGCACGACCACGAGTACGAGCTGTCCAAAGATTAAATCCAGCCTCGTCTATGAAAATGAGCTCCTCATGAATGCCAGTCGCCATAAGCCAATTAGCAAACTCCTGTAAGAGGCAAGAAGAGATGCAATTTTTTGCTGTTCCAGCTTTTTATTTACTAGTGTCAATGAAATATCTTCAAGTATAAATCAATAGCTTACCAGTCGTTCATTTTTCACAGAATCTGAGTTTCTTTCAGCTGGAACGGTCTCCAGTTTCTTCATCTAATACAATGATCACTGCAGGAGAAAGTCAATGACTGAAAAACAGTCACACAGTTCTAATTGTTATCATACAGTGTACAATATAATGCTAACTTACCCTCAAAGCACTCCATATGGTCGTTATTGTCACTTGGGGGGCACTTGGTAGTTCGTGACGCAGCTCCGCGTTGATTTGCAGAAGAGTCAGAGCATTGTTCTCCTCAACAATCGAGCATGCTGTGTCAATCATTTCTTCGGTCATTTTTCTTCCACGGAATCCTCCACGGGGCCTTGTAACTTCTCCGGAATCGAGGAATCGCCGTACGATAGAATACGCAATTGTTCTGCCAATACCCATGGCTCGCGCTAGCTCTTGGTAATCATTGCCATTTTGATATGCAGCTATGAGGCGCTCTTTATCGGCAGTAGATATACGTGAGTACGACATCTTTTCATCTGACACTTCAATCATGCAACATTTGCTTCTTAAATGTCATGTTTGATCTATAATCATTGACTTACTTTCTATCGCTATGATCCAGAGTTCCAGTTAGATCACATGTCAGATTTGGATTGAAATTGTCGCATTTGGTTTGGAATAATAGGTGTCAGATTTGGTTTGGAATGGTCGTATTTGGGTTAGAATTATTAGTGTCAGATCTGGTTTGGAATAGTCATGTTTGGTTTGGAATAAAGATATTTGCTTTTGCTATGTCGTATTTGGATTTGCAAGTTTCACATTTGGGTCGCAAAACCTAGAACGCTGAGCTATAAAGGGGTCAAAAGAAAAGATTCTTCGGGTACTTCCAAGCGATTATTATTGCGTGTGACTCAAAACACTTCTTTCCACAAAATCCATGTAAATTATAGCCAATTGAGGGGCTATGGAATTTCCCATCGAGAGGCCATCATTTTGCTTATTCATAAAACGAAACCATTTTCCAAAGTCATTGAAACTAGCGTCATGACATGATCGATGTCCATAGTACTCAAAATCTCATTTCTGTGTGAATGTCGCGAAATGTCATGACGCTAGTTTCTGTGACTTTGGAAAATGATTTCGTTCTTATGAATGGTACTACCTATAAGCAAAATGATGGCCTCTCGATGGGAAATTCCATAGCCCCTCAATTGGCTATAATTTACATGGATTTTGTGGAAAGAAGTATTTTGAGTCCATTACCCCCTGACACTATATGGAAACGGTATATTGATGATGTTTTGATTGTTCGGACAGCAGAGATCTCCTCTACGGAACTGTGGAGCACGTGCAACTCCGTCTCCAAAGCCATACAATTTACCATAGACCAACCGAGAACCAGCGGCTATCTTCTCTTTCTCGACTGTGAAATACAGCAAAGTTTTGACAATACGTTCTCCTCTAGACTTTACACGAAGGAGATAGACAGTGGCTGCATTTTCCCTTGGAATGCGGGAGGACCTATTTCTTAAAAACGTGGAATATTGATCGGGGAACTAATTCGAGCAGAGAGACGGTCCACAACCGAAGCAAGCCGTCATTATTCCATCGATTTGATTTTTAACAAATTCGTGAGAAATGGATATCCATTGCCATTCATCAAAAATACATACAGAAAGCTAAGATCTAGAGAGAAGCCTAAATCGAAGAAGGAAAAAGAAAAGAAAATCTTCATGAAAATCCCCTTCATTGATGAAGTCTTGAAACGGAAGATATCCAGCTTGATGAAAAGAACAGGTGTGCATGACCTGATGAACATTTGGTACGACTCTGGAAGCAGCTTAAAACGGAGATTCCACCCCCCTAAGGAAAGGCCTCAATGCTCTGCCGATTGCTGTGCATGTAACTTTTCTAAAAAGGAGAAAGATTCCTGTTTTGAGAAAAACCTGATATACAAGATAACCTGCAAGTTGTGCTCGAAATACTATATCGGTGAGACATCAAGATTGGTAGGGACGCGCATAAAGGAACACGTAATGTCGAGTAATCCCTCTGCAGTGAAGGAACACTTTGTTTCTGACCAAAGGACATTCAATGAATATTGAATGGGAGATCGTGCACCGAAATCTGAAAGGTTATGTGAAGAGAAGTAGCTTGGAAAGCAGATACATCAAGGATGCTGGCAACCAAGCTATGAACAGACAAGAATCTTTCAACCATATGAACTTTTGCACATTCGCCTCAAGATTTTCTTAATTTTCATGGCACTTTTAATCTTTGTTATCAGTAGAATTTTTTAACCTTGACATGTGCTTACGTGATAATTTTCTTTATCGATTTTCTTCGGTCGTATGATGTGAATGTTGCGCTGTACATCTTCATTCGTGCATGATTAAGCCTTTGGGGCGAAACGTCGCACACGCAATATAATCGCTTGGAAGTACCCGAAGAATATTTTCTTTTGAACCCTTTATATTATGGAACCGGGTACGTGGAGGACTCGGCTTCAGGGCCATATCACTAACACTGAGCCATTTTAAGGAATACAGCATATTTCTGCCAGACATCAACGGTTTTGGTCAGCTCTCGCAAAATGGTGGAAGGCGATAACCCATTTAATCGAAACTGATCAGTAGTAGACCCATTCCAAAAGGAAGGAGAAATGTGCAGTGAGGACTCATCTCCCTCCCCCTCCCCTCCCGGCAGGAAGGACATGGCCAAGGATGTGTCGGACCGAGAGAAGGAAACCGACTCTCCCTCCTGTGAGACCTTGCTTGTTAGACTTTGGTGTTCCACCCTTAAGATGTGGCAGGTTATGGACGTTTTGGGATAAGAAAGGCCATGTTTCGGGATGAAGGAGTGCTCGCATGGAAAAACCAATCGTAAATTCGGACTCCACGTGAAATTTTGGGTCGGGAAAATGTCTCCAGCTCCATTGGTTGAAAGTTGGAAAACCGACCCCCCCCGACAGGCAGACTTCAGTTTCATGGTTTTCTCTCTAGAATTGGAACGACCCGACTGACTGTTTTCTGCGGGATTACTGTAGACCAGTTCTTGTAGTATTATGGAACCTTTTGCTAAAGGATTTTTCCTTTAAATCCAGTAGAACTTTCGTGAAGGATTTTGAAGGTCAAGTCTTGCAGGATTTTCTATGGTATTATTCGAATAAAATCCTGCACAATTCTGCATTTCTGGTCCTCTAGGATTAAAAAGGATTTATTGTGCATTTATCAAATAATTAACTACATGTATACATGTAGTCCTAATTATCATGGTACTTGAGGATCATCATAGAGAATGATATTCTTATTCAAAGAATTTTCTACATATTTGCAAAGAGTTTGCATTTTGAATGATATCTATTTCATTAAAGTCAATATTATGATTTTTTGGATTTCCCGAAAACCTAATTCCCGTGTGCTTTAATGATCGGGATAAATAAAACAGTCAAGTATTCATATGTCACCAATATATTTTTGTTCAGACGTTATTGACACAGCAGCGTTTTTTATTCCTCTTGCATTTTTTTATGTTTGTCTCTTCACCACTTCCGCTCCATGCGACGTCGTCGTTTGGCAGCATCTGAAATATAGAAGCGAAACTATTGTAGTACCGTAACTTATTTTCATAATTCACATAATGTTCCAGGATGCTTGCAAAACCACAGCATGCGCATGCCTAAAATGTAAAGCTGTAGCCTATATAATTTCTTGCATGACATTTTGCACTTCATGAAATTGAACTGAATTTGTTTTTTCTTTAATATGAACATGTTGTCAGCAATGCTATTAAGTAGACTTAAGGCTTAATGCAATCAATTGAAAAAATTGTATAATTATAACAATGCAACCATCAGCTATTTATAAACGAATTCAGAAATAACACGGATAGCAATGTGGTATCATAGCAGAGAAAGGAATCTATAAATTCATAAAATTCCATCGGATATAAAAGATTGCTTAGAAACAGATGATGTCAATTGCATATACTACGCTTCCTATTTGAATGGAACTGTTAATACAATTGAATGGATTAGCAGTTCGCTTCATGTCTATGGCCAGGCCATTATATCACTTTTAATTTGTCTGGTAACAATTCTTTCCTGAAGCTGACAGCAATAGTTTTAAATTAATTGCAAGCCCGGACTAATTACGGAAAACATCAACTTATCTTGAAACTCATAACTGATCATGAGTACTACACACTGACCATTCACCATGTCTGAAAGACTTCTATTTCATTTCTTATGAAAAACATTTTATGGCTTCAGTCAGTTCCGACTAGAGTCCGACTGTTTCCAAATTTGTGTTAATGCCAAATCAGTTGAGAAAATATTTATCCGCTTTCAAGTTGCCGCATCACAGCCATTTTCGTAGAAGTGCTTAATTGAATAATTGACAAAGCAGCAAATTTTACATAAGAAAATACATGCATGCTTATCTCTTGTCAATTTTATCATCTGCCCGGCTCCTACTCACAGCCTCAACGTGGAAATGTATTCCGAAACACGGCATGAAATAACAATGTGCAAGTGCATGTCTAATAGAGTCATCTTCACACATGGCGGTGAAGGAAAGGGGGCAACATGGGCAGCAATAAGTGGGCCACCTTATCTCATCCTCTATTTATTTTCAAATCAAATCAAATCACGTTTATTGAAATTCACAAAGACGGTGAAAGTTTACAAATCCATCATAAGATAAAGATAAAAAGTACAAGTAAAAATTATGCATGGAAGCACAGCACAAAAAAAGCATGAAATATTAGCGACCGTACTTAATAAAAGATTCGCTGTAACGACGAGTTGAAGCATAGGGTGCGGTAATTCTATATGGATTTCTACGACTTGTACATCTCTCTTTGAATAAAACACGCAAAGGATGATCGGTATTGACTTGAATCTGCCTGAACAAACGATTACAGAGACTATCAACAGCATTAGATAAGTCAGAATATTCACAATTGGGAAAAAACCGTGCAGCACGACTCTCAACTCTCAACAATTTACGAAACAAATATTTTGGCAGATTTCATGACGCGTACATGACTACATGTAGTTCAAACACTTGCATCAGTATTTGAATGCTAGATGCATGAACAATCAGGGAAATCTAAATCAAAATTCTTTGATGCAATGTACATCTTCGTTTCACGAATGAATCACAAACTAATGGGATTGATTGGTTGTGAATAGTACTTGCGTGATGCGATTATTACAAATTCTGCTACACACTCACAAAAGTAACGGTATAATAACGGCTGCACAACGGTAGTATCCGTTAGATGCTAGAAGAATAACGTTAGTACATGACGGAATGGTGTTAGATTAATATACCTAACGCCAAATTATCCTAACGGATTTTAGAATTTACAAATAACGTTATCAAATAATAACGCTAATGATAATTAAAATAGCGTTATGAAATAATAGGTTTTCAAATGTTTAATAACGTTATCAAATTGGCTTTAGTGATGTTTTGAAGTTTTAATTGTCATCGTTGTTGAAAGTTTCTACACATATATAGGCCTAGACATGTTATTTTTTTCGTTTAAGAATATAACGACATGATCGCATTCATGATGTTCCCGGTGAAAAAAAATCGTCGGCGATGCCTCGTCAATTAGTCGGGCAGTGTCGGCTGTCAACCGTATCGGCGCACCGAGTGAATGCCGACACAGGAGTTGTCGGTACCCATCGGCTAGGTGACGGCTGCGCCGACATGATGATTAGAAAATTGGGAAGTATCGGCATGTTCTCCCTATATGCCGACAGTAGCTATAGCCGGACCAATATTATCAAATCTCGTCCACTCCAATTCGTATGATCTATATAACTTAAACACTGCTGTGATTTACAACAGAAAGACTCCTGCTGCGCTCGAGGAGCATAGTCAGCACATTCTGCTTCTTTGCAAGTGGCATAGATGAAAGACAAAAAGACAACCTCTTGCAAAAAGGATTACAGAATTCCTCATACCAGATATCAGGACCACATTTCCGACAGCATGTGGTAAGTTAAGATATCAATACATGTCTACATATAGCGGCAGATATGGGTCAACAGTTCTGTCTCCGTTCCTTGTATTTTCTTTTTGAGTGATTCAAAATGTAGATAGAATTACATGGAAATTCACAGAACATCCTGACAAAAAGAAAAACGCATGTTAATGTATTAGATGTGTATACAATCCTACATTAACACAGCCTGATTTTAATCGGTGCATTAATCTGTTGCACATTCTTCGCTGCAGCACAGAAAATGTTGCTAGTACTCTAACGCAACGAGAAAGCAAATTAAAGGCAAAAATTCTTTTGAAAGTTGAAAACCCTGCTCAGAACACATTGTTGCGTTGTTTTCAGTAGCCGTTTATCTGTCTATTTTCGCTTTCTCCGAACGACCGTGAATTAGGGTAATTCCTTTTGAAAGAGGAATAGAGCTTCTTCCAACCTTCTATTTCTAACCATTGTCGGATGTCTAGAGCACCGGGATATGCAACTCCTAAATTTTCACGAATATCCCACAGTCTATACCAGGGGTCTCCAAAGTTTTCCAGCGGAGGGCCACATTGCTGAATTTTTAAAGCTTCGCGGGCCAAGGTTCTAAATTATTTATTTTACTAAAATACATGCAATGTAAATAAACAGTGAATTAATAATTAAAAAATGTTATTTATTCAGTACATAATTACAATGCATATAATATCAGCAACATTTAACATGTTTTTTAACTTCGATCAATAGGGGAAATATGAAATTGTTTAATTTCTGACAAAATTTTGTCCAACTGAGGTTCAAAATGAGTGGTTCCAATAACAAGCAAAGCATTCAAATGTTCATCAGACAACTGTGATCTGTAGCAGGATTTTGTGTATTTCATCTTTGAAAAAGTCTTCTCACACAAATATGTAGTGCCAAAAACTGAAATGAATTCGCAGGCAAACTTCCTTAAATAAACAAATTGGTCAGATGGAATTGAATAGTATTGTCAATGCATTTGTAGAATTCAGTTAAATTTCCTTCTTTATATTTGTCCTTCAGGATGTCATTGGATTGCAAATCTGTAACTTCCATTTGTAACTCAGTCGTTGAAAGCACCGATATGACGGAAGGACAGCAGTGATCATGTGTTTCTATTTTTCATCCGCGAGTCAAGTTTGAAATGCTTATCTTGTGCGCTTATCAATTAGCGTCGTCTTGCGTTTGTTTAAGCTCTAGATTTGTCAAGCGTGTCAAAAGGGTTATAAAGTATATTTGTTTTTGTGTGATTTCGGCAAGGCCTGTCTTTCGACATTTGCTTTATAATTTTGAAGGAGAGCTCGGCGGGCCGGATTAAAACCCCTCGCGGGCCGGATCCGGCCCGCGGGCCGTACTTTGGAGACCCCTGGTCTATACTATAGAGTGAAGACTGATAGATTTCATTGTTCGATAGCGCAAAGCGCATTTCAATGCGCTGCTGTTGACGGGAAGTTTCATACAGGACAGCACAACAGTGTGTGCACACGCAGTCATAATACTGCCTTTGTCCTTCGATTCCCTCCCCACAGTGATCTGCCGAATCTGCATGCAAATATGTGAGGCTAGCGTCATCTGATTGATCGATACGTTGCTATAGCATCAAGTTGGTTAGCTTGTCTCAAAGCATGTCATTTATGCGTGTGCCGGCACACGGAGTGCAGCCAGTCTACGATAATAAACAGCAAGTGCACATAAAGCACATCAGATAACTCAACGAATGTGCATATCTCGTTTTTTGCATTTTCTCATGACCAAACTCTTCGCGACAAATGGATAAGAGCAATTGAACGAGAGGATGTCGATAATTTTGGCCAAAGAAGCGTCTTCGTTCCAACCTTGTCTTCGCGAATTTGTTCTGTATTTTCTCGAAAATGATTTGATCAAGACAGGTCAACAATTCAAGATCATCTAAGCGTCCAAGAAAAGAATTGAAACTATTGCAACTCAAATCTTCGGCAGTTCCCAGTGTTTTCAACAACTTTCCATCATACTATACCTCGGCATCTTCATCAAATACACTTCATCCTTCACTCAACAAAAGAAGAATCAACGACAGCGGCTCGCATGGAAGGAGAGAACACAAGAATGGAAACTTGATAATTCGAATTCCCAAGGATGATATCACCGATTTCGAGGATCTCTTAGATTGGCTTCCTTCAATAAATCTCCCAAATTACACATATATTACGACTTCCGAGTGCGCAGTGTTTTCTCATTTTTCTTCAGAATCATTTAACAATAAATTGTTTCCACATTTTCAAAGTTTCATTCGTATATTTCATGATTTGTCATTTGACTTCTACATCGATGGAATCGGGATACATGGCAATCGATTTTATTATCCCTTGGAAGCGAATGACACAATCTAGGAAACGGAATTGACTAATTTATGCAAAATGTAAGTCATTGCTGTGACTCGAACAATCAGGTTGTTAATAGGTAAGCTGATCTATAACTATTTCTTTCTCTCCATCGGTTGTTAGTTATAATTTTGTGCAGGATTTAGTAATTCTATTATTGTACGCATAGGTCTATCACAGTAGTGAAAACTGTGCCCTACTTGCGAGGGATAGGTACATGGATAGGTACATGTAAAATTTAGTGTTATCAATAGGAACATGGATAGGTACATGTATAATTTAGTTATCGATAGGTACATGGATAGGTACATGTATAATTTAGTTATCGATAGGTACATGGATAGGTACATATATAATTCAGTGTTATGAATAGGAACTTGTATGAGATCTGTTTTACTGGATAGGTACATGTGTTTGGTACACTCAGTTGAGTACACTGTGTTTCGGAACGTCTATGATCGAACTTGTGTGGTTTGGTTCTGAGCACTTGGGTACGTACCGATAGACGTCCGTTGTTTGATTTTGAATGGGTTTGCTCAATTGCGACTATTGTGACTATTGCAACCATTGTAATCAAGATGACACATTGATTTTCCTTTTACGTAAACAAACTATGCTATAAATATGAGTTAGTTTTTTGATGACATACATAATGATGACTAGTATCCCAACGTCGTGGGTTGTCGCAAGAGACCTTGGATATTCGTTCAAAGCCATAGAAACTGTAACAAATCTCAGTGAAAATATCAACGCTGGTGATTTAGTTGATCGACTAATGGATCTAGATGAGGATGCTATGAATCACAATTTGGATCGTAGGTGGATAGAGGATTTCTCCATGCTACACTGCAATGATAGTGAAATTAGGAGGATCAAATTGGAACGATATGGAAAGAAGGAGACATCTGACAGTGTTTTAATAAAAAGTTCTCCCAATAAAAGTGACTTCAGAAGGAAATTAGAACAAGAGACATTTAAATTATTATGTGAACGGAACTGCGTTAAATGTTTTAAACAGGAACGATCCCTTCTCTTTTTACCATGTTCTCATAGCGTTATGTGTTCTACATGTTATGTACCCTTTGAAACTTCATCTTGTCCCCTTTGCGATGAAGAAATATCTTCAACAGTCACTGTATATCGTGCATGATGAGTCATCATGCAGGTCTGTGATTGGTCACTATTGTGTCTTTGTTTGACTTTTCTATATAAGGAGGACATTGTACCGTTCTATTTCAAGCATAATTTGAGGCTAATACAATGTCAATCAGCATGTCGTTCACTACCAACATTCCCATTTCAATAATTTACCGAAGTCAACTCTTCACCGGCAATATATTTTATTCTGCCGTGAATATAACTGGCTATAAAGCGGATTTGGTGGATCTGATGGAGGAAATAGTGAAGTATTTCCGCTGCGGAGAGGACGTTGTGGTGCAGAGAATGTTAATGAGAGTCGTGAACAACGCTCTTACACGAGTTGCAAGATTTTGGCTCAATGAAGTATTTCGCCCACTAGCTCAAACGGAGATTGTACCGGAATACTCTCGCTGTTGCTGCAGCAGTATCCAACGGAAACTCAACACATGTCTCCATGACATTATCACCTCCAGCTACTATGACGAGAAGGGTGACAAATGCAAACTGGACTTGTTCAGTGGACCGCCATCAGTAAGCATCAATGTGGCTGCTCAAGGACATTCTGAGGTAATCAGTTTGCGGGCATACTATGCCAATATTTTAAAGACTTTCCATTCAAAGCCCTGCTGTATGTGCTGTCCAATTTCAAAACATCTAATGAAAGACATTGAGCAGCTCATAACTGCTACAAATCAGACTCTAGCCGATGTGAGTGTATATCAGTTTCCCTCTACAACTTGTTAAGTGTTTTATGTAATTTTACAAGTACCAGCAACAAACTCTGTGTGAATGCTTGTAAACTTTTGTATATAATGTTGTAAGTACTAAGCAAAAATTGTAATTGTATTATCTATTTCCATATTAGAATAAAAATGACTGTAAAACGGAAGGCATCTTCTCGTCAATCGAAACGGTCCTTCAAACCTTCAAGTCAGTTTAAAAAGGCGTTGTGAAAGTTGAACAGGATACATGATAATAAGAAGAAGTGTAAATTGATTCAAAATTCAAGTGATGATTTCATTCGTGATTTAGCTTTTGCAATACACAAATGTCTACCTATTTACAAGCCTCTGTTGAAAGCTGGCTCTTTGAATAGCATAAAAAAGTTTTCAAATCCAAGGAGTAGTGATAAGAAAAGGCGAAACTTAATTCAGCGCGGTGGTGGTGGGTTTCTAAGTATGTTAAATGATATTGGAAACAGTATTAATGGTGTAATCAATAGTCCGCTTGGAAGGATTGCAGCAACTGCTGCAATGTTAATATAAGGTTAGCGAATCATAAAGTGACACGTCATCACTTTGATTGATGAGTCATATATAGGTGTATATAAGGAAGACGCTTTAATGATATTTTACCACTTTCAAGTGACAATTCATTTGCGCTGGTTGAAAGCTCCGAATTAGTACTTGTTGAAACATGACTCAGAAAATGTATACAATCAGAGAGGAAGGTGACGCTTTTGAGAAAGATCGCTTGAAGCTTCGTCCGACACGAAAGGTGCAAGGGATTGGAAATACATTCTACTTTCAAACCTTGAATTATGGTGATGATGGCTTTTATCTTCAAGTTCCATTCTTCCACAGTAATGGTATGTCTACGTCAGGGTATAGCAATATCAGACAAATGCGAGTGACTTTTCCAAAATGGCAACAGGTGATTCTTAAAACTATTGACTCTTTCGCGAAAGAATGTGTTGAGCTGCCTGAAAGTGCTCCCACTCATTGGAGAAAGGCATTAGAGGAAGGAGTTGGTTATAAGGAATTGCCGGAATTCGATACACTGTTTTTAAAACTATCGGATCATTTTCAAGCATTCGATCTCTTTACAAACGCGATGGAATGTGAGGATCTCAAACGGGGCCGCTATATGGGCTTAGTGGACGTTACCGGACTTTATATTGGTTCACATGGTTCGACTGGTAAAGTCGCATCTTTACAAATGAAGGTTCTTCAACTAGTCTATGAACCACTACCAATTGATAAATGTTTAATTAACATTGATAAGACTGCTTCAAGTGATGGGAAGGAAGAGAGCAAAAAGCGAGGGCGGAAATCTAAAGATGGGAATCCTAAATTGAAGTTGAAGCGCCAAGATGCTGACTTGAAAACTTTTTATAATCCTAATTGTGATGAGGAAACACAAATGTTTTAATTTGTAAATGTTTTAATTTGTAAATGTAACTTGAAAGTTTCTATTCTGAATGTAAATAAACTTGATCTGGAACATGTGTCTGTTTTGTTGTTCTAAGCAAAATTAGCGGGATGATGAGTTTAATGTTAATGGAATTATAAGATGACAGATTTTCGTCTATTCACTGATCGCACAATGTGTGTCGCTGGACCAAGTCAGTCCGGTAAAACTACATTTGTAACTGAATTGCTACAATATAGAAATGAAATGTTTAACAAGGAAATTAAGAGAGTCAAATGGTATTATGGAATATTTCAACCACAACTACATTCTGTACTTCGCCAGAAAGGTTATGAGGTGCAGCAAGGGTTGCCATCAACTGAGGATATCAAAGCAGGTGACTTATTAGTAATAGATGATCTATTACGAGAAAGCAAATCTTCAAAGGATGTAACTGAAATGTTCATTCAAACTGCACATCATAGGGAAGCTTTTATTATCTACATCACCCAAAACATCTTCGATGGAGGGAAAGAGCAAAGAACTAGAAGTTTGAATACACATTATTTGGCAATATTTAAAAATCCAAGAGATAGCAGTCAGATACATCATCTCAGTAGACAGATATTACCTCAACAACCTAAAGTACTTTCAAAAATATATGAAGATGTAACAAAGAAACCACATGGTTATCTATTTATTGATCTAACCCAGGAATGTCCGGAACGACTTCGATTTCGAACAAATATCATACCTAATTCCGCTGAACCAATGACAGTTTTCTCGGTTCACAGTTAGTTTTAAGCAATCTACTTTGTTGCCTTATTATTTTCAAACATGTCGTATTCAAAGATGGTAGTCATTCCTCAAGAGGAGTATGTACAATTGACTACATTACAAAGTGCACAGGAAGTCAAAAATATAGATCAACCTATTACGAATCAACTTAAGGAACTAACACAAAAGGATATGGAAATTCAGAAGATTAAGGATCCCTATCGACGAATGCAGTTAGCAGCTGAAAACATTGACGAGAGGCGACAGATTCGTGACAAGTTGCGACGATTTATAACCTTGTCAACACCTCGACCATATCGTGTGCGCGCTGAGCGATTATTTGACTTCATTGATCCACATGTGAAGTTCAATAAGAGAGGGGAGATAATAGATGAAACAACTGGTGATGTTATTAGAAATAGTCACATAGATGACCTTCTACAATATGCTGTCAGAGATGTAAGGCGAAAACTAGGTGCACCACAAGGGTGGTCATATTTTCAGAAAATTTTATCTGATCAAAATGTACCTCACAATGTTATTGGAGGACCGACTGTGAATGAGTTGGATAAGGGTCACTTACAAGATGGATTAAAGAGTAAAACACCCACGATGGCGGTCAAGCGAGAGCTTTATGATCCCGATGATCTGCAACCAAAAAGAGCTACTAGGCGCTCAATGCGTGTTGCGAAGGAGTATAGTAAATATTAAGCAAATATGAATTAAGCCTTGCCTCTCTCATATCATGTCGTTACAAAAATTTTGCTGTTGTTTGAAATCTGCGCTCGAAGGTAAAGCAGAAGAGGGCATAGAGGTTGATATCAATTGTGTTAGCAGTTGCTGTGCGAGTAATACGCGTGCAAATCAGAACAAAGACGATGAGTACAGCAGTGAAACTCAGAAAGATTTATTACGACTTAAATCATCCCGCAAGTTTCAGTCGTCCGGAGGTTCTAGCTCGTGCAGCAGGTGTGGGAATAGAGAAAGTCAAGAAGTGGTTGAGGAGTCAACCGACTTACACTCTTCACAAAAATGTGAGAAAGCGGTTTCCAACAAGAAAATATGTTGTTAGCAATATAGATGGTCAATGGCAAGCGGACTTGGCTGACATGCAACAGATATCACAGTACAATGATGGCTATAAATACATCTTAACCGTAATAGATATTTTATCTCGCTATGCTTGGGCACGTGCGCTGAAACCTAAACGAGGACCAGAAGTTGAAGCGGCTTTTCAGAGCATTTTCGATGAGGGGCGTGTTCCGCAAAGAATACAGACCGATCAAGGGAAGGAATTCGAAAACTCTCATGTTCGAAGTTTCCTTAAAAGTCATAATGTGGAATTGTTTAGTGTCAAAAGTGCTTATAAAGCTGCCATGGTTGAGAGGTTCAATCGCACACTGAAGACAAAAATATGGCGATATTTCACCGCAAAAAATACACATGTTTGGGTAGGTGAGCTGCAGAAATTTGTTAAGAATTACAATGAAAGCTACCATCGAATCATTAAGATGAAACCAGTTGATGTTACCCCAGATAATGCGATGGATGTATGGCTTCGATTGTATGATAAGAAAGCGAAAAACATTTCCAATGAAAAGAAAATTAATGTTGGTGATAGAGTTCGGATTTCAAAGGTTAAGTCTACATTTGAGAAGGGGTATCTACCTAATTGAACTGAAGAAGAGTTTTTTGTGGATGAAGTAAATACAAAATTTAGACCTACCATGTATAAATTAATAGATTACCATGGCAATCCAATTGAAGGAAAATTTTACTCTTATGAATTGCAAGTAGTAGACAGAAGTGAAGAGGTGTATATGATTGACAAAATAATTAGGAAGAAAGGTCATGGCAATCAAATGAAATATCTAGTTAAATGGAAAGGATATCCTGATTCATTCAATAGCTGGATAACGCACCAGGATCTACAAAATGTGGAGGTGGGAGACACTCGTAACTTTTAAGCTAATATAGCATGTGCCTTCTTCCATGTATGAGTTTAACATGTCTACTAACTTCAACATCATTCTTCCAAGCAATAGCAACCCCAAGATATTCCCAAGTAACAAACCATCTCTATACTCTGTTGAATTCGCTAATCCAATTACTCTGCATGGACCCCATGAAGTTGCTCTAACTGAAATTACTTATTACAACGATATCAGTTTGCTAAAGAACAACTATTTTGAATTACATAAAGAAGTGCGAGAGAAAGATGATTGCTTTCGCATATTTCAAAATAGTCTACATGGTACATGGGCTTTTCATCATCTAACTTTACATCCTTTTTCAACATCTTTAGCATCTGTCCAAAACATGATTAAAATTCAAAAGGCATTTGCAACGTCAACTTTTGATTCTAAGGTTCCCACAATGAGCTTGCAAGATACAGAAAAGGAAATCGGTAGAATGTTTGAACGAATAAATGATCTCTTCAAGCTGACTTTGAATAAATTCTACAAACCAGTCATAAAGGGGTCAACAAAATTGATGAAGGAAGGGAAGCATGTTCTTCTTGTATTAGGTAAGGATTTGAGTCATACTTTTGGGTATTCCAGAACAACTTTCTCATCAAGGTTTTGGTACAATGGACGTGGGTGGAATTCGGAGAGGAAAGTCACTGATTTTAAATGTAGAATTGTGCCATTGTATGCATTACAAAAAAGGAGCATCCGAGTAAAAAATAAATTTGAGGTCATTAGAAGTGTTGAAGACTTTGCAAGAAAGTTTCAAGGATCAGTGCCAGAAACGTTAATGACTTGTGAATATAAGAAAGAGAAAGTAACTTTATTTACTGTTGAAACGGAGGCAGAATTTATTGTTTTTACTAAAAAGACACCATTGGAAAAGTCTGAGTCCGCTGTTATTGAATTCGGATCTGAAATGATTGGGATGTTTAAGGGCCTTGAAAGCGCACCTTGGTTGACAGAATTAAATGATACATTCAAGGTTCAATTGTCCTCTTCTAAACTCAAAGCATCAACAAATGCTTCATGGGATATCCACGTATATAGCGAAGACATATTGGGTGATGAATTGTCTACTTCCAGTGAACTTGTAAAAAGAGTTAATTTGAACATTGAAAGCTTGAAAACGCCATCTGAATTGTGTACAAAGTTAAATGAGTTTGGTGTAGATTACCTTGATGCAGATGAATATCACTTTTCTTATGACCCACATAAGAAACGCATGATTCTAAAGATAGGGAAGAACTCTCTTATCAAGCTGGATAGCGTGTTAACGACCACATTGGGATTCTCAAAATCAACTATTTATGAAGGCACATCAATAGGCGATACAGCCCCATCACTAGAGCGTGATATAAGTAACTTATACGTCTATTGTAATATTATTGAATATACAAGGGTTGGCGACATTGAGGCCCCACTTCTGCGCACATTTCCTCTCTCATCCGTAAGGAAGCAACTAATCAATCGAGAACTTTTTAACACAATGTATATACCAATCAGCCGAAATTTCATCAATAGAATTGACATATCAATTCATGATGACGCAGGAGAAGTAGTACCGTTCTGTGGTGGTGTTACTGTTTTGACCCTACATATTAGGTCACGAGAATAAGGCTTTACGCTATTGTGACTTCCATAGTTATTCAATAGTCATAATGACAGGCATTTACAGTAGACCATCATATCAGAGCGGTTATCCCGTGTTTGTTGGAGGTAGACGACAAGTTGGAGGAGGCATATTTGGTGCACTAAGACGTATGGTTCTTCCAACACTCAAAAAGTATGGCGTACCAATCATGAAGCGTGTTGGAAGCAGGGCTTTAGATTTTGGTGCAAATGTTGCAGCTGATGCGCTTCAAGGTGAGGATATCGGTGAATCTATGAAAATGCGCGCGCAGCAATCTGCCATAGACGCATTAGATGATTTAACAAAGACGAGACGTACAGTTCGGAAGAAGCGTAGGAAGTCAAGACAAGTTGGATCAGGTCGAGTTACTAAGCAAAGACGCAGGAAAAGTAAAAAGCCGACTAGAGCAGCACGTTCTAAATCTAGACGTCGTGTGAAAGCAAGAAAGCGCAAACGAAATTCCACTGCGACTGGAAACAAGTCAAAACGAAGGAAGACAACATATTTGTAGAGCTAATACGATGCAGAGTATCAATTCGGCTTTGTGTTTCTTCGATTCTCCCCCTCATCAGACAGACATCATCTCCTCAACAATTGTAGACATAGTCCCCACAACAAATATCGATGGTAACCAGCAGCCTATTCAGTTTGATATACCTGCCAATCCTCAAGATTATATTGACTGTCAATCCATTGATTTAGAGTTGTGTATACAAATTAAGAAGACTGATGGTACAAATATCGATTCATCCAAGGATAAAGTAGGATTAGCAAATCTTCCTATTGCCAGTCTGTTCTCAGATGTGTATCTAATATTGAATGACAAACAGATTGAAGGAAGAGATCGAGCATATCCATATGGAGCATATATACATACAATGACTCAATTTCAAAAGCAAGCTAAACAGTCACACTTGCAAGTTTCTGGGTGGTATGATGATCAGCAAGGGAAATTTGATGATGTCTCAAATGCAGGGTTAAAAAGACGAATGGATTTAACAGCGGATTCAAAGGAATTATACTTGAAAGGACCTGTCTATCTTGATTTCCTTCTTCAATCTAGATATCTGCTATCACAGGTTACAATGCAAATAAAATTTATTCGTGCAAATCCTGAGTTCGCGTTAATGGCTTTTGGAGCTACAAACTATCAACTCAACATAAGTAATGCCGTGCTCAATGTAAGGCGAGTAACAATGAACCCGTCAGTCATCAACCAGCATCCGACAGGATTGAGGAAAAACATTGTAATATATCCAGTTAATCACAGAGTGTTGACAAACTTCACAATTGGTGCGGGATCATCCTCACATGCCTACCCAAATCTTTTTCCCACTGCAATGCCAAAGGCGGTGTATATGACATTTGTGGAAAATGAGGCATTCATTGGTGCTTTTGAAAAGAATCCATTCAATTTCCAACACTTTAATGTTAGCAAACTAGCACTCTATCAGGATGGGAAATTTGTATCTTGCAAAGCATATGAGCCTAATTTCAAAGATGGCAAATTCGCACGTGAATATGGTTCTATTTTCACCGCCCTCAACATGTTTAATACAGACGATTCAAATGGAATTACAATTGATATGTACAAGAATGGCTACTTCTTCATTATGTACAACCTCACAGCAGATGCAGACCTAGGTGGTGAAAGCGTAGGAGTTACAAAGCCTGGAAATCTACGACTGGAGGTATCATTTGAGTCACCTTTGAAGAAAACAATTACTTGTCTCATTTATGCTATCTATGATAGCAAAGTTGCGATAACAAGAATGAGAGACGTGACTGTCAGCTATCAGAGATGAGTAACTTAAGCAACATAGAAATCTTGAGGAAAATGAGGAAAGCTCATCCCTACTCTAAGACAATATTTCTCAATGTCTTTTCTAGAGATAATTTACCTGATTCAATTCCTTTCTATCCTTGTTCACTTATCATCAATACGGATACCAACAATCTTCCCGGAAAACATTGGATTGCTGTATACATCAATCGTTATAAAGTTGCCGAATATTTTGACTCTCTTAATCAACTTCGTTTACATGATATCGCATTATGGATGAACAGGTTCTCCTGGACTGTTAGGAAAGTGACATCGTTCCCACTTCAAAGTAATACATCTCTAATGTGCGGTGGCTATGTACTCTATTTTGTCAACGAGAGACCATTGAAAAATAACTGTAAAAGTGCTTTAGAACTATTTTCAAAATTGTGATAAAAATGATGTAATTTTTACTAAATATGTTGAAACAGTTTTGAAATAAAGTTTTATGTTGTATCACTAACTTCCTCTCTTTTTTTCCAAAACACGGGTTTATAAGGAAAACAAAAACATGCTCATATTTCATTATCTATTCACATATATACAAAAACATGTTCATATTTCATTATCTATCCACATATATACAAAATCTACAATTTGGTTTTCATGAAACATTTTTTCAAATCACATATGATGGGAGGCACATCACTTATGTCTTTAATGCCGGTTATCACAATCTTTCCATTATGGAACACATGAACATGATATGGATGCCAGTTAGTCAATTGAGCTGCTGGAAATAGCTCCACTTCATAAGTTAGATTATGTGATGATGTAACTTTACGGAAATCATAGTGATAGTGTAATTCACATAACACGGTCATTGTCTTCACTTTCCAATCAGATAATGAATCACCAAGTAAATGTTCCAAAGTTAAGTGTAGATATGAAATAACCCTCCATGACCCTTCCAATACATTGGATTGTTCCATTTGGAAAAAATAGGATAGTGAGAGATCTATCCTTCCTCTGAATCCTCCATGTTAACATTGAGGGTCTTCCAAGATGTAAGCTCGTTGTCGGCTTCAATTTGCGTTTTATCAGTAACCATTGTTTTCGGTTGGGTATATTCCTCTCGATCTCTTGTAGATTGAGTTTTGACTTTGCTTTTGTAGTTAACATCCGATTTACAACTTCCAACCGTTTGATGTCCTCCATCTTTAATGAATGACGTTATCTGTGGTAGTATATCCCTTGTAAAGGTTTCCCATGTGACGTCACTGAAACGAAAAGATCGATATTCAACATCTTCACGTTTTGGTGAACAGACGTATAGTTTGACTGATGAATCACACTTTATCCATACCTTGTCATCGAGAGGAATCTTGATCCGAGTCTTATGGTTGCCAATGAGATCCGCAAAGTCTTTCAGTGAAGGCAATGAGTCAATACTAATGCAAACGCCACGATGTTTTCGAACACTATTTGCTATTGAATGACGAAATGCTATTCTTTTAGAATTTGTTATGTGAACGTTTTGAACGTCACTAAGTTTCCATGTTCTAATGTAATGAGGCATGTTCCGAAAGCTATGTTTCAAATTTAGGTTTAATGTTTGCCTAAAGTTTGTTATTTTATTAGCTCAACATATCGGAATGATGTTGAGTACAAATTCTTCACATATTCATTCACATTAGGACTACCTATTTATTAGTAATCATTTCTACATATCGGAAAGATGTAGAAATTTCAATTTTAGTAAGACTACTTATGTATTAGTAAGTGTTGCTACATGTCGGAAGATGCAGCAATCGCAAGATCTATTACAAGTGGAATATTATATTGTTTTTATTTATACTTATTCTACATCACCTGTGACAGGAAGGCATCTCCTTCTCTTCGACGGTGGGGGAAGACCTAGGCTGTAGTGTCCATATGGTAATGATAAATTTTTATCCAGCCAACAGCGCTTATCCTCCCAAAGTGAAAGACCTCGCTTCCTGAATGATTTTGTGCTAACTATGTGATTTTTTGAATTTATAATTGTCATATCTTCAGATGTATCATTCTCACTATAATAGACACTCCTATAGTCATCATGTTTCAATTTTTTAACTGCTGCTCTCTGAATTCCTTTTGCACGTTTGATGCTATGATTCGTAGAGTCTAGATATTTCATGGAATAGATTTTCGGTTTTAGTAGGATCATTTCCTCAAGCAACTTTCCAGCACACTCATCCTTAAAACAACCTAATCTAGCTTTGTTTGTAGTTGAGTATAGTCGGTGATGACTGTCATAGTTTGAAGAGTCAAACTTTTCACCGAAGTATAGAAGTATATCTTCCAGACGGACAGATGGTGATGTGTATAAACATAGGAAGAAACTGTCGGTATCACCTCCACAAAGCCGCGTTCTATTTATCAGTGGACACCCTTTTAGATCATTGTAATATAATTGATACATTTCCAACTTACTATAGTCAAGTACTGCTTGACCAACATATATTAATTTATTTAAAACTATTGAAGGTTTGTACATTTCCATACCAACCAGATCTTCATCAAATATTTTGTGTTGAACATAGAGAGGATGATTTGACAATTTCAGTAGTTGTTTCTCATTGTTGACTAGTTTAAATTTTTTCCTTCTCCTTACATTTTCCATTGTTTTACCATATAAAGAATTATTTTTCAATTTGTAGAATGACTTTTCGAAGTCAGTGTTTGATTGAGCCCTCTTTTGAGAGTTCATATCAATGTATGTTTTTAACCAAGGCTTTTGTGTGAATTTTATGCCACTATGAATCTTCTTGATTCTCATGCCCATGGTCAAGTAAAATTTTAAAATTGAGTAGTGACTACATAATTTTCCCTATCAAATTGATGGAGCAGAAGTTTCTTGATAGAAGAAAAATGTGTATTTGGTCTTACTTTTTCATATAGATTTTTCATATAGTGTGAAAACATTCTCTTTTCAATCATCTGCATTTCTGGAGCTAATGGGAAATCGGCAGTGTCATCATGAATGGCTGCAGGATACTCTAAATCTAAATCAAAAATGTAGCCGATTTCACCATCATCATCTATATTTTGAACATTTTCTTCAATTAAAAAATTATCTAATTCACTTTCATTCAAGCATTTGAAATTTGAGTGGGGTAGATTCCTACTGAGTGAAGAACCGTAAAGGTTATTAACATCTAAGTAGGTCAAATGTCGACTTTCATGTGTATTATTTCCTAATTCTTCAATGCGTGCAAGCGCTCGGTGAATGTTGGTGAAAGTCATACCCCTCTAATTCCTCGTTCAAATAGATTGTACATATTTTCATCTTGTATGTAGTGTGGTGGATCATTGGAAGAGAAATTTAGTGCTGAGGTAAAGCTAAGATGTGGGAGACTGACAAAATGTACAGGGTCGACTTCATCCTCACGTTGACTCAATGCTCTAAACACTTCAAATATGTCTGCCAACAATAAAACATCTAACTTCAGATATGCCAGCATGTAATCACCAAATGTGCTACAATTAAATTCAATCCACGCCTTGTTAGCGTGTTCATATTCACTATCGGAACAGTGCTCACGAGTAAGATCATTATAGAATTCAAATTGTGGTGGTAGACAGTCTTCCGTCAACGTGTTTAAGTTTTTGAAGTATGAATATGGAAACACTCCCTTCTGATATAAAACATTATCACTTAATTGTGGAAATTCTACCCTTAATGTCTCTACATGTTCATACGTTTGCAAACCCTTGGCTAATTCACTCAAGGATGCACTTAGAAATTGATATGACTCTAAGAATTTTAGTTTAAAGTATACTGTCTTCCCTTTGTATTCATTTACAGGGACACTGGCGGATAAAGTTATATATTTTTCAGCAGTTGCTGCTACAACATCTAATTTCCAAGACTTCATTCTTCCAATCGCTTTATAGCAAACGATGTGACTATCATAATTTTTAAAATTGTGGAAAAATATGGGGAGCTCCCGTCTGTTAAGTCTTAACCGGAGATTGCATTTCCTACATAATGTTTGCCTATATCGTCCGGTGATATGATCATGATCACGAACTTTTATGACTTCATCGCTGAATTTCAATTTACATTTGTTGCAACATTCTGCATTCTCGTGGCGTGCTTTTTCATCCGCTGACAGTGACATTGGCTGCCTAGTTGTTGCACATTGGTTGTCATATAAGTCTTGGGCTACAGTTTCTAAGTGGTGCAAGAAACTAATAATGCAATTTTCTCCCTCAAAGAGGTAATACTTGTTTTCAAATTTTGATTGAAGGGCATTATGCCAGACATGATAAGCTCCAATGGCCGCAGGTTTATGTATTTTATTATCAATGTAGCACTCTGTATCTGCATAAATTACTAAAGGAGGACTTAGTTGATATTCCATGCTACTTGTTAGTACTTTTAGATCCGATGGCATTTTTTATATTTGTGCTTTTCCTCGAATACAAAACTGGAAGTGTCGTTCTAGTGTTGTTTTATATGTGAATGACTGAGTGCATCTTTCGCAGAAGTATTTATGTCTTTTTAAAGTTCTCCTATACAATCTTGACAGCTTTGGAATTCCACAATAGTGTGCTGCTCCATTGTTTAGAATTAGCAAAATATTAACCGTTTGCCTACCATTAAAGTTACTATTGTAACGAACACCTTTGAGTCCATTTTCATAAAAGTGAATGTTAATTTTAATATCATTATTTTTCTCAAATTTTGGAATATCTTTGATTGATACTGGTGTGGAAATGCCTTCCATATTTAGCTCAGATGTCCACTCACTATATGATTTTACTTCATTCGTTGAATAAGCTACTTCATTATAATGCAATATTGATAAAACTGCATATAGGAAGCAATCATTTGCATTTGAATTAACATTAATGACAGCTTTAGAGTTTTTTAACTTCTTTGGTAGAGGAAATGATTGTCCACCTGACAGTATTGGACTTGTTATTACATTGAACTCTATATTTTGTACATCATCTATAATCCAATTGCTACCCTTTTTTGTGAAGGCTTCAATATGATTTATTAGACTATTTAGATGATCCTGAAACCAAGCATCATAGTCATAAATATAGTTTGAGGATGATGAGGTAAAGTGTGCGAGAAAAGTTTCTTCTTCTTGAGGATTAGAACGGACATAACGAATTTGTGCAATCAGACGACCGCGCAATTGATAGCTCCTTAGTAAGTCAGACACTAAATTCCCTAACATGGAACGCATGCTTTCTAAGAATGATGTTATGTCCACAGTAGGTGTTGTTGGCGTGATATCATATACACGTGCATGGCCATTGAGTGCGCTTTCGCTGAGACTAACAGTTCCATAGTTATTATGCATATTCATCTCACTATTTGTGTTATGTACATTCATATGCTGCCGAAATCTACTTATAGAGTTATACGTTTTGCCACACCGAGAGCAGTATTGCATAAAGTTTTGTATGTTAGTTGAAGCGCTGGTTGTTGGCTTAGAAGTAGATCTATTTTGATTATTTGAATTTGACTCTATTATGCTATCATTCGGTTTATTATTACATACAAGTTTATGCCTCTTAAGATTATCCATCCTATTCGTCTTATATGGACACTTGCTACATTGATACGTTTTTCCTAACTTACAAAATTTTTCATGTCGTTGCAAATTGCCTATGAGAGTGAACACTTTTCCACACTTGGTACAGACAACCATGATTATTGATGAGGATTGAAATTAGCAAGCCCTTATATACATCTACCATCTAATGACGTCAGCGTCATCACCAGCCAATACCGTATGTTCCGATCTGTTGTAAAGAGAAAACACATAAAATTTTCAATAATTAATTTTTCAAAGAAAAAAAAGTCAAAGCTTAACACATTTCACAATACCATAGTGGTACAACTTCAAGTGGCTGCAGCTTTCACCGCAGCCACCCAAGTCGTCCATCCTCGTTAGACGCACCTTTCTAATGGCATTGTCTCTGCACTCGATGTGCACCAATGTTTCTTTGTCGTGCCTCTGAATGTTGGTCACTTGCGAGGCCAACAGGAGGTTTGATTGAGTTATATTTTGTAAGGACTCAACCAAACCTCTGTTGTCCTCTATTAGTTGAGCCTCACGGGCCTCTGACTCCCTTAGACGCTCTTGGCAACGGCGTAGTTTTGAGTAAATGTCTTCATCCGTCGTTGCATCGAGGTCGAAATCATACTCTCGCACTGGGAGAGGGGCCTTGGGAACTGTAGCAGGAGCTGCGGCGGGGATAGGAGGTGTCGCGGAGGAAGGAGCTGCGGCTGGGATCGGAGGTGACGGAGAGGAAGGAGCTGCGGGCGTTGGAGGGGGTGGGATCGGAGGTGCCGGACAAGAAGGAACTGCGGGCGATAGAGGACGCACAGGGGATGGAGGAGCAAGCGTCATCATCGGGGACAGCGGCAGGCGGACGCTCCAGCTGGGGGATGCCCAGATGTGGCTGAAGGACACCTCTTCCTGTGAGGCACACATGACGGACTCCTGTAAACAATGGAAACAATTGTTTATTAGGAGAATTGTCAACAAAGTAAGTTTCAAAATGTTTTAATAGAAAATTCTACACTGAAGCAGTTAACCAAGCTTCATACTTACATAAGTAACAGATTCATCGTCATCATCGGATGACGATGTTGGAGAATCGTCGGATGAGGATGATGTTGCAGAATCCTCGGATGAGGATGATTCGCGTATGGAGTAGGGCCTCTCCTCATTGTCCTCAATGGACGTGGTTGTCGCTGGCGTGCTTAAAAAGCTCCTATGCTTTTTAAGGGATAGAGATCGCACAGCCTGCAGCGGAAAAATGTGACAATATGTTTATATAAAGAGATAGACATAGACAGGTTTTCAAGGTGTTGTTGTTGTCTGTTATCTGAGCGTAGACCACAGCAATCACACTTACGGGGCTAGAAGCGAGTTTTTTGTCTCCTGGGGAATTCCCTCGAGGCAGCTTCGGGCATGCGGGGATTGATTGAACACTTGGAAACAGCTAAAAAAGAGATTCATATTTGATTTCTCCTTAGAAACTATTAAGCAAATTAATTTGTTACCTTTCGCAAGTTTTCCACCACATTTCCATCTTCAAACCCGACTGTCATCGCTTGAGGTGGTTCAGTCTGAAATGTTTTAACAACATTGATTTAATTATGCATATGAATAATAACCCAAGTAAATAGATTCTCACATCTTTAACGATGAGTTTTTTCTGCACCAACACCTTTGTCTTCTTCGGTGGGGGCATCACCAAATCCTGAAATGTGTAAACGACATATGCTTATATTGACTTAATGAAGTAGCATTTTATCTATCCCCAGTGGATCAGTTATTCGTTGAAGCTAGGATTGACATCACTTACCTCAAAATCGCTGAAAGTCTCGTCGACAAATTCTCGGGACTTAGGGGCTGTCTTGGGAGCGCGAGACTTAGGGGCTTTCTTAGGAGGCTGTTGAGGTTCGTCCACCTGGGATAAAACACCTTCCACCGGCCTGTCCTTCGAAAAGAGGCGTTGCAACTTCTTTTTTTCATTACTAGAAGTCAAATTGATCCCTTTCCGTCCATACTCAAGAGCACAGGGGGTATGACGAACAATGAAGGCCTTCGCCGAATCGGTGTTAGCCTTCATATCACTCCTTTCATACGTCCTACAGGAAAGGCAGTAGATGTAGGAGCAGTCTTCTCGGAAGGTGCACTCCTTGTGCCCGCTTTTGTTGGCCATGTCTCACAAAAGTGGAAGACGAGACGTTGTCGTGCGATACTCTCATGTCGAACCATTTCTGTAGAGGATAAAAAACTTTTATTATAATTTAATCCCTTATTAAATAAGAAATCATTTATGTACCACCTTCAAAGCTTTATTAAGTACTAGATTAATATTAGACAAATCTTAAGAAGAAATAAATTTATGGATGAAATAGAAACTGAGATTCGAAAGTTTAATTTCATTTCAAAGGGTTTGTTTATAAAAAGACATAAAATTTGGAAACAGCTGATTAATCATTATTTAATTACGAAATAATAATAGAATGAAAATGAGATTTCGAAAATTTCAACCATTAAAAAATTAGTTTAATTAAACAAGTTTGAACTTTATGGAAGCAGCTGATTTATATTTCTTTTAAATTGAAATAAACATAATAGAACGAAAGTAAAATTTTCGAAAATTTCAACCGTTAATCAATTCGTTTGATTAAACAAATTTGAATTCATACATCAGCTATCAGATGACATTGAATTTTTATTTAAATATCTTTTTTATTTAGAAAGAATGTGTAAAAATACGGATGTCAATTGCACTTTTACTCAGACTTATAAGTCATGTCTCTTCTGGATGACTTAATATAGGAAGAAAATAAAAAAACATGGTTAATAATATAACATAAAGTGTTCCTATCCTAAAAACCCAAGCTTCTATATTTAAAGCTATTTGGTTATAAAAACTTAATAATGTTCCTACTCCCGAATATCCTATAAAGTAGCACAACATGACAATGAAACTCACTTCAGAATTGTAATAAGAACCGGAGAACGGAGGAACGAAGAACGACGTCTGTTATGGACACTGAATAATTTGAAAATGAGTGAAAATTCGTTGTGTGCAACTTCTTTATATATGAAATTGACAAAGCAACTATGAACAAAGACCTTATGACATCACATCCTGGAATTGGTACGGTTAAACAAAATTGATAACTCAAACAAGAATTGGAACAGCTGGTTTATTTTTAACCTTAGAAATGGAAGTGCCATCATATGTGTTGAAAGATTTCTACATGTAAACAGTAGAGTGAATTCAAAGTAATATGAACTGATGGACTGATGTATTATTTGATATACATGTTATTATTAATAGTCATATAATGATTCATATTTGAAGATATAAAACGTGTGATTTGAATAGAACATTAAATTTGAATTAAGCGCTAAATTTCGAAAATTCAAATTTCGCGCCAAAATGCGAATAATGAAATTTAAAGACTTTTTGGAAAATTTGAATTTCGCGCCAAAATTCAAATAATCAAATTAAAATACTAGGGTTAAGGGTTAGGGTTAAGGTTAGGGTTAAGGTTTGGGTTAGGGTTAGGGTTAGGGAAGCAAGAAGAGTATCTATGGCACCCGGAACCCATGGGTAAATAAATTTTCGAGTGCGGGAAGCGCACGAGAAAATTTATTTACCCTATAATCCGAAAAATGGGCTTCGCACCTTCGCGCCCGAGAAATTTTGAGGCCCCCCCGCCGTGTATGAAGTGTATGAAGGTCAAAGGTCAAGGTCAGGTCTAAGGTCAAGGTCAAGTGTAGAGGTTTGTATATTATGGTCATTTTTAGTTGTAAAACTTTAACTTTGAAAATTTGTAAACTTAGTCATTTTTGTAAAAAAACTTGGAATTTTTCAAGTTGCATACAGATGCATACAACTAGGATTTTTTCATCAAATGGGTACATACAATATATCATTCGAATGCTCTTTTCATGCTGATTCTAATGGTGTATTGTATGACACATGTATGACGTATAACTAGAGAGCTACATGTCTTTAAAGAATGGGCTAAAAACTTAGTGAATTTAAAAATCTAACATTTGTCTGCTTGCATACAGTTGCATACAACTAGGATTTTCCCATCGAATAGGTACATACCTTATATCATTTGAAAGGTCTTTTCATTCTCATTCTTATGGTGTCGTGTATGACACATGTATGATATCATCCTGGACTGCTACAAGCATTTTAAAATTAACAACATAACTGTTTCTTTAAAAGTTATATGTTCCTATTTATTTCAAGTTGAAGTCTTCATATTTGATTTTTTGTTTCAATTCAGTTATTGAACATCATTAATTGTAGATAGTTATTCCCCTTTCCCATTCAGACCTTAATCGAAGACCGATTTGTGAAATGATAAAACAAGTCTGTTCATATATACAAATGAATATTAAATAAAGAGATTAAGAAAAAACACACTAAATGTCATCAAGGTAAGGAAAGGGTACAAGTTTTTTCAAGTCCACTTGCACATGGATCCTGGTCTTTTTGGGCGCACAGGGACAGCGACGTGGTGTGTCAAGGTCGATGACTGAAAATTCGAGAGCGGTTGTGAGGTTTCGCTCGTTCGGCTCCATTCGCATGAAGACCCGTTTCGTGTGGTACTTTCTCGGGGCGTTCTTGACTTTGACCGTGACCCTTCCATAGAGTGGCGTTCGCATGGACTTCTTATTCATGTGACGCATCGTCTCGATTGATGCGTCACTATCTTCATCACTCGAGTAGTCGGGCGATGCAGGGGCTTGGGTGAACACCACCGGCTCGCTTGGTGTTGTCGATCGCTCCATCGGAGATTGGGGAGGTGTATTGGTACGTTCCACTGGCGAAGTGGTACGATCAGCAGTACCGTTCTCAACTGCGGCTTTCTGTTTGCGATCCATTATGACTTGTAGATTTAAAATAATTGTAACTTGTAAACGTGAGGATTAGAACCTTTGATAAGAATTGGTACAAACCTCGGACTTATATACTTTTTAAACAAAGGAAATCCTAACAGCCAATCAGAGAGGTACCGAACTTCCCTAAAGAATATATAACTATATAAAGGATGTCATTGTTCCAAACTGTTAAGTACTTATCCTCAACGTTCCATAACAAGAAGCATGTCCTCAAAGCCATTATTTTATTTTCAAAATGACAGCCAAGTCATTATGGGAGGTCAGTTGGACATGACCATGCATCTGTCTTGCGGCTGCAAAGTGGCCCTGTGGAAGACCTTGACTGTGTCATCACTTCAAAGGCGGAATGGACTACCAGTGAAGTGTCCGGTACACGAGTGCGATCATGACTTTAGCAACAATAAAACATTTCATGAATGGTGTGATGACTTCCTAAAGATCATGGAGTCGCCTGAGGGACGTGATCTGTGCCCATCCTTTATTTTTCATGCTTAAATTAAACGTACATTGTAAATCTCTTGTCTTTTTCACTTTAAACATAGTTCTGGAATTGGTTTTCTTATTGGGGAGCAACTAAATCATAACTGCACATTAAAGTTTCACATCTAAATAGTGCTACATTTAAAATAATTGTCACAATAGTCGCAATTGAGCAAACCCATTCAAAATCAAACAACGGACGTCTATCGGTACGTACCCAAGTGCTCAGAACCAAACCACACAAGTTCGATCATAGACGTTCCGAAACACAGTGTACTCAACTGAGTGTACCAAACACATGTACCTATCCAGTAAAACAGATCTCATACAAGTTCCTATTCATAACACTGAATTATATATGTACCTATCCATGTACCTATCGATAACTAAATTATACATGTACCTATCCATGTACCTATCCATGTACCTATCGATAACTAAATTATACATGTACCTATCCATGTACCTATCCATGTTCCTATTGATAACACTAAATTTTACATGTACCTATCCATGTACCTATCCCTCGCAAGTAGGGCACAGTTTTCACTACTCATCACTGGCAATATTTGTTCAGAAATAAAGGCGTTCCACATTTTACATCGTTAAGCTTATCCTGATGTTATTACAATGACATGATAATTAGCATTTTTCATGATGAATTGATGACAGTATATAATACGTCTACTCATTACCTAATGTGCCTCTGGAGAAGTAAAACCCACTTAATAAATCACAATTTTTAAACATGAAATCGTGTTGATGAAGAGATGAAGCCCGCATGAGATGAACAGTCAAATGAGTATTCATCGCATTGTTCATCGAGATACGTCAACGTTTAGTGAAAATGTGTGATTATGACATTAAAAATCTGCTTGATTGCTTACATCGAATAGCTGCCATTATTAATTCAAGTTAAACTGCTTTTGGTTGTGAGTCACTCGCGTATTTGTTACAGCATTCAATTTGTGGTTGCGAACTTCGATGAGAATCTGTTGACATGTGTATTTATATTTAATAACACCATGCCATGCAGTCATAACGAAGTACATGTACAAATCAATTTTCGAATTATAGTTGTGATTAGTTGATACTGGCTTTGACAGGGCAATCCAAAGTTAGCAATATACTGACGTCAATCTTCAATACATTTCGCGGTACATTTCAAACAGTGATCAGTCAGGGGACTTGCTGCATCTCCATTCTTGATAGGGGCGGGTGGGGCACATTGAACATGTTTTTGATCTTTTCTCAACAGTTTGAATATACTAAATCAAATGAACCAAAATCAAACTCGGATGAAAGGTTGAGGGCAAAGTAAGTTGAGGGTATCCCTAGTATTCTCTGAGTTGTTGGGCGTTTTTGTGACATTTAATCTCCTCACAATTTTAATTTTAAAATTTCTACCAAAGTGGTTCAATGTGCCTCATGCGTGGGGCACATTGAACCACCCACTGGGGTGGCTACATTGCGATGTTCATCAAATCTCAAACGAAAAGGGCGTGAAGATCATCTATGTAACTATAACTAAAATGACGAATAAGCGGATAAACAACAACTAATATTGCGATTATTATGATTAAGAAGTTACTACAAAGAAAACAATTAGTTAGCGTGTATTATTATTATTATTCTTGTTTCGAAATAAGTAACATAATTTTATCTTACTGTAATCTGCGAATTTAACGTCAAGTTTATATTTACGAATACGATAATTAATTTTGCGAGAAAAACTATCACTAATAAAATCAATATTTAGAACAACTTTATTTTCATTAAAATAGTTCTTGATTTACGCGAGCGTTTGTTAATAACGAAATCTCTATCAGAGCGACCATCACACTTGAGACGAGATTTGGTTTTGTTTCCAGCTTCGATGCCAAGAGAGTTAGAGCTGTACTTCTTTTATCGATGCCGTCAAAGGTGTTGAGAGTGAAGTTTCTCTTTACATAACTGGAGACCCAACTATCTTTAGTAAAGGACGGGTACAACTTGACACGATTTCATTTTGATAATGGCAAAAATTAATTTTGCTTAACCCATAGTGAAATCTTTAATAGTTCAAGTAGTTATTTTCAGGGATATCGGTCGCAAACTTAGTATCCTTATTGAGTGAGTTTAACACTTTTTAGCTTTTAACTCAGTAAATAAAGATGAAGTTTAATAAAGTTTATAGATATAAATAATAATATACAATAAGAAAAGTTAATCCTTTTTATAAATAAGTCTATTAATAATAATTTTTCTTCTAATTTATGTCATTTTTTTACTCTCAAGAATGAGCGATCAATAATCAATGATGTCAAGCAATAATCAACCATTGAAGCGATAGTAAGTATTCGTGTTCGAAATAGGTTATAAAACTTCTATGTGAAAGTGAAAATACCGCAGTGGGGCCTGCACTATCGTCTCTTGGACTGTGAACCAAGGCTAAACGTTTCGGATGAGTTACTGAATGACAAAGACTTTTGAATTGTGTAGTCGCAATCTTCATCTATCTAAAATTGGTTTAGTGACAACACAACGATGATAAAAACCTTTCGCTTTGGCTTGAACACGGACAATAAAACAAAAGACCTTAAAATTGGACATTTATATCAGGACATTTTGATTTAATCTCAGTCAGATTCATTGTCTTATCCACATATCCGTAGTCCGTGCTCGTATCAACGCATAGGGATACTTTTCTCTCTTATTATATTCAAACATGATTTCTGAACAGAAAAGGACAGTGTAGGAATATTGCCATTTTAGATATGGGCATTTTCACGCGAGATCGTAATGTATTAAACGAATATATGTACATGTATATGGCAAGGTCATCGTTCGAATTTTTGTAGGCGTTCTCCTATGAGATAATCATCAGTTACCTAATAAATTTCCATTGCAACAAATAAGCCTGTGAATAACTGAATTAAAGGAACTTATGATTAACTGAGAAGCAGAACGTCCACGCAATTTGAACATAGATTGTGAACTTGTCATTTGTAGGTCGTAACTGCAACGTATGTTACTGCAACGTACATGAACAATTACGAAATTGAGTACAATGGTAAATTTTATATTCAAACGCAGGGCTGTCCCATGGATGCACATTCACCTCCTCTTTTCGCGATTATTTTTATGAACGATATTGAGACGGAAGTTCTTTACAAATTGAAGCAGGACCATAAAATTGAACCACTCATTTTCAAGCGTTATATTGACGATGTAATCATGGGTCCGTTTGATCATGACATGGAAATATTTAAGATGATCAGAAATGTTTTTAATTCCATCAATGGGAGCATTCAGTTTACTTTAGATGTTCCTAATAGCGAAACCAAATTGAATTTTTTGGACATTTCTGTATTCGTAAAAAATGAATGCAGCCACTATAAAATTCAACAATCAACTTTATCAAAATGGTTACAAAAAAACTAAAGTATGACAACAAAAGAAAATCACAAAATAAGCCAGACTTAAAAAATTTCGTTATTTGGAAATGTAATTTCCTCGATGATACATGCAACAGAAAGTTGACGGCTTTAGTAAAAAAAATACGATCTTCCCATAAAATTAGTTAACAAACATGGCAGGTACTTAAAGCAGTGTATTAATCAACCTGTAAATAGAGACAATAAACATCAGAATTGTGATATCTGCGACAAATTACCAGATCAGCAAAGCTGCAGTGACAAGTTCACAGTGTATAAATTTACTTGTATTCTTTGCCATAAATTTTACATTGGTCAAACTGCCCGTCCTTTTTATCAGAGATACAATAATAAACGTTGCTTAGTTACCAATAACAACAATAGCGCGCTGTCAGACCACGCGAGACATGAACACGAAAACAGTTTGACTATTCATCACTTTACCATAGAATTCTTGAACAAATTTCAGAGTCCTGTAGAGGCAAGAATCGCCGAAGCCAAATACATTCAACAACAGTGTCCGTCTCTCAATAGAAGAGAGGAGCTCACCCAGTGGTAGGCGATCTCTCAACCTATATTATGCCACCGCACCATCGCGGTTTAGGCCTACTCCTTGCTGGACCCCAGGATGCTGCTGCGCAGCGAAAGCTCGTCCGCCTGTATATATTTTTAGCTTGTACATAATCCTTTTATTTTACTAATGCGGATTAAACTACTTGGGAGTGCCTTTTGCTTTACGGACTTCATAGCCACGTTTATTATGAATCGCCCGTATACCGCAATCAACTATGTGCTATGAGTTGTCTAAAAATTTCCCACGAATAAAGCCCACAAAAATCATGGTTAAAATTGTGGATAAATAGGAAGATTCATTTATGATATTGTTGCATTCATGCGCTTTTCTCTTTTCCCTATCTAGTACACATTGTTGCCATCATCCGATAACTATATTACCATTTTCTGCATAACCAAGATTTGTGTAAACAGTAGATCTACGAAATATGACTGCGTAGGAAATATCAAATAATTCATGATTACCCGAGCAACTATTATGGAGCACTTAGTATAGTCTCCCCATTTCAGGATGAAGTATATGAAAGTAAGAAAATATCTGGAAGCCGATATGGACCACAAATAGTTATGGACCGCAAACAGCTGATGATTGTCTTCCGTAATCCGACCGTCATTTTTGAATCAACACCAGTGGAGTTCACCGTAGCTGTTGTATGCAGTGCGATCATTTGTGTTTATTACCTCCTCGATTTGACTTATCCTTCCTCATTTGGTCAAATGCTTGGCCTACTACAAGAACAAATTCTGAAAACATCTTTCCCTTTGAAAAATAAGCGTTCCCAAAGTCTTTCATCGTTAATTGGAAATTTAGAATAGTTGTATGTTCTGGATTTGTATATGACTGGTCTTCATGCATTTCTATGTTATAGCAGGTTTCAGAAGATATATTTCATTTTTTTGTAGATTTGTTTTATGAATTGATTTATTTTCAGATGTATAGCCAATTTCAGGTTTTTGTAGATTTGTTTTATGAATTGATATATTTTCAGATGTATAGCCTATTTCGGATTTTATTTTCAGATGTATAGCCTATTTCAGATTTTTGTAGATTTGTTTCATGAATTGATACATTTTTGTAATTCCTAAGAATATTCCTAATTTTATGCAGTCTGATTCTTTTTGTAACCTCATTATTTTCTAACGGGTTTGTAGAGGAATTTTGCCGTTAAGTGAAACCATGGATGATAACGCTATTATGACGGTATTCTAACGGCAGAGTTGTGCGTTTCAGCTGGCATTTCAAGCGTTATTATTTGAAAACTAACGCCAGTTCTTATCTATAAAAACCGTTATTGATGCATAAGTAACAGATATCTAACGCTGAATCCGATGTTATATTACGTATAATAACACTAAAACATGTGTTAGATTAGCGTTAGCTCTTAATAACTAATTGATACATAGCTCAATATATGCCGTTACACAAGAAAACCCGTCGAATCAGCCGTTATCGGTGCGCAACTAAAGCGTTAGTGAAATGACGTTATTCATTTTGAGAGTGTAATATCAACTTTCAACACATGCATAGAAATAAAGACGCACATCAATGATATATCCTTGAAATCAACTTTACATAGTCTAAAATCATCAAATATATTTTGAAATGAACGTAATTATCTTTGAAAACAAATCCGACATTGTTATCTATAGAGTATACTTTAATATATATTAAGTATACTTTAATGTTAGATGTCTACCACTAAATGGTCAATAATATACAAAAATAATTGTGTTTTATGAAAATCTATATTTAGATGTCTATGCATATCGAAATATCCCTATGACTCCTAGATAGGTTAACTGTTATGCCTATAATAAAGGCATCAACAAAAACGGAGAAAACAAACCAGATGTACTAAATGTTTATCACAATGTCAAATAAACTCTATTTCAACTATGTTGGTTTCACCGTCACACTTAAGCTTCATTTTTTTGTTGCTTGGGGCCCTAGCAATAAGAAAATTTTGATTGTTCGTGAATTGAAGAACGTGAGAATTTTCCACTGTCTGTTGAGGTTCAGGATAAATGTCCTCGCGAATTTCATGATCAGTGCTCGTACTTGCAGTGCCATGTAAAGAGCTCTGTAATGATCGGTTCATTGAAAATGATTCGTCATCGGTACATCGTTTTCTGAAGTAGCTGTCAAGGCTTCTGGGATTTTTGTGTCCCGTAATTTTGCATATTTGCTCTTTCTTGAATCCTTTGTCTCGCAGTCGATTAATGACAGTCGCTCGGATCGAATGGTTTGTGTATATCACTTTGAGAGTTTGGATTCCTCGGAAATGGTGCTCATCATTTCACCCAAAAGATTTTTCCCTGTGACTGCTTTCTGGTAGTACCACAATCCTGCCTCAATCATTTTCTCATTTTCTATAGGTTTGGGCCACATTCTGTTAATCCAACGATTTTCTAATTTTCTTTTATAAAGACGAAATGCAACAATTGGACATTTGTTCGGCTGATCTCTGTCGTCATACATTTTTGCTTGCTTCATATCCCAAAATTCCTTTGTATTCAAAGACGCTTTGACATTCTTTGACAACAGATTTTCATTTATTTTGAGATATGTTTTATTGTTTGAGTCACAACATAGAACAAAGCTGGAGATCGTAAATTGACGCATATTTTCTCGTCCACGCATTCCAAAATGGTACTCGGTATTAAACCAAATTTCTTTCTGGAGCCTGTCAGGTGTTCTTCTGTGAAAGTATGTTAAAAGAAGTCTGAAGTCATCTTCGTTAATTTCAGATGTTTGCTGCGGTGGTGGCTGTCCGCTCTGCAAAAAATGACTCATTGAAGCCAGCATGTTGTTTGCAGTTTGAAGCATAACTCCATTGAAAATGTTGACGCTTCGATTAACTGGCGCCTGTGTCAAATAGCGATGTATACCAGCTCTTATACTTATGAGAGTACGTGACGAGTAGTAGATCCATCTTTCTTTCTAAGTTGACTATAGTAGAATCGGAGATATGAAGATAGGACACTCACAGGCATAGTTTCAATATTGTCTGGTAAGTTCTTCGTTGACAAAAGTTGTTTTAACTTTCTAGAATATGACTTTGTTTGTTGTGCTGTTGACTGAACTTTCATTTCTTCTTCTATTCTGTTCATTTCCGCTTGAATTTGATTACCTAACTCAGGATATTCTTGTTGTGGAACGATATCTGCTTCTGGGTATGTTACTTGATCCCTTTCTCTTGTAATTTCTGCTGTGCCACTGGTCAAATTATTCAGTTGTTCAGTGGTGAGACCCGAAATGATACCAGTCGGCACAAATTCATAATTGATGAGATCCATACTTAATAAATCCTCTTCAAACATATTATCATCAAATTGCTCATCGGCATGCATCGTCAATTCAGACTAAAATGAATCTATAACAGTGATTTTGTATAATTGAAGCATGCATTCCTAGATAGATATCAATGTCCTAGGCTAGGAGCCTTTATTTAAATCTACCTAGATATTACATTTGATTTGCATATTATTCACTGATGCATATTATTGACTAATAGTATATTTTAACACATGAAACATATTATTGACTGATAGTGAGTGTCATAGCATTTTACATTTCAAAGTAGATAACAATAGAAATATAGACTTCTCTTTCGGTCAATAATATGCAAAATAATCGGGCACTTCGTGCCCTCTTATTTTGCTATATTATTGACCTCACGATCAGTCTATATTCCTACATTGTTTGAAATCTGCCTTGCTTTATTTGAAATTTGCCTTGAAATGGTGTTGTTTCAATTACGTGCAGGCCTGCAACTTACATGTACATTGATGGTCAAACATGTACTGTACATATTGCTGTAGGGCATCTAGAGAAAATATGCGGTAGCGATCGGCAAACCAACTTTGACCATTAAGCGAGACAGTGATGCAGGTCACGTACAATGGTTCGATTACCTCTTATTTGTCTTATGTGTCGCAATGAAGGAACTACAGTGAATAGCATGATGATACACATTTATTTGAGTCGATAAGCGACTTAGTCCCTGAATGCATGCATATTAATGATTCCTAAATACACTCATGTTATGAAATATGAAATAAATTGCTTAATACACACATTACGATGCTTCAAATCTCATGTGCATCGTGTTACTAATTCATAAATTAGCAGGTATATGTTGCTATTATACATAACATCAATAAACATCATGCTTTCTGAATTATCTCAATAGACATATCATTAAAGTTTGGTAGACTACTTACTTTTCAATGAAGTTTTGAGTCATGGGACAGGAGAACAAACGCTTTCTTGTCGTTTTGGATGCCATCCGAAAGGCTTTTCTCCTCTCTATCTTTCAAATAAGTTCATCCATGAAAAGTTGTAAGTCGCAGAATTTGCAGAGATTGTCGCTTGCCGTACCTTAAAACATGAGATTAAAATACGTGCACTATAATCCGTCGTGAATATAATACACTATCTCTGATCGGAGATGTAGACCGGCAGGAAAAAGGTCACTCATTATAATGAAATATGTATGCGTTGGCTTTCCAGCAGATATGCTTTCCAGGTGTTGCTCTGAGTCATCAATCGCAGTCTAGTGCTGTCATTCTATCTTTTACATTTTCAAGTGATCTCTTTAACATGCGACGCCGTCTTTGTTTACCTGATACACGTTTATCTCTCATCCAAATACGCCAGAAAACATGGATAAAGACTGTCCATGACAAGTTGTATATGTTTCTTTCATTATCAAATTGACGCTTATCATAATTGAACTCCAAACTCTTGGCAAAACTCATGGCGTTGATGGATTGAAGTGCATGCATTGTTTATAATAAAAGGACGCAAATGCTTTTTACATAGCAAAAAATGCTATTATCAGTGTAATAATGAAATAGATTACAAAAGGACCATAATTATTGTTATATACAGGGTGGATACCATACCTTGTCCGATATATTTTCAGAAAAAACGACAGGTTTTCCAGCTAACATTTATTGTATCTAGTAAATCTAGTAAACTAGCATGTATCATAGGTATCAGAAAAACCATGTTAAAATAATACTTACAATAAATTTTCAAAATGACCGCCGTTTTGTCCCACACAAAGTTCACATCGATGAATGAAATTCCTATATGATTTTCTTAGCATAGATATAGGGATCCTCGAGTTCCTTTTCAATTTGCAGTTTGAGTTGTTCATTGCCTTCGAAGCTGAATGAATATAATTATTCTGGACATTACTCCACAAAAAGAAATCGCAGATGGTTAGGTCGGGAGATCTGGTGGGGCCCCTGAATTGGACCACTCCTTCCAATCCATCGGTTGTTCAACCGATCGTTAAGCAAGTTCCTTGTCTGGGTACTAAAATGGGGTGGAGCGCCATCTTGTTGAAACACAGAGTTGCGGTGAGACCGGCGAGCAAGAACAGGGAACACTTCCTCGGTCAGAATGTCACAGTAGCAATCACTTGTCATTTTTTCTTCACTAACGTTCACTGCTATAGTGCCATTAAATGATATCGCGACGAATACGGTCAGGCCCCTCGATCTTATGGGTACCTCGTCATAGACATGAGGATTGTCTGTCGCGTAGTAGAATTATGGGAAAAGTCATGTTAGTGCATTGTGATGATTCACGCGACCGGACATGTTAAGTGTGCAGTAATCGGAGAAGATGATTTCGTTAGACAATGAACTCTCTTCACTGTTCTTTCGAAGGATGTTTTGCCAAAAAACAAGTCTTGCCTCTTCAATATGGTCGAAAATTTGCTGCATTTGATGAACCTTGTATGGTGTATTCTTCTTGAGAGTTTTCCCGACTGTCCTATGTGAAATTCCGACATCCTTTGTGATCACTCATTGTGATATACGAGGGTTGTCCATAATGGCGTTCACGATCGAATCCTTCTTCTCATTCAATACGCAAGAAGCACGATTTCATGAGCTGGATCGAGGTAAGATGGAACCGGTATTGAGGAACTTGTCGGTCCATCGTCTGATTGTTCTTCCATCAGGTGCTTCTTCTCCATATTCCTCATAGTAGCGTCTTCTTGGTTGTTCGCTGTTTCCGTAAGCTATACAGTAAGCAGCCAGTCAAACATTTCGTTCGACGTTTTCAATTTCGTCATAAAGTGAAGCACCTGCACTGATCGGCGTATATAATCAACTCGCACGTGCGATTTAAAATTTTGAATAAACTTCGTAGAATTTGAAACTGCAAACATCATCGGATGATCGCGAACCGCAAGAAAATATAAATTTAAGTGTAAACATAGATATTTTCTGCAAGTATAAGCATTGAATTTGATTAAGACATTTCATTATTTACATCATAAAAATCGGACAAGGTATGGTATCCACCGTGTATTATTGATAAATATAGCATAATAAACTATAAAGCACCCAAGCAATTCATGTATCTTTCATATCATACATTTCAAAATTCATGCACACACATAATTGCATAGTAGATCATAGGAGCAATTTATTGTTATAATAGATAATCTCAAGACTGCAATCATGAATAAAATATGTCTGCCAAATAGAAAAAGCTATCAATTGATGCAGCGTTCAAATAGATCGGAAATGTAGGTTTATTAAACAGAGAGCATTGTTAGCAATCCATCGATGGAGCTACCGTTCACACTATTATTTTATGATGATTATACATTCTTGTTTGTGCGTTTTATGTGAGTCGTCAAATATTTAATAAACCGCTAATGGATGGATGTCATTACTTTAGCTTTATTTAATGACAACAACATAATTATACAATTATTTTGATCAATTGCATTAAATTTGCTCATAATTTTGTCAAGTAGTGAATAATAGATTATTAATGAACATTAAATTGATTGCTAAAAATTACATAATTGATTAGCTATCATATAATTATGATGATTGCTTATGAACCACCATACTGACACAATCATTTGTCTGTGGCAGCCGCTAACAATTATCATAGATCATACATGTATATGCCAACAGCACAGGAATGCTCAACGACATACATGTAGAATTATCAAAATATAATCTTACAAACAAGTTGATGCAACAGTTCCTGACGAAAATTTCTTAGAGAACGTGAACAACAGATCCTTCAAGAATTTAAAACACAAACAATCCTTAAGGAAAATCTTTCAAGGAAATCAAGGCTCAATCAATCCCATAGGAAAATCCTTCAAGAAATTTTATTGTTGCAGGACCGATATTTTTCGTAAAATAGCTTAGAAATCCTGAAGAAAATAGTCAGTCGGGGAGAGATCGTAACGCGGCTTTCAGATTTGCAATCCTCATAACTTTCTGCATCTGATGGGTGGGTTTATAGCAAAAGTTGAGACACGTTCCCTTTTTTAAGTTTTTGACACTTAGGTTTTTGCAGGTTTTGGACGTTTTGGGATGAGAAAGTCCATTTTTCGGGATGAAGGAGTCTTCAGAGAGGAAAACCGGGGCCAGATTCGGAATCTACGTGAAATTTTGGGTCGGGCAAGTTGTTTCCAGCTTAGTCGGACGAGACTTGGAAAACCGACCCCCCGGCAGGCAGACTTTGGTTTCACGGTTTTCTCTCTAGAATTGGAACGAGAGATCGTATGAAGAAACGGCTTTCAGATTTGAAATCTTCATAACTGTCTGCATCTGATGGGTGGGTTTATGACAAAAGTTGAGACACCTCTCCTGTCGTGTTTTTGAGACTTGGGATGTGGCAGGTTTTGGACATTTTGGGATAAGAAAGGCCATTTTTCGGGATGAAGGGTGCTCGCATGGAAAACCCGATGGCAAATTCGGAATCTACGTGAAATTTTGGGTCTGGAAACTTGTTCCCAGCTCCATCGGATGAGAATTGAGAAACCTCACCCCTCCCCTTCCCCTCCATGCTGGCCGGCAAGCAAGCAAGCAGACCTGGAATACCAGAGAAGGGTTTTGGAAATGACGGGAAGGCAGGAAAGACTTGTGATATTTCTCGACCGACTTCTCTCGACTATATAAGTGGAGTCTCCACCGACAGGCATCAGTTCAATCGCCAGTCGAGATATACGTAGGTGAACTCCGGATCTCCGATGATAGCATTGGAAATCTCCAAAAACCGTGTTTCCGTAGGATACCAAGGCAGATTTTTCGATTGCCGCACTCACCTAAGTTGTCAGAGTGAGTGGAGAGCCAGGAGATGGCTTAGTCTCCAGGCCATCGTAGTAGGCCCAAACTTTAAACGCATGTATCTTTGCTTGTAGGAATCGGATGGACTTCGTTCAACGTTTGTTGGAGAGCTCATGATTCAGGTCAAGTCATAGACTACTTATAAACGTTTTATAGGTGGTGCTAAACTGCAGAAAAATTCAAATTCGCTATTTTTGGAGGTTTTCTGGGGGTTTCGACCCTGTTGAAGTGAACGAAGGGATTTATAAGTGTCAACGAGCAAGTTTTCTTATGGCTTGAACACTAAAAAATATATAGAGAGAGAGATGTCATGTATTCTCATTTGCCTTTCGCAAGTGCATGTTATGGAGAGCTTCGCTGTAATATTCCAATGACAGGGTGTTCCTTCGGGACAGCGGATGATGCCGTAGTGACAAGTGTGGAAAGGGAGTGTGTCATATTTTAGACCGAAACCTCTGAGGCAACTCATGTTGGGCATTTGACACAGTTCTCAACGTAGCACTTTGAACGCCAATCGGTTGAGTCTTAGCTATCTTGTCATGGGTGGCTTATAAACATCTCCATTGCAAAACGCTTGTGGATCACGACACGGGGATCGCGACTGCTATCAGGCCACTCTCCACATTAAAAAACGGCTGGCTATCAAGCTGAGAATAAAAGGCAACGACTTGGGATGTTTCCTCTTGTAAACACTCCACCGGTTTTTATGTCAAAATCGGGGCCCAGATACCAACACAGTGACATGATGCACGCTCTGTCCGCCCGAGGTTGGATTTGTGGGTCGAGGCCTTGGAACTGGGATAAGATCCCCTCTGAGTAATGCCTGCAACGGATTCAAGAGCTTAACACCTAAACACGGCTTGCCATCACGCCACTCTCCAAGTTAAACACGACTTGCCTCTGACGATCTCATGATCAATGCAAGCCTCGGTGGCTATCTGCTTCATATGGAGAAATGAAGAACTGCCTTTTAATGCAACTTGAGTTCTTTTAAGAACTGTCTCTATCGCCGAGGCTAAATGATGAAGGGATGAAACGGGAGGTCACCCTTGCACCACATGCAACACACCACAGACTTCTCTCTTCTGTAGCAAGCAATCTCTTATCATACGAATGAAAAGTCGTGCTTCAACTATTTCATCCACACTTCAACATGGTAGGAATGTTTTATAGAAGGTGTTAGATTTAAGAGAAATCAGCATTAGAATGTTCAGGTTTTATGAAAACAGTCGCCTACTGTAGTGAGAATGTGTAGAAGGATGTTTCATAAAAGCCATGTTCACCGCAGCGCTAGAATGTTTTATCATAACGTACAGATTTACACCAGTCGTTTACACCAAAGTAAAACAGTATAGAATGTTTTATAAAAGCAGTGAATAGCTTGCGCACTCACAACAGTAAGTTCATCATTATCAAAAACTGTCGTCTACTGCAGTGAGACTGAAGGAGAGTTAATTATGATGTTTCATAAAAGCAGTGGTTACCAGTGCTAGAAAGTTTTATCTAAATGGTTTTACTGCACTGTGTAGATTGCTTTGCAACTTACTCTCACAGTGTTAGAAGGTTTTATGTTGAGTGGAGACAGTTACCAAATGTTCCCCTGTTAGAAAATTCAAACTCCATGACTGTGGGATCACTGAATACTTCAGAATGTCAAACACATTTCCACTCCTATGAAAAATAACTCGAAAAGTGTACGCATGCAAAGGGAACTCTAGCTCGTCTGTGATTGGACGAGAGGTCTGATCTATTCACAGCTTTGGAAAATCTCATAAAAGGGTGCGCACAAGCTGTGGTCTTCACACTTATATTTCACAAGGTGAGTGTCGGTGAGCTCTTAACCTGCTATCAGGTTGGTTTTCATGTAACCTCTTGCTATCAAGAGATTCACTTCTGCTCGTAAAACATATCATCGCTGTAATACCTCCTTTGTTCGGGCGTTCCTTCGGGACGGCGGGTACTGCCGTAGAGGGACTGCGTTGCACGGGTTGTTCGTCGTTTGTTAGACTGAAACCTCTGAGCCGTTGCTCATGTTGGGCGTTCGACTTCATGCTCAACGTGACGCTTTCTCTCGTCAAGTCAGAGTACTTCAGCCATTCGACAAAGGTTAGTCTTTATGATATAGAGTGGAGTGAAACGCAGAATTACGTGGTTGAATGATTGGTCACATGATTAAAGTTGACTAGGGAAGTGAAATGATTCTCATATTATTTTTTGTTTAGTGATTGAAGTCCTGCAATTAATTGTAAATTATCAACTCTCCGTCATGGAATTTAACAAAGTTGAAAGTATTTGTGTCAAGGATGAGGTTGACTAACTCTATTACTAACATCATGAGGGTGAACATCAACGAGAGTATTCATTTTAAACATAAAACAAGATCCGTCACTTCCCCTATTTCATTCAGTCTTAAACCGAATCCAGAATTTCATTGTGGCAGTCTGCTTATCTTTGCTCCCATTCTTTTTCAGTGCATGAATGCATTCGTAATGGGGAACCCGTCCCCAAGGAGCAATCGGGGAAGCCTATGAGCGGCTTGGAAAGTGTAAGTATCATTGACATCTCATGCTCAGATTATTTATTATCCATGTCTCAATCTCTAATCTCCTATTCCTCTCTACAGATTTGGCCAAGATGAAGAAGTGGGAAGAAGCCGCGGGGAATTTCTGGCCCTACCTCCCAGCCCGTCTACGTCCGCTCAACCGCCGACTCCTTTGTCGACCTCGGGCATCGTCATCGCCCCACCTCCACCGCCTACTCCTTCACGGGCTACCCGTCGTCACATCCCTCCGACACCTAAGCCAAGGACCTTACCACCCTCGGCCCCTGTCCGGTATCGGAGGTCCCACTCCTACCCTACTCCGCGTCCATCCTTGCTGCCGGAGATCAATTCACTTGATGGTAAGTGTGATGGGAAAGGGGATGAGACTTAAATGCATGTTCATTATTTCAAAACACTAACCTCTTTTCCTTTTCTCAGCAGATCTCGCAGCTTGCCTCCTGGACGGAGACGTTCCCTCTCCTCCAAACAACACCCCTGCATTGCCACCACCACCGCCCGCTGCAGCGAACGAACTCCCTCTCCTCTCCGTTAAGTCGGTGGAGAGATTGCTGTAGGAGCAGGCCATCGAAGTGGTGGATATCGAAGAGGAGATGGAAGTGGAATAGGAGCTCCGATGCCGGCGGTGTAACTAGATATTCGCCTCAGCCTACAGTGAGTTGTCACACCGCTGGCAACGCCTGCAGGGGAGGAGCCCAGCATCAACCTCGGCGGCCCAAGTGTGAAGGTTGTGGACGCATGTTCTACAACAGCACCAACTTACAACGTCACATAGAAGGCGGATTCTGTGGCATTGTGAGGCAACCACCGACGACAACAGGTGGGAAGCATCCTTCATCGCACGTCGGCTATTCCTCTTCTTCGTGTCAGAAGACATTTCCTACAGAGTTTGTTCTTTCTTCGCACACACTCTTTCACACACATTCCACTGAGCTTTACACTGACAACAACGTTACTCTAGGGCTGAGCAAGTTTTCCCCTGAGAGGCTCGTTTGTGACGATGAGTTAGAAAGCTCTGAAGCTATACAGGATATTCATCCTTTCTTGATAAATAATATAGGTCCAATTAATCAAATGTTGACGAGCTTGGACAGGTTTTTGCTCAAAGGCATGTTTTATCTCACTGCTCGTTTCAATAAGGTAGACAGTAGCACGGGAGAAGTAGAGTCCACTGTCACAATTAGGATAGCCTCCTGTGCTGCTGATCTCATAGGTGATGTGAACGAGTGGATAGAGAGACATGCTACCTATCTCGTCAGCAACTTAAATAAATTCTGAAAGAGACAGCGATTTGGCTTTTGATAGGATAGAGAAAGTAGACATTAAAATCAATCTCTTAGAAAACTTACAAGGGAGCGGTTGTTTCACCGCACTGGCTGACAAAAAGGCTGTCATCAATGTAGATTTTCAGTCCCAGTGTTTTAAGTATGCAGTTCTCTCAATTCTTCACTATGAAGAACTTCGTCATCATCGTGAAAGAGTCACTCACCATCGCGAATGGGAGCTTAAGTTTGATGAGTTAGATATCAACACATTAGATTTTAGAGACATCACCCAGTTTGAAAAATTAAGTAAAATTAGGATAGTCGTCCATATATGGGAGAAAGGTCTGAAGGGCGGTAGGTATAACAACCGCCAAAGTATCTTCGACCGGGTTGTCAATCTCCTCGTGTATAGCGACAACCACCCAGAATGGCACTATTGTGGCATTCCTAAAATTTCAAAGTTGCAACGCCACCAACAAAGTTATGATGACAAGCATTACTGTGATCGCTGCACACGGCGTTTCGCATCCAAGCCATTTTTTGAACAGCATTACTAGTGGTGCTCTCGGGGTAAACTTCAAATGGAAGTCATGCCCAAAGATAAATTTTATAGGTATGAAGAAAACAGCAATGAGCTCAGTCCCATATGTACCATCTATGCGGACATTGAATGCTACATTGAACAAGAAGACCAAACGTATGAGCCAGCAGCCATTGCCTGTTATGAAGTATATCAGAATATCAGAACGTTTATTCTCAAATTGAAAATACGTTTCTGGGGGTGATAAAATGATAACAATGAAATTGACAAGTCAATGAGGGCGCTGATGATATACATAAATAATGAGAATACATACATGTAGATCCACTTGCGTTATTACGATGCGCGAATAGTATGGAATATTTACAAATGATGTCGATGTGTCATGAAAAGATGAAAACTATGAATTAAATGCTGGAAGGAGAGGACAATCAATGGTTCATGCATTTCAGTGATTGAAGCTAAATCACGAAACAGCACATTATGGTAATTATAACCACACTAGCAAAGACTTATATATAAACAGCATGATTTTGTTATATGTTTCATTAATGGGTGGAATCCCAGATTACTTTACATCAAGCTATATAATCCTAATTATTAAGAGGTCCGGAACAGAATGCTATTAGTAAATAAGCAATGCATGTATGTCATTGAGCAATGTGCATATATCATGTTAATCAGTAGTAAATGATAATGCAATTCATCTTACCTGCAAAGGATCGCGATTTATGAAAACTAAATACATTAAATTGGCGATGTTCCGAACCTCGGTGACTTCGTGTATGCTTCGAAAGCTAGACTGGAAATTCTAGTGCGATGTCTCGCTCTTTGTTGCTGTTGAACTGTATTCACCCTGTCAATCGATGTTACAGCCAAATTTGCATTGTTGCAAACCAACATAGCTTTAGTTCTGACGTCATTTGCCGCTTTGATATATTTACTTAACTTAACACTGCTTCCAACATTCAATCTTTGTAACAAACCATAGAAATTTTGCTTCGAAACATTAATAAGATATGGTATGTAACGCAATCTGATATCATTATACACTGAACATTCACAAATAAAATGAAATACAGTTTCTATTGTTCTATCATTGCACAAACTGCATATTCTTTCTTCATATTCTAATCTATTTCTATAACTTCCTGTTCTTACCGCTGAAGTGTGATTTCCACACATCATTTTTAACAATGGTGCTATATCTTTATGTGCTAAATTTAGGGTCAGATAATGTTTTATTAAGCAATCAAATTGTGCTGATTGCAAATAATCGGTTCCAGTACGACTTCTTTTGGCGTCATTTATCCATTCAGTTCTAAAATGTTCAGTCAATCTAGTTTTAATAATATTTTTACATTGTCCAATAGTTAAATTTCAGTTGATTATGTTTTCTTCAAGATGTGATAGACTTAATCGCTTGATAAGTTCTCTTATTCTCCAAGACCATGTATATGAGTAGTTATTGCTATTCGAACTGAGTGAAATATGATGAAAGCAAATTTTCATAATACATTTATTCTGACTAAAAAGAATTCTAATCCAAAAATTGATTGCTGCTTTATAGAAATAATATTCTAGCGGGAGTAATCCAAACTCACCTATCAAACGGTAGTTTGCAGTTGTAGCTGACAAATGATAGAAACGTTTATAGAATTGAAACTGCATTTTATTTAATTCAGACAATTTGTTATGAAAGCAAAATTCTCCACCGTACATCATTTTTGATAAAGCTAGCATTTCAAAGGTATTCCTTACAATTGTTCCATTAACTTCTCCAAGTTCTTTCAATTTTTTGTTGGTTAGGTAGGCTGATTGATTTCCTTTTATAGTTAGTGAAAGTAAATGTTTTTTAGTATTATTTGATATCCAAATTCTAAGTATTTATGTTCTTTGACTATTTCGATTTGCTTTGTATAATTGTTTAAGTTAATATCTAAGTAGTCATTTTCAGATGCAACATTATGAATCATAATTTTCGTTTTGTCGTAATTAATTTTAAGACCATTGACGTTGCAAAACTTGTCGACTATTTCTATTTGCTTGAGCAAGCCAGCTTTATCATTACTCATTAGGAGACTGCATATATCAGACATGGTATGTGAATACTGTCAATTGTCGCGGCATTTGTGGTTTCAATATCTGCGTAAATTTCTTTCGCCAAAGAGTTCATGAATATAGAAAATAGGGTTGGTGATAAACTATCTCCTTGGGGTAGACCCTTTTGTCGATTAGATGCTTCAGATTCAACACCATCGTACAATATTTTATATCTTTTATCCGTAATTAATCTTTTCAGAAGGTGGAGAAAATTACTGTTTGGAAGCAATGAATGCAGTTTTTCTTTAAGTATTGCTTTGGGAATCGAATCAAACGCTTTTGATAAATCTATGAAACTTACATATAAGGAATGTTTACTATTTTTGTAAATTTGCAATATTTCTTTTAATATATAAATATTGTTCATTGTTGAGCTTCCCTTTTGAAATCCTGTTTGACTTAGATGAATGACATCATTTTCTTTTAGCCATTGATTTAATCTTTCATTCAAAATTTTTGTCAACAATTTTTCGACATTTGAACTTAAATTTATAGGACGATAGCTAGATATGACGTTCTTATCTCCTTTTTTGTATACAGGTACTATCCAACTTTCAGCAAATGGGATTTCATCTTCATTATTTAGTAATTGATTAAATAATAGCAGCAATATAGGTAAAGTGTTCTCTGATTCTTTAAGCATTTCTGATGCAAGCTCATCTGGTCCGTTTGACTTGCCGTTTTTTGTAGCACTTGGATACTTTTTTATTTCATTCATTGTTATTTCTTTATCTAAAATTTTATTTGAAATTGTATATGTCAGCTCGATTACTGCCTTACTTGTCATGTGCTGCAAAGGTATATCGGCATTCCTAAATTCGTTTAAGAAATTAACTGAGTTTAAAGTACTTGTGATGAATTTTTTCTTCTTGTTGTTTATCAAATGCCAGTATGTCTTATGATCATTACTTTCTCTTGCAATTATCAATTTTTCTAAATTATCATTTATCATTTTCTGCTTTTCTTTTCTTATTTCTTTTTGCAATTTTTTTCTTGAATACATAAGTTTTCGCAAACTTTCATTAGATTTGTCTTTTTTGTATATTGCAACATCTTTCCTGTAAATTTTCCTTAATTTTGTTATATTTTTAAAATATTTTGATCGATGAATTACTTTTTTAGAATTATTTGCACAATTTTTAATTGTTATCAATTCCCTATATATCTCACTCGTATTTATAGAATTGGTTGTTAACTCATTTGATAATTCTGAGCATTTTATATTAAGCATTTTTTGATCAAATTTTAGACTGTTTTCTTTCGTCCATTTGTAAGGAAATGTTCGCTTATTTTGAAACGTTGGATTCGATATCCTCGATTCCTTGTCGAATACTACTTTTAGTTTAATTTTCATCTGTGAATGATCAGTATACCAAACGGGATTACCAATTTCAAATTCGTTTAATAAAGTTAGTATGGATTCTGATTTGATCAAGTAGTCAATCATGGATTTTTTTACAACACCATTTTGAATGCAGTGAAATGTACACTTTCCTAAACAGTCGCTATTCTCAAATCTTCCGTTTGCAATAATCAAGTTAGTCTCATTACAGAAAGTAAGTATATCATGGCCATAGTTATTAATTATTTTATCTTCTGACTTTCTCTTTGTTGTCGTTTTCAGTACCAATTCTGCCATTTAAATCTCCAAATATTATTATGTTCTTCATTTTGTGTTCAAGAATATGATTTTTGATGTTCTGGTAAAAATCTTTATCTTTATACTTTGATTCCCTGTTGCTTCTATAGCATGCTATTAAATATATATCTCGTAAGTATTCGTATTTTTTACTTGTAATTTTAGTAATCATCAGTGTTCCTTTTTCATTCACGACATTTTCAAATTCTAGGTTATCCAAGTTGTCCTTCATTTATACTGATACGCCTTTCATGTTTCTTCCTGTTTTCAATGATTTCTTCCCCATGGTATGTCGACCTGAATATCTATTTATTATGGGAAAATTATCTTCCTCCTTCAAATGTGTTTCAGAGAAACAGATTATGTCTGCATCCATGTCCTTCATCATATCAGCATCATTGACTTTACTATCATTCAAACCGTTTATATCTATATAACTGATGTTTAATTCATCGCTTTCTTTTTTTCGTCCTCTCCTTCAAATGATGCGCCAATAATAAGGTGGTACAGGTGAGTGTTGTCTAGTGTTTGTGTCTAGCACGCGTGTTGGAGTGTAATAGCTGCGTCCATTTTCATCTTCCACTCTTGACACTCTAAATTTGTCTTCTTGTACTCTTCTCTCTCTATCAAGATCGCATCTTCTGTTTTCTCGATTTCTCTCATTTTCATATCTGTACTGATTTCCAAATTCTCGATGATTTTCGTTTCTTTGTCTATCATTATCATATCTTCTGCTGTTATTATTTCTGTATCTGCTTCGATTATAATTTCTTTGACGATTCCATGGCGCACGATAGCAGTTTCGTTTATGGTGGCCTCTTCTGTTACAGTAGAAACATGTGATGACTCTCTTATTGAATCTTGACTGCCGATGTTGTTGTTGAGCTTGATGTTGTTCTTGCGCTTCTCGTTGATGTTCTGACTGCTGGATTTGTTGATTTTGTTGTTGCTGCTGTCCAAATTCCGTGTTTTTCTTTGTTTTTTTCGATGATATTAATTTTCTTTAATAAGTCAGTGATTTCATTTCTTACTTCATTTTCTTCTGCGCTGTCACTTTCACTGCTGTCATCATGTAAGCCATATCTTCTTCTTTCTTCCTTTCTGGCATTCAACTTTAGGTGGTCTATTTCTCGCCTCAATTTATTTAGTTCGTCATCTTTGCGATTGATCAAGTCTTCGAGTACAATTATTTCTTCATTTTTCTGCTGCATGTCTTCAACATTTCTTTGTAGTTTTCTGATCTTTTCGTCTTTCTCTTTCATTTCAATATCGTAAATGTTGATGGCCTTTAATATATTTTCTCTCTCATCTTGACGCTTCTTTTTATCTTTTTCGAATTCAGTGTTACTTGCTTGTGTTTTGAACGTTTGATTGTCTGTTTGTGTGTTCTGTGTTTGTGTTGTAATCGTTTGTTGTTCTGTCTTGTGGTGTGACGTAGCTATTTGTGTTAAATGTAAAATGTCTTTGATTTCAGTGGGGTATGTGCTGGTAATGCAAATTTCACAAGAGTATTTTCTTTTCATTTTGAAATACTTTGTCAGTTCGTAGCTAGGAAGATAAGTACGGTGCACATGAAAGAAGTTGCTACAATTTTCACACTTGAGAGATGGATCTATTTCTTTCACCGATTGCTTACAGCATCCACATCTACCAAAAACTTTCTTCGTAGTTGATGGTTTAGTGGAGATTATATAAGATGTTGCAGTATCCATAGTTGATCTTGTTTTGATTCTGCAAAGGATCGCGATTTGTGAAAAACTAAATACGCTAAATTGGCGATGTTCCGGACCTCGGTGACTTCGTATATGCTTCGAAAGCTAGCATCCATACTATATAGTATAGCATCCATACTATAGGAACCAAAATAAAATGCATGGGTTGAAACGCGAGGAGTGCGTTCAAAACTTCCTCAACTTTTTAGATAGGAAAGCCCGTTTTCATCAACGGTATGAAACGGAGCTGACTAGGAAACCCATGTGCTTCACAGAAGCCGATAAACTAAAATTTGATAGGACCACGGAATGTCCCCACTGTTGTTCATCCTTTGATGATCAGCAACATAAGAAGGTGATGGACCATTGCCATCTCAGTGGTAAATTTAGGTCTGCCATATGCAGTAACATGAAACTTAGGCTCAAACGGCGAGCGCTCCCCGTCATCTGCCATAACTTTAAATGTTATGATGCTCACATCATCATTCGCCATGGATTCGGTAAAATGAAATCCTGGTCATCCAAAGTGATTGCACAAAGTAAGGAAAAATTTATGTGCATCACTGCCAAAGTACAAGTCGATAAGACGAAGGAGGTGAAGCCTGTCTTCTATGACATAAAGTTTCTAGACAGTTTTCAATTTATGTCTTCTTTCTTAGCCGCGTTGGCTAATAATTTAGAAACACTTCCCCTCACTCAACATTTAAAGAAAGACTATCCCAACATAAGTGATAGTCTGATGCGACAGAAAGGGGTGTTTCCTTATAGTCATTTTAGTTCAACGGACACATTGAAAGAAACATCCCTTCCGTCCATTGATAAATTTAAAAATGATTTGACGGGTGAGGACTGTTCGCTGGATGACTATAGGCATGCAGAGCAAGCATGGTTAGAATTTAGGTGTCGCACTTTTGGTGACTACATGCTTGCTTATCTAAAATTAGACGTTTATCTGTTGGCTGACGTGTTTGAGACTTTTAGGAAAGTCACATTGGAGCCGGACGCCTTGGACCCCGTCCATTTTGTAAGTCTACCGGGTTTGTCCTATCAGTCAGCCTTCAAGATGACGAAAGAGAGAATACATTTACTGCAAGATGCAGAAATGTACGTTATTTGAACGTGGTATTAGGGGTGGCTTAACGTTTGTCAACAAACATGTTGTCAACAGCACCCAAGACATAGGATCGACCACACATTTAATGCAAAAAGACCAGAATAATCTATATGGAAGTGCATTATCCAAGCCTTTGCCACAGTCGGACTTCCAATGGGTGGAGCCTCACGACATTGAGCACTTCTCCAATCCAGCACACATGGTACTGGAAGATGAAGCCGACATAGGTTATTTATTTGAAGTCGACCTCATCTATCCAGAGTGTATTAAGAATAAACAGTTGATTTTCCTCTCGCACCCGAATCTGGTATAGTGAGTCCAGATATGGTCTCTGCCTTTGTCAGAAACGGGCAGAATCCAAGAATCCTTTCGAAAAGGACTTCTTTAATTTAAGAATGATGCCTTCTTTTGTAAAACCATGGACGATGTAAGAAACCGCATGGACTATCGTTTAGTGACTAATCCGGAAACGAGTATCAAGTTATGCCGCTCACCACTGTTTTGTCACCATGATGTCATTTCTGAAGACATCACTGGTTTTGAAATGTTAAAATCTAAAGTAGCACTCTGTAACCCTATTTACGTCGGATAAGCTGTCTTGTCAAATTAGAAATGTATAAATTATTTTACCACATCTTTAAGTCTTGCCCACTGATCCAACGTGTGGAATTAGTAGGAAGCGATACAGACAACTTCTTCCTGGCTTTGACAACCACTAGCCAAGTCAAGCAGGAAGACATTTTGAAATATTTAGCACCCAAGTTTGATAGTTCGAATTATCCCACTGACCATCCGCTTTACTCTACCACAAATAAAGCGAAGCCTAGCTGCTTTAGGGATGAGTACGCCGGCAAAGAGATAGAGGAGATGATCTTGCTTCACCCCAAGATGTACTCCATGAAACTAAAATCCACAGAGCTTTCCATTAAACGGGCGAAAGGCATCTCGAAGTCAATCGTTAGGAATATGACACATAAGGACTATCGAGATGTCATAAATTCTCTTAAAATTAAAAAGGTAGAAATGACCATTATAAAATCTGAGTCGTATCAAGTCAAAACAACGACCTTTAGGAAACGAGGCCTCTCAGCTTGGGAAGACAAGCAATGCTGGATGAGTCCTAATCATTCACTACCCCAAGGACATCCAGACACACATTTACCATCACCCAAGAGACAGAAACTTTCCCCTCCTTCGTCCGGCGATGTTTGATGATGAATGCTTCCATTCTGTTGTGGTTGATGTTTTGCTTTTTCACTACATGGCGTTTTCTATGGGGTGTTGTGCGTGAGCATCTTGTGACATGCGTCCATATTCATCGGTGACAAATCAAATTGTTTGCCTGACTTTGTTTTGTCTCTGTACATTTTCCTGCACTACAATGACTTTGTTTTCTCCAGTGATGAGTGAAATAAAAACTTTGTTTTCTAGAACCATCAGTATTTCCTATGTGTGGTGCCATGTAAATCGGCTGTGATGTTTAATAACATATCATGTATATACTGTGTCGTTTTCCTTTCACATAAAGTTGAGGTTCAAACAGGTGGGACTGACTTGGTAATAATGTCAGAATCATTTCACAGTTTCTAAAGTTAGAAACAATGTCATATCAATTTCAGTGTTTGTAAAGTTAGAAATAGAGTCAAATTTTATCTGACAACGTATCTTCTGGGTAATGGGATGACATGTTACTTTTCTGACTTGTTTCATCATCAAGCAATCATTCGCAAGAGTTTTTCTATCGGCAGGAAAACATCGCCCTATAGTTTTTCTTGCATCTTTATTTAGTTTTGGTCACTGACTTGCATGTCTATGAATAGTGCTGACTCATCATAAAGCGCCAGTCAATCTTCTTGATGACTTTTTCACCGACAAGTGTGTGTGTGGGCATTATTTATTCAGATGACTCATATCGATGGCGCATAAGTGAGAAATCGTAACCTTTTCACCGACAAGTGTGTGGGCGTTGGTTGACTCACATCGATGGCGCCTAAGTCAGACAGCGTAACCTTTTCACCGACAAGTATGTGTTGGCGATAGTTCATCAGACATGGGATGACTCATTCAAAACACATCATGTGGTTAACACGATTCTATTAACTGTGACTCAAACAGATAACGGATCAAAGATTTAACAATGTCAGCTACTTTACTGACATCACGCAGGCCGGTTATGACACAATATCCGTTGTGAAACACTGCAATATGTACAGGATGCCACTTCCGATTCAGAACGGCAGGAAAGAGTTCAATTTTATAAAGTATACAATGATTGCTGGTTTTAATGTGGTTTTAATGTTTGCTAAATTCACTATCAGCTTCAATTGAACAGACATTACTATATTCTTCAATGTCAGGGGATGAGACGTAGATGAGGTATGAGTGTTCGCATTTTCTTGACGACCTCGCAACACATGGACTGCATCACGAAATGAGAAAGGTTTCCAAGGACTTGTATTTTGCCGCAGCGAAAGATTTGAAGATTTCGGCCGTTGCTCATGCGAATGACCAACATTTGTGGACGACCGCGATGATACATTGAATCGGGAAGATGGGCGTGCAACTGTTCTAAATCGATATCTCTTCCGAGATTAATTTCGCACATAACGTTGATGATGCGGATGGGCAGACTCATGCTTCACAAAAGACATGAGGGTTGAGTGAACTTCTCTTTTGTACTTTTCCCATGAGGGGTTTGGAATAACGATGCAGCAGTGATCATTATGTAGAATCATCTCTTGAATGCAAATGAATGCAATGAATTCTCCTAAACGAATCATACGACACGAGTTGGACATTATAGCACGATGCAACCTTCGTAGTTGAAAGCTTTCTAGAGTTATCTGAAGTTGACGTTTCATATCATGAAATGCAACACACTGATTTTTCCATGACACATATAGGCATGCTGATAATTTCCACATGATAATTATTCAAAACTTAGTGAAGAGCTTCCTCAATGCATAAGAAAGATAAAGAGTGGTGTTCTTGTGTGGCATGGTGAGCGTAAATTTTTCCTTATTGATAAGGTGGCCGTTAAGGCCTTGGCCGATGTGCGTTCTAAGTGTGTGGAGAGTGTTACTGTGGTTGATCATCATCATCATGGACATCATTTTTGAAGGTCATAGGTCATTTTTGAACATACATGTATCTTCTTTCCATGATGGAAACTTGTGGCCGCTTCCCATTGTGTCGAACGATCTCTTTGAGAGTGGTGAGATTTTCTTTCAGGAATGTTTCAAGAGTATTGAATTGTAACCGTGTCCAATAGTCTAACGGCACACATACAGCCATGTCATACTGTGTTGAGACAACTTTTAGATAATCCATCCGATGACTTGGTGTTTTTATGGTAACGAATTTTCCGTGATGAGTTATCTTTCGATTGAAGGCATTTTTACCCGATGCTAAAGTAAGGGAGTTCAGTGTGCCCAGTGCGAGAGCAGAGGAGTTGATGGCTTCGAGCAACTGCATGGTTAGCGCAAGGACGGAAATGATTGCAATGATTCAGTCGTCCGTTTTAAGCCACACCTATCTCCAACCACATGCTTTTCTCTTTTAATGTTTTCCTGTCTTTCTTGCGTGACAAAGAGTGCTGTGTCATCACGCGTGAACTTTTCACCGTGTGGGGGGTTCATCTATAGGTTGACATGGCCCTATTCATGCACAATGATTGTCTTCTCACAACAAACAAAGTCGTTCTAGTCCTCACTTCACAAAGACTTTAGTGACACGCCCCTTTTAACGAACAAACACCAATTAGTAACAAAGCAGAATGACTCATGTTACGACACGCCCGCTTTACCGAACAAAGACCTATTAGTAACAAAGCAGAATGACTCATTTCGATCTATAAACCATTGAAAAGGTGATTCTCAATAAAAAGGGACCTTTTTTTCTTATTTCATTTAATCAACATGTTGACTGTCAAACAAAGTCGTTGTTGTAAACACACTCAGTTGAATCATTATATGTTTAACAACATATGCATTTTCCTTCCATCGTCTCTTCCATTCTATCCATAATTTTCTCTATATGTCGTGCATAAAATAGGTTACTAAGATTCTGCATTCTGATGCTGAATCTATTGCTCAGATTCACCATTCTGATCAATAGGATCCAAAACGAAAAGGCTTTTCCGAATCTTTCAACTCAATGTAGGCAATGAGTCTACTCTTCACATCTTGAGGTTGTAAACTCTCTATTAATCTTCTGAAGAGAGGAAGCCTTTTAGCTGCTGCCACTTTCATGTCATTAATCTTTACTTTAAATACAAGTTTCCAATCTTGTAAAAATCCATCGAATCCTTGTTGATCAATAGTCAAATCACACAAGCGGTTAGCTAATGTACGATATGTCATCATGAACGTTGTGAACTCTCACTAGATTCAATGTTGCTTCAATGACTTCCATTATGAATAAAGTAGAAACAACAAACATGTTCCACTGTAAGTTTATTCAACATCAGTCAAATGAAGTTGCTAAAGCAATCAGAGAGTAGTAAATACAATTCATGAAAAGATCATCACTCATTCGCAAGGAGTAAAGACATGTTCAGACTCTATTTACACCCATGCTGTTGACCATAATATAGATACAGTTCATAAACATCATAGAGACTACAATGCCAGCGTGAAGTGAGTTTTGCAATGTAGGTGGCTATATTTCTAGTATTACAATGTGATGGTGGTCTGTAAAGGTGATGCCTCTCACAGAAACATACAGCCATATCAAAAATCATTTCATCTCAAAACTTCTTTTGATCGCAATGCATATGATAGTCTTGTCTTACACGATCTACCCAACATGGTAAATATAAGTCATCAATGTGTAACTGAAGTGTTGCCGCTTCTCGTTCACTATCATTTCCTAATATTTTAACAATATGAAAACCTGACAGCCATCGTTTGAAATCACTTATCAAATACGTTTCATACACAAATCCAATATGAATCAAAATAGAAGGATCAAGTCCGTGCACATGACGTCGTGACCATTCGTCATGTGTGGAGGACAGTAGGCAAATCTATGATATACACTAACAACAGTTTGATCACTTTCTCTCACTGCAATAGCACTAAACTCCTGCATTGGAATCCCCTCACTGTCTATGAAGATGACAACCTACAATATCAAAAAGACTTAATGTACATTACAACATAATACATTGAGTAGGAACTTTACAAGGATGTCTGTCCTTCAAATATCAAAAGATACAAAGAACATGATTGCAATGTATTAATCAAAGTGTTTAAATATGTTAAGTGTGCAATCAACTCATTGCTCTAATGTATTTTTTGGCGACATGTCCGCCATCTTTTTTCGCCAAGATGATTTTCAGAAATTCACATTTACCAATTTCAAAAAGTTACTGTGGCTAAAATTTATGGCAACAACTCAATTTTTCAATTGATTCATACACAAAATTCATCAGGCTTCTCATATTTCATGCCAATTTTGCTGATGGACGTGTCATTTCTGAATGGTATAGCTTTACAGATGAAACAGTGGAGAAATTGCTTCATTTTGCGCTTAGATATTGTTTATCTACATATCTAAGATTGCATCTAGTACAAATATTTCCTGGAAAGAGAAGAAAGGAATCCTTGCTTGCTTTTTTAGTAACATTTTTTGCCTATGATGGATATGCTACGTTTCCCATCACAGTGAAGGTGAACTCTGCGTGGTTGAAGCACGTGACCCTTGTGTGTGTCCTAAAACATCACAGCATGCCCTTATTTTAGCGATGTCTTAAGTCACCGTGCCCAGAGTAACCAGAGTAACCAGCTGTTGGAAATTCCACCGTCATCATGAGAATTGAACGAGATGCTCCCACACAAATAACTCGACGTTTACACTTGTGACGTCATACTGAATCGTTGTCTGACTGTTGTTATTAAAGAGTATAGCAGACAGCGACAGACAATGACTCAGTGAGACTGTGTGAACGACAGGCTGAATGGCGCATGGTGTTATAAATTTTGCTGTGGAAGAATCATTCTGACCGCGTAAAATGGCGTCTGGTAAGTTGTTGTTAATGATGGTAGGTTCATTCAACTTAAATCGTCAAATTTGCGCAACACCTAGTGAAAGGTCACTGCATATAATACAGTTGATGTCTCATGAACACGGTTCTACATCTCAGTTAGCAAGAGTATAACTTTTCAGTGCCAATTCATTTATGTTCAACTACATAGTCCACTAAGACTCATTTATGACAAGGTTCATTGTTGACGTACATCCCATTCATCTAGTGGTTGATGTAGTATAAAAAATTATGACGCATTCAACTGGATCAGTAAGTCGGTCAAATTTTTGGCATATAATGAAACTAAAAGCAATCACCATAAATGCAGACAATGCGTTAATTTTCACCACGTGAACTATACATGAGCAACTAAATAAATTTCGCAAAAATGATCCGGTTCAACCCAGTTTACCACATGAATGTCATAAGAATAACTTCTTCCAAGTTGCGACGTTGAATAGTGAGCGTTCTTTAAGAACAGTTTCAGTAGGCCTATTTAAGAAAAAGGAATGGCAACTGACGAAGGGTGGTGCATTATGGGAGTTAGTACTTTCATTTTAAGAAAATAAGCGGTTCTACAGCCTTTTCAATCACCTAATATAAAGTTGATTTTGTATTGCCAACTCATGACCTGATTTGATGATGATTGATCAGACATTAAATGACGTATTATTCGCACGCAATGTTGCGTGTAAATAACCGAATAACTGAGGCCCAGTTATTCCCCCGTGAAAGTGTGTACCAACAGCCGAAACTATGCAGGGAGGTTATTTAGACGAGACAATTTGCCGAAATACGAATTATTTTGAACGGTTAAATTTTTGTATGACATCATGATTACTGCCAAATATTCTGCAAAATATTTTTTAGCAATGATCGCTAGAAGCACCTACTTCTTAGAAGTGGATATCTGTTGAACAAGTTACCCATGATTCATTCACAGTAGGGCTATCTTATTCATATAATACAGCTTGCCCTAATCGAATGAACCGGAAATTTCAGAGTTATGTATTTTGCACATCATTATCTGCTGAATCTGTCTCTTTAGCAATTATACAGCTTTCAATTTTAAATAAAATCGGTATGTTTGAGAACATCTTTTGGCATGTCAGAACATACAAATTGATGACCTTATATAATCTCTGTGAGTAGTCATATTCAAAAATTTCAAGCGGGCATTGATTACCTTGCTTCGTAGTTCGGGTGATGCTTTTTCACATCAGGTAAAATAGAACGAATCAGACACTGATGGCGCGAAATCTATTTATCTGCTCATTGATGGGCACTACAACATGATGATTTATGTCAGTGATTATTAATGTAGGTCTATGCATATGTATATGCACTTGTATCATAGGCTAGTGGGTATTAATGTAGGCCTACAGATAGACAACGTAAAGTTCCACAACACACCAAAAAAATTACAGACTTACATATCTAGTTGACTTCATCATAATTTATTGTACTATATCGATCGTCAAGTTAATCGACCACCTATCATAGCGAATCTAACATCTACTTGTAATGACGTTGTTCGCTATTGCTTGTTATTTTATTTTTTATCTAAGCTTATAGCCGAAGCTTAATAATCAACTTATTAAGAAGACTAATTTAGAAAAGGTCTTCCTTCAACCAAAAAATATACTATATGAACTGCAAGTTTACAAAATAACCACCATACATCTTATTTTGTGTACAGTATGCATTCATAGAATAAAGCATGCATGTGTGCTAGGATGAAACAAAGATCTCTCATAAAGCAGAAAAATAGCAAGTGAAAAATATGAAGCCTTAAAATACTATTTTAAATTCTTCATTATGAGTGCCTACAAATCATAAAAATGTAAACTTAACGCACTAATCTAAATGGATCGTTTCCTACAATCTGATGCAATACATAAGTTTCTTTGGTACTTATGGGTTATCTCTCCCAAATTTATTTAGAATCTGCAAGAATCGTCACCAAACTTCGAATACACGTACTTAAGCATATTTTCTACCTACATGCAAAATTCTATGCAGATCTGCAAGTACTTCTTGCATTAGAGACGATAACGTAAAGTGTAGCGATGTCAACAGCTTGATCTAACTTCGTCTGTTCGACGCATCATTGCTACTCGTGTATGCATTGTTCTCTCTACTTCTTTGTCTCATTCACTGCCATTTGAGGGATGTGGCGCGGTCATCATCGCTTCACGAGTTGTAGAGAAATGACTTTGTTAACCTCAAGAGCCTTCTGCTCAGACGTTGAGGTCACTGACAAGTCACATGAAGCTGCCGGCATCGCTGCACTTCAAGTCATCGCTTCTAATTCAAAAAGAACATATCCGATTTGCCAAAATTTGGTATGTGGCTAGAGATATCCCTTTATAACTTATATCCTTATTTTATATAACTTTATAATATAAATTTCGTTGGAAGACCTTTTGTGAATTGATACAGCCCATAATATTCTAACCGATAAAATCAAATCTACGTTTGCTTAATTCAAGTGTCCGATGTCCCAAATGCTTTAACTTGCTTCTGAATGTTTCGTGTTGATTTCCTTTTTTCTGTTGTGAATATAGTTTTATTTTTCAGCGATTTGCCGGAAGCCGAGGAACTATTGTGTTAATTGCTCAATATATTCAAATGCAATTAATGCAAAGTATCTGCAGCTTAAGGCAGGAGCATCATTCATCATCTGAATGTTTCGTGTTGATTTCCTTTTTTTCTGTTGTGAATATAGTTTTATTTTTCAGCGATTTGCCGGAAGCCGAAGAACTATTGTGTTAATTGCTCAATATATTCAAATGCAATTAATACAAAGTATCTGCAGCTTGAGGCAGGAGCATCATTCATCATCTGAATGTTTCGTGTTGATTTCCTTTTTTCTGTTGTGAATATAGTTTTATTTTTCAGCGATTTGCCGGAAGCCGAGGAACTATTGTGTTAATTGCTCAATATATTCAAATGCAATTAATACAAAGTATCTGCAGCTTAAGGCAGGATCATCATTCATCATTTTTCCTTATTTTCATCAGACCTGTCACTAACTAACAATCAATATTTTAGTGATCCTTTTAGTCAATTGAAATCTAAAACTGATCAATGAATTACAAAGATTACAATATGTTCAGGGGGCAAAAGTTGGCAAATGCATTAATATAGGAAAACAATCATATAACACCAACATCAATGTGTAGATAAATGAGTGGTTTACGGTCGTACCTTAACAATCAATTAATTTCTATGCCAAATCAACTCTGACATTCTAACCATAAAAATGGAACTTCATCTATGTTTTTGTCTTCCAAGCGTCTACGGATAACTATGTGATTTTTCGCTGATTCATAGCTTTGACATAGCTATTCAGTCCCTTCCATTTAATAATTCAATGGTTTTCTGTTATCAATTGAGATATCAAATAAAGCTGCTTATAAGAGCTGGCGAAGAAGTAATATCATAGATGTCCCCACAAATCATGCTTTGATTGCATACTTCTCTTATATACTTACTTTGGTATTAATTGAATATAACGCACAGGACCACATTTTCCACATTCACTACAGACAAACTGATTAGAATACTCAAGATTTCTCTTTGGTGGTAGCACTATCTTTCTCTGATACACGACGACTTTTAGGTTTGGTTACAGGTTCTTGACACTCTTTAACACATGAATCAATGACTTTCTCAATGTGATCAAGACCTGTTAACTCAGGTTGATGATGAATTTGAGCAATACGTAAATTTAGAGAAATCAAATTGCCGTCGGATTGATGAGGTCGCACATAAACAGCAGGCACCTCAATGTAAAAGGAATAAAAACCTGCAGCTAGCCTTGACAATTCTGTTTCCACTGACTGTTCGACTGTTATTCCTGAAGTGACTTTACAATACTTGCTTTGTAAAATGAAGCAGCGATTGCCGCTATACAAAGGTTTATAATATGAAGTTTTCTATTCTGGCCACAACTGTAATAGTTCAGTTGGAATAAGAGCCTTTTGCCTCACAACGTCTTCCAAAATGTCAAGCTGTTGACGCAACCAACAATCGATGGGTGTACTCAGGTTTTGACCGCAACGATTTACTTGCGTATCCACTTTTGGTAAGTATACGGCCGGCGTTTGAAGATAGAGTCGAACACCGTTGTAGCGCACTTGTTGTTTGTAGGTAGGATAGCCGTGAATTACCTTTTCAATTTTCGGATTCCACAGCTCGAGATGTTGAGGATTCATTGATGCAGCAGTAGGAGTAGGATTCATGGCCATGGCAGTCTGTAACGAAAGAATACCACTACGTACATTCATGTACATCAGAGAAAATAAAATCATTAGCTTTGCAGTGACATATGAGGTGGCCGTTAAGAGGACTTTTTGGTGCGTTCATATTATTTAAAGCTTATCACCAAAGTCTAGCTCCTCGTCTTCATCTAGTGAACTAATGAGTTTACCCTTTCGCCTAGAATTAAGCTTCAATTCCTTAAAGGACTTGAAGGTAAAGCGTCTAGGTGGTGGTGTAGGTGGTGGTGGTGATGGTTCAACAAAATATGTTTGTATAATCATCGGCCACCCTATCTCCTGCACCTCTCTTCCAAAATGATCTAGGCCACACAGTCATCACTTGCAAATTCGGAAACAGGATTGAATCGGGCAAAATTTAGACGGAGAATGGCTTGAGCAAATCACACACGCTTTTCAAGTCAAGAGAATGAAATTAAGAGAAAATGTGGAGATGACTGCTTTTATATGCTCCTGCGAATCCACGCATGACAAAAGGATGGCCAATAAGAGAACTCCATTTCTCACTGACTTCGTTGCGGCAGGGAAAAGGAGGCACGCAGATGACTGACTCATGATTGCTTTTCCCAAATCTTGTAGACAAATCTAGTTTAGCAAGATTGTGTTTATACGACATATACGTGAATGTTATACGTGAATGTGTTTTATACGACATAAGAGCAAGTTTGATCCATGCTCATGAAATGAATCTATTCGGGATGCAATTTTCGCCATGTGTCGCTGATAGAAATCTTTAGGATCATGCATCGTCTCTGCAGAATATGAGGCAAAATGAAACTTAACACGTTCACTCGCATGTTCATCAGTCACTTTCTCAAGTTCGATCTCTGCAACCAAACGTCCTTTCACATTTTTATTCATCAAACTGTCCATGAGGTGTTGGAAAACGAAGTAGCCTAAATGCCAGCAAATTCTAAGTATGCCTTTTCATGATGAAATGAGATGATGTAGTACCTAATAACACTTCGAAGACTTTGTCGATGAAAGCGTAAAGAGCAAAATTTATTATTAAAATTCCACTGCATCTGACATCTTTCTTCCTATCACAACTAAGACATAGCATGAATGACACAGTTCCAACAAAATTTTTACAGTCGCTTAGAATGAAACAATGTCTCATGTTCAACGTTTGTCTCGCATTACACACACACCTACAAGACTTCTCATAACACATGCGGTGCAAATTAACGAAACATCTATTTTCTTTCATGATTGTCAACCTTTAGTTTCAATCTGATACATCTCCCACATACCTATGAATCTGCACATGATCACTCCTAACGTTTGTGACAAGACTTTACCTGCATTTATGAAACACTCTACACAGTGTAGTGAGCGTCTCAACTCAATATAAAACCTTTTAACACTGTGAAAGTAAGATGCAAAGCAATCTACACAGTGCAGTAAAACCTTTTAGATAAATTTTTCTGTGCTAGCAACCACTGCTTTTATAAAACATCCTTCTACGCATTCTGAACTTTCTAATGCTGATTTGAGAACACTCTATACTACATCTATAAAAACATTCCTACCATGTTGAAGTGTGGATGACATAGCGATTTATTCTTCATGTCAACGACTCTTCATTTTTCTGCAGTTTAGCACCACCTATAAAACGTTTATAAGTAGTCTATGACTTGACCTGAATCATGAGCTCTCCAACAAACGTTGAACGAAGTCCATCCGATTCCTACAAGCAAAGATACATGCGTTTAAAGTTTGGGCCTACTACGATGGCCTGGAGACTAAGCCATCTCCTGGCTCTCCACTCACTCTGACAACTTAGGTGAGTGCGGCAATCGAAAAATCTGCCTTGGTATCCTACGGAAACACGGTTTTTGGAGATTTCCAATGCTATCATCGGAGATCCGGAGTTCACCTACGTATATCTCGACTGGCGATTGAACTGATGCCTGTCGGTGGAGACTCCACTTATATAGTCGAGAGAAGTCGGTCGAGAAATATACAAGTCTTTCCTGCCTTCCCGTCATTTCCAAAACCCTTCTCTGGTATTCCAGGTCTGCTTGCTTGCTTGCCGGCCAGCATGAAGGGGAAGGGGAGGGGTGAGGTTTCTCAATTCTCATCCGATGAAGCTGGGAACAAGTTTCCAGACCCAAAATTTCACGTAGATTCCGAATTCGCCATCGGGTTTTCCATGCGAGCACCCTTCATCCCGAAAAATGGCCTTTCTTATCCCAAAATGTCCAAAACCTGCCACATCCCAAGTCTCAAAAACACGACAGGAGAGGTGTCTCAACTTTTGTCATAAACCCACCCATCAGATCTCTTGTTCCAATTCTAGAGAGAAAACCGTGAAACCGAAGTCTGCCTGCCGGGGGGTCGGTTTTCCAAGTCTCGTCCGACTAAGCTGGAAACAACTTGCCCGACCCAAAATTTCACGTAGATTCCGAATCTGGCCCCGGTTTTCCTCTCTGAAGACTCCTTTATCCCGAAAAATGGACTTTCTCATCCCAAAACGTCCAAAACCTGCAAAAACCTAAGTGTCAAAAACTTAAAAAAGGGAACGTGTCTCAACTTTTGCTATAAACCCACCCATCAGATGCAGAAAGTTATGAGGATTGTAAATCTGAAAGCCGCGTTACGATCTCTCGTTCCAATTCTAGAGAGAAAACCATGAAATCGGGGCCTGCCGGGGGGGGGGGTCGGTTTTCCAACTTTCATCCGATGGAGCTGGAAACATTTTCCCGACCCAAAATTTCACGTAGAGTTTGAATTTGCCATCGGCTTTTCCATGCGAGCACTCCTTCATCCCGAAACATGGCCTTTCTTATCCCAAAACGTCCATAACCTGCCACATCCTAAGGGTGGAACACCAAAGTCTAACAAGCAAGGTCTCAGAGGAGGGGGAGTCGGTTTCCTTCTCTCGGTCCGACACATCCTTGGCCATGTCCTTCCTGCCGGGAGGGGAGGGGGAGGCAGATGAGTCCTCGCTGCACATTTTTCCTTCTTTTTTTAATGGGCTTACTACTCGGATCATTATGTTACTGTTAAATGTACAATTGCACAAGTACTTGTATGTTTTCAATGTCCAAAAATGTGACTAGTGCGAGAGGTTCTTTAAAGCATGCTGATTCAAATTCGGAGAATAGCGGAAAATAGATAGCTGCAAAGACAATGGAGGATGTCATCTTTGGCTAGCTGTTCCTAGTTGAAAAAGTGGTTGTTTCTTGAAGATACAGCAAATGCATGAACTTAGAATCATAACTTATGATTGTTGACCTTCTTTCTATCCTAAATCATAGAGAACTGAGGACACAATATTTCATGCACAACCTGTGTGCATCATCAGGTGAATAAGAAAGACACTTCTTTCTGTATTCCAGTCTATCTGCATTAGCGTAATATATGACCAACAGAACTTCTGGTTAAATTCTCCTGCCTATACAACACGCGAAATTATTCGAACAATGGGTATAACGTTTTACAATGCATAAAATATACTGGAAAAACGTAGATTTTATGAAATGACAACGGCATTGTTGATGTGTCCACTCAAGTGCACCCTGATCTCTAACATAATAAAAACACGATATTGTAGGGAAGTTGCAGAATTGTTGCAAGAAGGGGGATTTAATCGCTTGAAATTTTCTTCTGTTCTTTCGAAGCCATTTCGTTTCCGGAGTGATAGGGATTGATAGACAATCTTGCGTGACAAGTGAAATGGCTAGCATGCAATGCATACATGCACATGCAATTTACACACAATACAAAGTCTCAGGAAAATGATATTTTTCATGCTTTTCAATTTCTCTTTGTACATTTGGCCAACATCGGGTATTTTTTCTGCGCCTACTACCGCCAAATTTGAATATTGTGAGAACTGTATGGTATAACATCTGGCTCATGAAATAAAATATAAACATTTAATTTCAAAAGGGCGATCTCAAAATTAATACACTTAGAAGTATTTAGAATGCATAGATCCACGTTATTACATGCAACCTCGAGTATTTGCTAAAAAGACAGAAGTGAGGAAATGTATTCTTGATCTAGAATATTTGCCATTACTGGCCAAAATTCATATTCGCATGATTCAGTAAAATTGAGTAGAATCGCCAAAATTAAGTCAAAACATGAAATTCACTCATTTTGTAGAGGTTGTCAGACATCAAATACTGAATCATGCGACTCACTTCAACTTTTATGTCAAAATTGATGTTCTGAGCTCAATCATGTTTCAAATTTCATGGCATTCTGATACACAGTTTCTTTTCTGCAAAAGAAAATGTACGAAAATTGCCAAGTGTTTCACAATTCATAGATATTTCTTGAATTTTACCATTGGATTCCAATGGGAATCCTTTAACCTTACCTATAACCGAAAGCGACTGGCTGTGGACACTCAAGAATTTGATTTTTGTATTCAGAGTTTCAAGATCTACAAATCCATGCTATTAAGCCTTTGTGCGCGAATTTAGGAAGAAAGTGTCAGCAGCTCCCAGACTACATGGCTAATGCTGTATAGGGTATTCTGATGCCGTTTGGTGTGAGATCGTTTCCCCCCATATAATTTATTGTCTTATTATATATGTTAGTTATCTTTTCTCATTGGCGCTGCTTATCGTTCACCTAAGTCACCTGATAATGACTCTCCTTTATGAATCTCCTTGCGCTTCTGTATCCTTCTCTCATGATATGAGAATTGTTGCAGGCGATTTCAATTATCCTAGCATTGACTGGTTCTGTTGTTCTAACTGCGTTGAAAATATTCTGACGGCAACTTTTGAAGCAGGTCTTCATCTGCAGGTTTTTGAACCCACTTGCCAGAATTCAACTCGTGATTTGATTTTCTATTCTATGCCAGGTCTCACTTCACGTGTTGACATTGAGCCTTTGGGTTCTTTTGAACATAATAAGTTACTAGTAGAAATGTCACTTCTATATTTTCAAAGGTGCAAAGTCCCCGCTTCAATCACTGCAAAAGCGAACAGGAATCTCTATCTTTCGATGGTTCAACAGGGCAAGTGAGATGTTCTGTTCTCATCTGATGATGCAGACGAACTTTGTTCACTTTTCGTCAAAAGCATGGTCCTTTGAAGTGTCTTCGTGCAATTGTTAGACCTCCTTGGCTTTCATAGGACATTTCCAAACTTGAGAAATTGAGGAGAGAGTTTGAAAGATCCTTTGTGGCTAATCCGACAGAGGAGAATCGACGCTATCGAAATCACTGCTCCAGAGTGCCGTCGGCATTACGGAGTGCAACCCGTCGAACAAGCAGCATTAAGCGTCCTTAGCTCGTAGCAACACAGAATTAAATATTTTGTTTATCTGCTTCGGTTTGCTAGAAGTGTGATTAATACGAAATTGACGGCACATCGAGGAACCTATTAAGTGGGCAAAAAGGAATTCCTAATACCTTACAGAGATAGGAAGAAAAGTCGTGCGTCGCTTGCGGATTGATGTGAGTTCCAGTTAAATGCTTCGATTGCCAAAATTCCTTCAGATTCGAAGACTTCAGATCATTGCCCACAAGTTTTCTCCATAATGTTGGCCCTTCCGATCATTGCTCTGGAAAAGTAGCAGGCGCGCGAAAATTAGTTCACTTGATGTTTTCGCATCCTCTCCTCGGCATTGCTCACTGTATAGTGCATATACTGAATCGAATGTTAGTTAGGCGATGTGTGTTTTTGTGTGTGCGAAGTGATGTTACAGCACGCATTTCTCACTGGCTCTGGTGCCCTCTGTAAGACAGCTTGTTGTTTGCCATTTCCAGTAGCAAGCGATCCACGATTTACCCATTCGAGAAGGAGCAAGCTGTCTAATTCTGTGATGTGCCATTTCGATATTAAGGTTACATATAACCCTTCCTTCTAGGAAATCGAAGCGCGCTCAGATGAATCTAATTCTGTGCGTAGCAATGACCCCAAGTTCTTTTTCAAATATGTGAGGTCTAAAAATTGTTCTTCTTCATATATTGGTCCGATAAAGGATCCCATCAGCGATGTTGTTGACTATGAACCTGATAGGATGTCCAGGAAATTCTACCAAAGTGTTTTCACAAAGAATCTTATCTTCTACCTAATTTGCCGACTACCTCTCTCCTATGCATCTCCACGGTTGACTTTTCGCCTGAAAAGATGTTATCCCATCTTTCCAAACATAATCGTTTTGCGTCTTCTGGTCCAGATGGCCTACTATACGCCTGTTCTTGCTTTACTGATTCCTCTATTATCACTCAGTTTTTTCTTTCATTTTTGCTTGTGGCTCTCTACGAAGTATTTGGAAGCATGCACTTGTTATTCCAATTTAAAAGAAAGGAATTGGACATTCCAGCTGTTAAATCATGTTTTGATGATTTATATGAAAAATGTAGTGATACAATGTATGCACGCTTATTATCAGTCTCCTCGAAGGAATCTGGTCAATGCCTGAACGTCTATCCAATCGCTTCACTAGGTCTCTTAATGACTGATGAACATTTCGCAATTGCATGGTCATTAAGACGCTCATCATCATGTGTGTATGGTGGTACTATAGACATTCTTGGCCAACATCCGTTGGTATGCAAGATAACCAGTGGTCGCTTCCAGAGACATGCCTCCATTAACGAAATAATATCTCGGGCATTGGTTTCTGCTGGAATGCCAAATACAGATGAACCGGTGTGTCTTTTCAGGCGAGACAACGAACACCATGATGGTCTAACCTTGCTTAATTAGGAAAGAGTCCTTTGTCTCGTCTGCGATTTTACGTGTAGCCACACTTAAAGCCGTATCATATCACATGCATGTTACGTGTTTGCGCTTCGAACGTCGTATGAAGCGCAAACACGCCCATGTCACCACGCATGAAGTTAAAAGGCCGTATAACATCACCTACGTGTTGTGTGTTGCGATTTGAGCGTCGCGTGAAACGCAAACGCGTACATTGTACATGCAAGAAGTTATTGCATCGCAGCGTCATAACAAAGATATATATGAATAGTGTAATAAAGAATTACTTACCATAGTATTCATAGATCTTCTAGGTCACAACTGTCACATCCAATCAGATGTCTGTAGTTGAACATTTTTCAACTGCTGCGTTTTGACAGCTACATTCATATTTCATAATAGTCTATGACATTTCATTCCTGTCATCGTGTTACATGTTTAACCTTCCCCCGACGAAGCGGGGTAAAAAAATACCCCAGAGGTATTTGATAATCGATATTTATGATTTGTACTTATTTTTCATTGGCAATATTTTACATGTTTAAAGTACCAAACACACTTGTAAAAAATAAATGATTTGCCTGATGATCAACGTAATGTATATAAATGAAAAAATGGCCTTAACGTCACTGGGGTATTTTATTACCCCACTTCGTCGGCTACGTCGGTGTTTTTTTCTTATTAAAATGGTCTTAGTTTTGTAAATATTTTGTCTTTAGATCATATGTTCTTCTGAATTAATGATTTCTTTAGTATTCTAGTATACTCCTACAATTAATTTAGCAACGTAAAGCATGCAAATGCATGGAGTGACGAGTAAGAAATGAAAAAAACGACGCTTTTATTTGTTCTCATGCGCTTCTCTCTCTATATACAGAGTGTTCAAAAAGTGACTGTGCACCTATTAATCTTAATATAAAATCAAAACAAATGATTCCAAATCAAGTAATTTGTGTATTAATGATAACCAAGTAACAAAAAGATGTGGAGCAGTCAAAGAAATTGCTGAAAATGACCTCCGTTTTCTCGAATACACAATTCAATCCGTTTTTTCATGTTGTTGAACACTGAAGCCAATTCTTCCTGAGTTATGACCTGAATGATTTCACTGATGTGCTGTTGAATTTCTTCTAAGTTGCGTGGCTTCCTTTTGAACACTTTTTCTTTAACGGTTCCCCATAGGTAGAAATCTAAGGGGTACTTGCTACAGTGTTACTTGTTCTCTATGCAGTTCTGATGTGCAGCTCTGATGTGCAGTTCCCGGTTCAATTTTTTTACTGAGTTTTGTTATTAAAAGAACTTGATCCTATAAATGTGTTTTCTTTTTAAAAACATATTTCTACGAAATTAAATAGAGAAATTCGAATGGGGTAAAAAATACCCCGCTTCGTCGGTGATGTCGCAAAAAAATGTCTTCGTCGGGGGAAGGTTAACTGATGCCTTTTGCGCTTGAAATTTCACCGTATGTATGAAAAATTTATTAACCTATATCTATGACTTTGAACACGCAACACGCAACACGTAGGTGATGTGTTATGGCCTTTTGGCTCTTCCCTACTCAAACATCGCTTTAAATGGTAAAGGAGTAGTTGCCGATGCAGCCGAAGCGAGGAAAGTAGAAAAATACCACGAAATAGAGGCCCGCTACATTTTTGTTCCCGTCGGAATCGAAACGCTCGGTTTCTAAGGAGGATGTGCTGGAAAAATCCTGAAGCAGCTAGGGAAGCGTCTCAGAAAATCGACGGGGGAGGAAAGAGCAGGGTCCCATCTCCATCAAGGGATCAGCACGGCAACTCAAGTGGGAAATGCGAATTGCATTTTTAACTGCATTGTTAGAGGCCCAACTTTGTCGCATCTTGACATGCTGTAGTGACGTTTTACTGTTCGTTTTTTGACTTCCTATTTTTCTATGTCCTTTAAAAATGTTATCTGCCTTCTAAACATAATATACCAGTGCCCCAGAAAGGAAGTCGCAAACAGACGGCTAATTATCGTCCGATCAGTCTCACTTGCACAGTCTCCAAACTTATGGAATGTGTAAATCAGAGATAGTTTGTGGCAGATTTGAGATGCACATTCGTTGATAAATAATTATTAATTCCGTTTCCACTCGAATTCAGCTTGCTGTCTCCAGCTTCTCGAGTTTTATAGGATATTACTTGTAATATCGACCGTGGCAATTAGGCTGATGCTGTATACCCTGACTTTGAGAAGCCCTTTAACACCGTACCACACCAAAAATTATTGACCAAATTCCGTGCCCTACGTATTCAGGGTGATCTTTACAACTTTTCAACAGAATTTTTGAGTAATAGATTGAATCTTGTTGTTGATGGTGCTGTTTCTTCTTCTTATGCTATGTCCTCTTGTGTCCCTTAAAGGTCCCTTAAATGTCCCTTATTGGATCTTATGTGTTTGTAGCCTATATATAGGATTTCCTATTCATGTTGCCGGATCGTGCAAGCAGGTTACCGGGACTTGCATTCAAGTTACCGGATCAAAATATAATCGCGTTCAAGTTACCGGGATGAGCATTCAACTTAACATTTGTGTATTCAGCTTACCGTATGCGCATTCAAGTTACCGTATCAGCGCATTCAATTTACCGCATCAAAAAGTCATTGCATTCATCTAACCTATTCTTGACTACATTTTACCGTTTGATGCATTCATTATCATAAATAATTCAGAAACTGCTTAACTATCCATCCGATTTTTGTGGGAGCACGAAAGTTAAGTTAACAAAAATTAATAAACTATTCACTCTCACCAAATTGACTAGAATTGAAATGATATGTTCATTATGATATCTTACGGGCGATCAAACTCCCAATAACTTTTTAATCATTCTACTGTAGAAAATTTTTCAGGGAATTCATTTCGTTAAATATGTACTTTGTCATTTCGTATACTTTTTCTGTTTTCCACAAAACATATCCCAAATTTTTGAATTCTTCTCAAACCCACCTTGTTAAATTGAATTGAAAAAACACATTCAAAAACAAAACTTTAATAGAACTACCGATGAGAAAAAAGAAAATAAAGAGTCTAGCCTTCAATGTCAGTCTTGCTCAAACTAGCAGGAACAAACCGGTCAACTCGACGGCACCAATGGGAACACTTTGTTTGGGTGATTTCTGATATTGCTTCATTAGCAATGCGTAGAAGAATTCTTGATCTCCAAGCTGCCTGAGTGAGACCTTGAGCTTGTCGAAGATTGCCGTCAAGTAATTCTACTTGAACGTCATTTGACGTCAGCTGTCTGCCAACTGCAGCTTTAAAACAACTGTGAGCTTGTTCGACAGGATTTAAGAAGGGACTGTACGGCGGTAATGTTTTAATTGAGAAACGCTGCTGATGGTGCTCCGGTACAATCGTATGGAGATGCGGACGTGCACCGTCATGGACGATATGAAATCTGCCGTTAAATCTTGGGGCCGCCTCTATGTTGATTAAGTCATCGATAAAGTTCTGGTACCTTTGATGATCAACTGTTTGTTGTCGAAGATCAAAGTGAACCAGGCCTAGATCTGTATTAATGGCCAGAATTAGGACAATATTCGCCATCCTTGCCCCTAAGACTCTCTGTCTCACTGGCTCACCGACTGGGGCCCTTCCTTGGGTTCGTCTGGTGAATAAATTGATGGCGCATTCATCTATGTAGATTATGTCATCATTCATAGGCAATGTTGTTAGCCATGTTGCGTATTCATATCGTAAATCTTTCGTTGTTTGGATATTTCGTCTGTGGGGTACATCTGCATCTTTACCAGCTATCTTGAGGGAAATCAGTTGATTTTCCAGATGACGAGATATGGTAGATATGTGTACTCGAGGTTTGTTTGGAAGAGTAGAATACAGTTTCTCTTGTATGGTCGTAAGTGTTGAGAACGGCTCACGTCTGGCTATTTCAAGGATAGCATCGACCATCTCTCCGTCCACCCGTCGGTTTCTGGCACCTCCTCGTCCTTCTGCTCGCCAAACTCGGATAATGCTCCTAGCTGTTTCCCTATTTATCGACAAAGAGTCTGCCAACATAATGTAATCTTCGCCATTCTCATAGGACGTGACAAGACGTTGGCGATCAATGTTTGCCACATTGTTTCTCCTGCCTGCAGCCATGAAGTCGCTTCTACAAATGTCTGTGTTTTAATCAGAAAGTGGTGATTCACAGATTGTGAAAGTGATTGCGTCAGGTGGTAAAGTGACTGCACACTTCGTTAACTTGATCGCTTATTGTGTGAAAAAGAACAGATATCGTGATCTTGTAAATTTTGATACGGTAACTTGAATGCGCATACGGTAAGCTGAATACACAAATGTTAAGTTGAATGCTCATCCCGGTAATGATATCGATGATGCTGTACCGAAGTCATACTCTGGAATACGCGTATAACATAAAACTTGACGTAGAAATCAAGCGTGGCAATCCTCAAGATGTGTTCCGGTTACTGCAGGCTGACCTGGACGAGATTTCAGTGTGGTTCGGAAATGGCAATTACGCTTGAATCCTACAAAATCACACGCTATCTCCTTTGACCATCGTAATCCATATAATGTTTAGGTTCTCAATAACCACCCCGTCAAAGTTATGGACTCCTCGAAGGATCTTCGAGTAATAATCTCGAGCGACCTCAAATCTCACCAACACGTCCACATGTGAACCCAGAAAGCGTACATGGTACTTTCCGCTATTCTGCGAGCCGCTAGTCTGATGTTCTTCTCCGTCTTCCGCACTTGGCGTACGCTACACGTGTGTGGAATCCCCTTGCTGGACAAGACATCGCCTAAATGGAAAAGATCCAACGGCAGTTTACTCGTTGTGGGATTAATCTATCGGGTCATTCCTACGAAGACCGTCTCCGAACATTAGGAACACCTACCCTATAACTTCGTCGCCGAGCTTTTGACTTGATACTCGCATAGAAATTTTGATCTGGATTCCTGGAACCTTTTCAATCCTGTCATTTTAAGAACTCGTGGATATGTCCTAAGGTCTTTAAAAATCTTTTAAGGTTTTTCATAAGCTCCGAAATATTTTTACTCTCAACGTGTAGACGCTTGGAATTCGCCACATTAATTTAAGTGCTAATTGCTCAAGGCGTGTCGCAGAAGAAGAGGAGAAAAGGAAGCCAAAAAATGGAAATCACAAGTTCTTAAAGGAACTCGGAACTAGAACTTCCGCGGCAATTTCGGATACTAATTCGTTCTCTCACCTGATCCAATGGATTCAGTTTGCTATACGTGTGGGTAACGCCGCTACTATAAATGACAAGTTGCCGCTGTAGGAACTTTTATAGGGTTTTAATTGTTTCTTTCAGGCCGCTGTCACACAGAAAAAAGCGTCTTCCGTCTTCCATGTCAATCGCCTCTTTGCACATTCTTCATAAGGCGTGATGAGACGACTTTCATCTGCCGTCTTCCCCCATCTTCCACCTACCGCAGTCACACTAGGGAAATCCACTTCCGATACAGTCACCGCTATTTTTCACTATTTACCGTTGCTATGACTACTGTCTTGATCCTTGTCCTCGTTCGACATTGTGAACAAAGGCTGTTTTCTGATTGCTTCTCTTTGCAAATGACAGCTTCCTAAATCTTCCCTCAGACGTCACTTCGCGTTGTTCTATTTTTAGAACAGTCTCGCGGTTGACGCCTGACGGCTTATGGAAATGAACTTTCATGCCTTGTGTCCGATGGACGACGCCCTGACTTTTCCTGTGTGACAGCGTAACGGACGATGGAAGATGGAAGATGACGTATGGCTGATGACTTTTTCTGTGTGATAAGTTGCATTCTTTTCTACATGCAATTAAAGGGAAATCAAAAATGGAAGATGGAAGACGCCTTTTCCTGTATAACAGCGGCCTTATTAGTCTGCGTTTACACGTGCAACTTGATTGTTGACACTTTGCAATCCATGATGAGTCAGGAAATAATGTACAAGCAATGGAAGCCATGAAATGCCTTAAATACTCGTGATTATCCTCTGAGTGCCCGCAAAAATTGGCAGCTAAAGTAGAACAAGGCGCAACGTCAGTTGACACTTTTGCTGACACTCAGAGGATAAAAAGCTGATGAGATCAATTCATGTCTCATTATCGCCATTCAATAATTGCTTTTGTCTGGACTCTGTCTAATGGAGTCTGTGTTTACACCTTGCATTTTGGCTGACATTCTAGGTCATACTTTTGTCCGGGTGTTGAATATCTAGGAGTCCATGCAAGATGTGGCCTTTTAGACGATTTTCTACGATCTTTTATATGAATTTCAACGATTTTCTTGTCATTCTAGGATCACAGGATAACATGTCTTCTAAATCTCAATGGAAAAAGTCCTCTAACCACTCGTTATTTATATACCCGCATATCTCTATAACTGTAAAATTTGTCTTGCCTCCCAAGAGGACAGGATATAAATTCCTTTCTATACTAAGACTAAAAAGATTGATGCTGAGATCCAAGATTGTACGAGCATCTCAGTTCATTCCTATCTTGAAGTTGCAAAAAGTGGAAACATGAGGCAAATGGCAGCAACCGCCAGGAATTTGGGTGGAGATGTATTCCACTGACATGCAGTTAGGGGTGCTGAATCTTCAGAATCCTTGAGCAGAGTCACAGAAAGAGTATCTGTGCACACCAACTCCGATTTGCATTTCACGAGGAGAAACAAACTTGGACAGCTTAACGTTTCCCTCGCAATATTGACAGCAAGTACAATTCTGGCGAGACTTCTCTGGCAACCAAGATACGAGTTTATAATTCCTTTTTATCACACAGGTTTCGACTTTAGGACTTTTGCAGATATATTTATATTCTAAATCTGTGAAGGTTAACTGCCATGACATGAAAAATGTCGCAAGACAATATTCCTATTTCTATGCATGTCTTGAAGAGTTGATATCACTGATTGACATTATTTTGGTTTTCTATCCGATCGCCTACAATATTCGATAAAATTAACGCAATCGATCTTCGCATCTTTTACTACTAGCTTGCGATGTTATTTTTCAGTCGTTATTTGGAATACTGGACACCATAGAAGGGGATATTCTATGGTATTGCTAATTTCTATGCTGGAGACCAAGGTATAATTCTGATCAAATTTAAATTCAGAAAGTCTTCTTTAGCAATGTTTAGTAGTCTATGTCTATTTCCAGTCCATGGATAGATGAATTATGCATTCCATAGACTTCTTAATGTCATAGTGTGACCAATAGGACGCTAAGATATCTAACATATTCCAGATCGAGATGGATGCATAGAAATAAATTACCTTCACTAGATTAAAAAGTCCTTTTCAGTTCTCTCAGTGATATCATTGTCTCGATCGCTGCGCTATCTCGACAGCAGTATCCATAGAAATTAACAATACCATAGAAAGTTCATAGTACTATTATCCACTTCTATGACAGTATCTCTGAAATGTAATTATTCTTAAGCAGCATAATTTAAATGATAAAGTAAAATGAATTAAGCCAAGCTGCTGATTATATTTTATTATGATTTATAAATTTTCGCAGGTATAACGGCCTGTTCACATATCAAAGAATCTAGGACACAAATTTCAAATATCATCAAAATATGAAGATATCAAAGATATCAAAATTATCAAAAATTCAATGGCACTTAAGTATACGCACGTATCAAGATATCAGAATATCAACGATTGGTAGGCTCTGCACTCATCCTTGTTAATAATCAGGGAAGCTATGTTAATAGAATCCATGAAACCTGCCCTGAACAACAAGGATGAGTGCAGAGCCTACCAATCGCTGATATTCTGGTATCTTGATACGTGCGTATACTTTAGTGCCATTGAATTTTTGATAATTTTGATATCTTTGATATCTTCATATTTTGATGATATTTGAAAGCAGTATCTCTCCTCGTAATGAAAAGTTGACTTTTTAATCTCTGTGATAATAATTATTGTATTTCACTCTCGATGGCTTTGGGGGTCATAGAAATGATTGAAATGAGTTTGAAATGCCTTATTACTCGGCATTGGAGAGTGTATAATGCACCATTTCATGCCGCCAATTTTACACAGAATTCTCACCATACCAGATAGCCATGAACCATCGTCCGTCACTCCAGCATGAGAATCCATTTATGAATGAATTGGTAAACTGATATTTCAAATCATTTTTTTGATTGAAATCTGAATTTCAAACCTACTCACGTTTGCAAACATTCATAGACTTTCAAGCGTTTCATGAATTATCATCCATCGAGAGAGAATTATCATCTATTGACTTTAATAAAAGTCAATCAAAGATTTCATCCATCCGGAATCTGTGACTAACAGTGATCAAGAATTGCAATATTCATAGATTTCCCAAGAGTTGCATACAAAAGCACTATATCATGGATTTTGCGGGCAGAAATATCAGACAGTCTCGGCTGCTGACGCAGCTTCGTCTATGTCTGATATAACTGCCCTAAAAATCTATGATATAATTCTACATTGTGCTTAATTTAGCTATGGTACAATGTGGAAAAAGAAGGCAGCAATGTATCTCGTAATGATGAAATCTGTGTTCATGCATGTGAAAGATATTCTAGTACATGGAGTAAGTATATTAGGTAGAGTATCAACTCAACAATAATTAAATCTACTTTGTGTATACAGTTTCAATTTCATTCAATGAATTCGAATGAGACCCAGCATCACATGTGAGATATGCAATTTTTTACACTTTTGGAGAAATTTTGGATTTCACTGATCGTGATAGCAAAACAGAAGGAATATTAGCATTTCACGAATCCTCCATGTCATGTCAACCTGTGTGGAGAGGTAATTTTCAAATTAGCAATCCAATGGGTTGCTATCACTTGAATACAGCTTTCTGAATAAGGGCACTTTCTTGAGCGTGATCATATCACAAGCTATAACCTGCCACTGGTATAGATCAAAATAAAATAGCCACTGACAATGATCACAGTTAAGTCAAAAGATGTAAATGGATCCGCATTACTATATTCAGATTTGAGTGAATAACAAAATCAATTATACCGATGAAAATGGAATTAGAAACTTGAAATTTTAGCCAAGATAGCACAAGAAGATGTCGATGCTTTTATGAAGACTTGCATTATAATGCAGCTCATGAATTTCCTTTGATAATCACCTAAATTTCCGCTTAATTAAGCTGCTTGTTAGCAAGTGTTCATTCACTTTGATATCCAACTTGTTTCATACTACTTACAACTGGGCGTCAATTCGGTATTATATAAATGCAGGAATAATTTGAAAATAATTGGCTTTTTAAAAACTGCTCAAATAAATCAATTTTTGGATCGCAGGAACATTATCTCCGCAAAAGTCTGAATCTCTTCATATGAAAATTTTCGCTGTATACAGATGGTTGTTTGAGTCGACACTCTACCTATTACCCTATATTCTAGAAATCTCAGTTGGCGCATATCTGCTGTGTGTATTCATAGCACTGTTGCCCGCTTTTTTCCTACATTGCTGACCAGTCCATTTCAATTACGCACAATATTATTAACATAGATGTTTTTCGGGCAATAATGTAGGCCACTTTCAGGCACTCAAATGTCCCACATTGTCACCCTCCACATTGTTAATCCATGTTAATGTTATCTCATCTTGCTCTACTGGGAGGGCTAGAAAAAATTCATAGTACGTTTCATAATTTTTTAATGACTTTTGCATTATTTAGGTTCTGTAGGTCATAGACAGAATTTTTGAGTATTTAGGCAGTGACTTTATCTCATATGTTCTGTTGCTGAAAAAAATAAAATTGAACTTTCATATTTTGCAACTAAAAAATCTTGCGCCTGAATTTGGTTGATAATAGGTCTTCCATGAAGGCATAACTGCAAGAAAATGTAGAGGAATTCCAGGGCATGCACGAATTGGGCGAAGATTTCTACAATTTTCTTTCCCATCTGGACTCTTTGAAAGGCTTATCTTCTAAATCTGACGAATGTCCAATAGCCATTTGTAATTATAGAATTATATTTCTAAGAAAGTTTAGCATGTTCGTGGGCATACCTAAAAATATTGCCCTGCGTCATTTTTCATGGACAATCATGACATTTTGCCTTGACAGAGGCAGAAGGAAATATATATTCATTGACATAATTAGTGAAACAAACTATCATTGGCTTGAATTGAAGTTTCTTTCATTTTTTCTCAGGTATGATGCAATATCTCGCTTTCTATGTATTACCATTCAACACATTAGAGAATGGAGAAAGATCTATGGTGGTCAAATTTCAAATTTTGATATCGATACAACTGTCACAATTGCTTTTACAAATTGAACATAAACGTGAACTGAAATCCAGCTTTTGTTAAATAAAATGGCACACGATCAGTTTGCCAGAGGTATGACTATTAGAATGATTCGTTGTGGTAGAAGTTGTGCGAGTGTTGTCGAAGAGCTGCAACTATCGAGAGTCGTTGTTTGGAGGTGGTGGTGTCGATGGAAAGCAGAAGGAGATGTTAAAAAGAAGAAGGTATCTGGTCGACCAAGAAAGTCTGCAGGAAGGACAGACTCACGTCTAGTTTTAGCTGTAAAGAGGAATAGATTTGTGTCAGTCCCAAAGCTAGTCGTACACTGGAAGAGTGCCTCAAATATAGACTGTAAGTAGTAAGCACATTCCAAATTCAAGGACAGTGCGGTGCAGTGATGAGTCATCAGGCTGACTCAGCCCCCCCTCTGGAAGGAAGTCGCCAAGGATGTGTTGGGAGGAAACGGGTCCCTTCCCCCCCCTCTGGAAGGAAGGAAGGAAGGAGGAGTGATGAGGCAAGGGGTAGGAAGGGAGAAGGGTAGGAATGTGGGAAGGATAGAGTTGGAAAGGGTGGATGTTGGTGTTGGGATGAGAAAGGCTGGAATTCGGCATGAAGGAGGTCTCGGATGAGAAAATGGAGTGCAGATTCGGACTCTACGTAAAATTTTGGGTTAGGAAGGATGTTTCCAGCGACATTGGAGAGAAAAAGTTTTGAAGACCTCCCCCCCCCTCTGCACCAACCTTCCAACTTTGGTTGTAGACATGGTAGAAAGTCGTGCCATAGCTCTTTTGAAAGCTGGGAATGAGAAAAAGGCAGTGAAAAGCTCAGTTTGGACTCATTTTCTTGGGTTTAGGGAGGAAAATGGCAGGAAACCGTCAGAGTTGGAAAAGTCAGGTGTTGGAGGTTTTGGGATGAGAAAAGTCCATTTTTCGACAGGAAGGAGGCCTCGGATGGGAAAATGGAGTGCAAATTCGGACGTTTTGGCCAAAGTTGGGTCTAGGAACTTCTTCCCAACTCAATCGGAGAGAAAAAATTTTCGCTGACGTCCCCCCCCCCTCTGCACCAACCTTCCAACTTTGGTGTTAGACATCGTAGAAAGTCGTGCCATAGCTCATTTGAAAGCTAAGAGTGAGAAAAAGGCCGTGGAAAGCTCAGTTTGGACTCATTTTCTTGGGTTTAGGGAGGAAAATGGCAGGAAACCGTCAGAATTAGAAAAGTCAGGTGTTGGAGGTTTTGGGATGAGAAAGTCCATTTTTCGACAGGAAGGAGGCCTCGGATTGGAAAATGGAGTGCAAATTCGGACGTTTTGGCCAAAGTTGGGTCTAGGAACTTCTTCCCAACTCAATCGGAGAGAAAAAATTTTCGCTGACGTCCCCCCCCTCGGGAGAGCTAGCTTCGATCTTGGCTTCTAGTGGACGGATTTTGTCGTGCCATAGCTCGTTTGAAAGCTAAGAGTGAGACAAATTCAGTGTAACAAACGGCTTGTTCATATCTGTCTTCGTTTAGATGTGAGACGCCATTTAAGATTTTGGGACATTGGCGAAAAACGACAGAGTTAGAATTTGGGACGTTTTGGGCTGTAGCTTCAAAACGAAGCATCGGATTGGAAAACGGATTTCAGATTTGGAATCAGCGTCAAATTCTGCATTTGTATGGTGAATTTGAAAGCAATCGGAGAGAAAAAGTTTTGAAGACACCCCCCCCTCTGGACAGCTACCTTCGATCTTGGCTTCTAGTGGACGGATTTTGTCGTGCCATAGCTCGTTTGAAAGCTGGGAGTGAGACAAATTCAGTGAAACAAACGGCTTGTTCATATCTGTCTTCGCTTAGATGTGAGACGCCATTTAAGATTTTTGGACATTGGCGAAAAAACGACTAAGTTAGAATGTTTATGAAAATCGCTCTAGCGGGTGAAGCAAGCCTCGGACGGGAAATCAGAGACCAGATTTGGCATCAGCGTGCCATGTTACACCTGAATGTCATTCATGCTATGTCTCCGAAGTGAAAGGAAGAAAGATGACAGAAGCAGTAAAGTTTACGAATGAATTTTGTTCACTACGTTTTCATCGACAAAGTCTTCGTGGTGTGATTAGAGACTACATCATCTCCTTTCATCATGAAAAGGCAGACTTAGAATTTGCTATCGCTAAAGGTTACTTCGTTTTCCAACAGCTCTTTGACAGTTTGATGAACAAAGATGTGAAAGGACGATTAGTTGCAGAGATTGAATTTGAGAAAGTGACTGATGAACATGCAGGTGAACGCGTAGTGTTTCATTTTGCATCCTATTCTGCAGAGACGATACATGATCCCTAAGATTTCTATCAGCGACACATGGCGAAAATTGCATCTCGACTAGATTCATTTCATGAGCATGGATCCAACTTGCTCTTATGTCGCATAAAACACATTCATATTCAACTCAATGTGTTAAACTAGATTCGACTACAAGATTTGGGAAAAGCATTCATGAGTCAGACGTCCGCGTGCCTCCTTTTCCCTGCCGCAACGAAGTCAGGGGAGAAACAGAGGTCTCTGATTGGCTCACATAGTGTCAAATGTGGATTCGCAGGAGATTATAAAAGCAGACGTCTCCCCATTTTCTCTTCATTTCATTCTCTTGACTTGGAAAGCGTGTGTGACTTGCTGAAGCCATTCTCCCCTCTCAACTTTGTCTGATCAATCGTGTTTGCACATTTACAAGTGAGTGTCATGACTGTCTGGCCTAAACCTTACCAGCATTTTAGAAGAGAGACGCAGGAGAGTGTGTGGCCGATGATTGTACAAGCTTATTTTGTTGAACCATCACCGCCACCGCCTCCACCACCTAGACGCTTTACCTTTAAGTCTTTTAGGGAATTGAAACTCAATTCGGGTCCTAAGCCCAAGACATTTAATTTACTGGACGATGACGAAGACTTAGACTTTGGTGATAAGCTTTAAATCCTGCGAACGCTCCAAAAGGTCCTCTTAAGGGCCACCTCATATGTCACTGCTAAGCTAACAATTTTCTTTTCTCTGATGATCATGAATGTACTTAGTGGTATTCTTTCGTTACAGACTGCCATGGCCATGAATGCTACTCCAACTGCTGCATCACTGAATCCTCATCATCTCGAGCTGTGGAATCCAAAAATTGAAAAGGTAATTCACGACTATCCTATCTACAAACAACAAGTGCGCTACAACGGTGTTCGACTCTATCTTCAAACGCCGGCCGTATACTTACCAAAAGTGGATACACAAGTAAATCGTTGCGGTCAAAACCTGAGTATCCCTATTGATAATTGGTTGCGACAGCAGCTTGACATTTTAGAAGACTTTGTGAGGCAAAAGGCTCTTATTCCTACTGAACTATTACAGTTGTGGCCAGAATAGAAAACTTCTTATTATAAACCATTGTATCGCGGCACTCGCTGCTATATTTTACAAAGCAAGTATTGTAAAGTCACTTCAGGCGTGACAATTGAACAGTCAGTTGAAACAGAATTGTCATCGCTAGGTGCAGGCTTTTATTCCTTTCATATTAAGGTGCCTGCTGTTTATGTTGGACCTCATCAATCCGACGGTAATTTGATTTCTCTCAATTTGCGCATTGCTCAAATTCATCATCAACCTGAGTTAACAGGACTTGATCACATTGAGAAAGTCATTGATTCTTGTGTCAAAGATTGTCAAGAACCTGTCACTAAACCTAAACGTCGTCGCACATCAAAGAAAGATGGTTCTATCACCAAAGAGAAATCTTAAGTATTGTAATCAGTTAGTATGTAGTGAATGTGGAAAACGCGGTCTTGCGCGTTATGTTCAAATAAAACATTGTCAGCATGTTGTATGTATCTTTTGTTATGTAAAGGACAGACATCCTTGTAAAGTTCCTGCTCAATGTATTATTTTGTAATGAAGTCTTTTTGATATTGTAGGTTGTCATCTTCATAGACAGTGAGGGAACACCCATGCAGGAATTGAGTGCTATTGCAATGAGAGAAAGTGATCAAACTGTTGTTAGTGTATATCATAGATTTGCCTACTGTCCTCCACACAATGACGAATGGTCACGACGTCATGTGCATGGACTTGATCCTTCTATTTTGATTCATATTGGATTTGTAAATGAAACGTATTTAATAAGTGATTTCAAACGGTGGATGTCAGGTTTTCATATTGTTAAGATATTAGGAAATGATTCTGAGCGAGAAGCAACAACACTTCAATTGCACACTTCAATTGATAATTTATATTTACCATGTTGGGTAGATCGTGTAAGACAAGACTATCATATGCATTGTGATCAAAAGAAGTTTTGAGATGAAATGATTTTTGACATTGCTATATGTTTCGGTGAGAGACATCACCTTTACAGACCACCATCCCATTGTAATACTAGAAATAAAGCTACCTACATTGCAAAACTCTCTTCACGCTGGCATTGTAGTCTCTATGACGTTTATGAACTGTATCTATATTATTGTCAACAGCATGGGTCTATGTAAAACATGTTTTTGGTCCTTGTGAATGAATGATGATCATTTTATGAAGTGTATTCTGTACTTGTAAATTTTGTCTAGTGTTGAATAAACTTACAGTGGAACATGATTGTTATTTCTGTTTTATTCATAGTGGAAGTCATTGAAGCAATGTGAAATCTATAGTTACATCGTTTATGATGGCGCATCGTACCTTAAGTAACCACATGTGTCATTTGACACTTGATAAACAAATATTCGATGGATTTTTGCAGGCTTGGAAACTTACATTTAAAGTAGAGATGAATGATATGAAAGTGGCAGCAACTGAAAGTCTTCATCTCTTCAAAAGATTGATGCAGAGTTTACAACCTGAAGATGTGAGGGGTAGACTTATTGCTTATATTGAGTTGAAAGATTTGCAAAAGCCACTTCGTTCTGAAATCTGTTGCTCAGAATGGACTACTCTTAGTGTCCTATCTTATGCACGACATGCGGAGAAAATTATGGAGAAAATGGAAGGGACGATGGAAGGAAATGCATACGTTGTTAAATATATCATGATTCAAATGAGTGTGTTTACATCCACGACTTTGTTTGATCGTCGACACATTGTGTAGATGCAATAAAGTTTTTTTTTTCACTGAGTATTTGTGTGGTGTTGAATAAAC